>CM055119.1:161241970-161726970 GCA_029206835.1 Rana muscosa | reverse complement strand
TAAATTCAAAGATTATTTTGGAAAAGGCCAGCCAGTGTCTGTAGTCCAACTTGGTCCCACTAATTAGCAGACATAAGCCAACCATCTAAGCAGTAGAGATAGCATCCACCGAAATAATACACTTAAATATTCCATCAAGCAGTAAAACAGAGGTCGTCCGCACCTCTTTTTTCTTTTTTTGGGATTTTCCTTCTTGAGAATCTTGGGGAATCCACATTAACGGGTTCTTCAATGGACATGCGGGTCATGGTGGCTCTATGTCTCCAAGCTTAGATGGAGCCTTCAGATACTAAAACCCAACTCCTCGTAGAAGTGTGAGGATAGTAGAAGGAAAGCAGAGTTCTATGAACTAAGGATCTGGACGAGTGAAGGGGAGGGGGGGGGGGGGGAGAGAGGATGAGCTTAACCAAGACCCTGCTCCCACCCCTTCTCTATAGCTAAGAACATTTCTTTCATGTACTCTGAGCCTTCATCCCCAATCACCCTTATGCTCTCACCTCTAAATATAGCCAGCACACTTCCATCAGCATATTTATCAGACCAAAACCAGACAAGGTGAATGATAATTGTAGATACATAATAGAGAATACAATGTAAATGAGTTCAATGACAAAAGACTGAGATGTTTGCAATTCTCATTAAAATAAAGGCATCCTAATGGTATTTATATATAGAGTACAAAGACGAGAACACGAGGATCAGTTACCTCTTAGTGAGTCACCCCGCCGAGTATGTGTGAAAGGTGACTTTAGGTGACATAACGATTTATGAAAAGAACCTTCCATCATACTTAAGGTTACTCTAGCCATATTAGTGCGCTTGCAACAACGCAGTTGAAAACTGTCCATGATTCTTTTCATTTTGCACTTACATGTTTAGGATAGTGACCTACCCCCTCCTTGGACTGAGAACTAGGTAGAATACCCTGAAAGCTTGTCCTGAAAATTTAACTATTAGTGCAAAATAAATATCACAGACAGTCCCTGTGCCTGCTGCTGCACTTGATCTCTTAAGAATGTCACTTGGCTCATGCACATGGGCATAATTAAGTACTAATATAAAAGCTGGATCTTGCTGCCAGAAAGATCCAGTGTAAAAACGCATGCAATAGCTCATAGCATACTTTTGTGTTTTTTTTGTGTATATTCCAGACACTAGAGCAAATTTACGTGCAAACGCAGATGGACGCACTCGTTTCCACAAATGTAGGTGTTTAGACCCCTTTCACGCTGAGGCGCTTTTCAGGTGTTTTAGCGCTAAAAATAGCGTTTCTAAAGCACCTGAAAAGTGCCTCTCATACCTCCCCAGTATGAAAGTCCGAGTGCTTTCACACTGGAGCGGTGCGCTCACGGGACAGGAAAAAAAGTCCTGCAAGTAGAATCTTTGGGGCTGTGTGGGAGCACTGTATAAAGAGCTCCTACACCACCCCTGCCCTAAAAATAATGGTACTTTGGAAGCACCGCAACACGGAAGCTTTTAACCCTTTCTTCAGTCGCTAGCGGGGGTTAAAAGCACCCCGCTAGCGGCCGAAAAGCACAGCTAAAACAACGGTAAAGCGCCGCTAAAACTAGCAGGGCTTTACCGCTAACAGACCCACCGCCCCAGTGTGAAAGGGACCTTATATGTGTAAAATAAAAACCACACAAAAATACTTTTCCCTGAATGCAGGAATTTACAGTTTTATGTCTCTGAAGGCTACTCTAATAAATGGAACTAAATGCCCCCATATTTAAGGTCATATTGTATTAAATAAAGCTGTGTTCAGATCCATGGAAGAAAAAAAAATGCTAACCGCAGTGTTTTTGCCATCTGTGTGCAAAGCGCCGTAGATGACAGTCATTTTTGAATTACATTTTTATGCTTCAAAGCAATAAATATAAATCCGGTCAGCTAATCAGTGAACAATTTTTGTGCTCTTGATGAAGATGTTTGAAGCATTTGAAACGCGTTGAGCTAACATGTGGATTTTGAACTGAAATACGTTTTGTGAACTCTACTTTGCAAACACTGGATATGGTGCTATATACAATTTTAATATTTGTATAATAAACGTAATAATTTTATGAATTTACTTTGTGGTACCATTTTCTATATGCCCAGAAAAAAATTAATTGCTACTAGAATTTTTCTGTTTTACATATATTTGAGGATGTGGGCCTATAGGACAGAGAACCTTTATCCTATATGTTTAACTCTGGGTTATTTCCCTGTTCCTGATGGTAGTCCCTGTTTTTTGAAATGCTGCAGAACTATATCCAGTGTGCCCAGTGACAATTTCAGTGATACTTAGAAAATCTGAATCCAGCACCCTGTTTGTTCTTATGTTAGAGCAATATAAACCTAACTTTCTCCCTAGCTCTGAAATGCAGTGGTTGATAAGCCAGTTCTTATGCCTACTGTAGAGCATAAATATGAAGGTATGGTCTCCCCTCATGACTCGGAAGCTCATTGCTACATTTACAACATTTGGGGTCTGATGGTTGTGGGTGGCCCAAGGTCCAATACCACATACACTCTTCTACAGAATTCACTTCCACAGGCATCACAGCCAAGACTTAGTCCATGGGTTTTTTCACTCAGTAACACCATACCTTCAGACATAGTGGAGCACATGGTGTTTAAAGAAGAGACCTCACTCTCTTCCTATAGGCTTGGCCAGGAAGGAAATCTACAGTGCTCTAAACTGCCTATGGAAGTCCATGGTCCATAGACTGGGTACTCCAGTCTTCGCTGTTAACAGACTTAACAGACCCTACAAGGATGTACTCACACATTGAGGTGGGAGGTACAGAAGAGGAGGTTCAGAAAAGATCTGAAGAGAAGAAATAAGAGAGTGGGGGCATTTGCCTGGGATTGAAAAAGAAAGGAAGGAAGGAGGGGAGAGGGAAGGGATGGAGTTCGAGAGCAATATAAAGGCCCAAACACACGATCTGACTTTTTGACAACACAGGTCCGACGGACCTGTTTTAATCGGACAATTCGACCGTCTGTATGCTCATCGGACAATTGTTTTCGGTTTTTCAATGGACAAATGTTCGCTGTGCATGCACTCAAACTTTCCGGCAACAAATGTCCGATGGAGGATAATCCGATAGTCTGTACACAAGTCCATAGGACTAAAGTCCAAAGTACAAGCACGCATGCTCAGGACCAATGCGCATCAGACAACAATAGCAGAAGTTGCCCAAAGGGTGGCGGTAAAGAGCTGAAAAAACACGTGATTTGGTGAAAGTTGGCTGAAAATGTTCTGCCGCGTGTATGCAGAACAAGTTCCCGGCCAACGCCCTTCAGACCAAAATCCACAGAAAATTTAGATGGAAGTCCGATCGTGTGTATTAGGCTTAAGAGAGTTTTGAGTGAAGAATACATGCTTGAATATAATTTTTTTGAAAACCAGTATTTCGCGTCACTTTAATGGTAAGTTGGTCAAGGGGTTAATGGGCCTCCGTATGAAATGTATGGTGTCCAGCCTGCTTGCATACCTAAACATTTGGGGAAATGGGTCTAAATGATCCTGCCTTTTGTAACCCACTTTAAGTGTAATTTATCAGAGGAAACGTGAGGACATCTATTAGTCCATTACACAGAAGTCAGACTTGTGGCCTTGTGCGTGTCTTGGGTTTCTGCTTTGTATCTTCGTCTGCACTAATGGTGACAGATGAATATCTTCTACATGGACAACAAACCCCTGAGACTCCCTGGCAGCTGTGTGTAATACTGGAAGCCTCCATGTTAACTGGAAGAATGAGAGATAGTATGACATATTATAGGAGAACTATGCCACACATGCAAACCAGCCGCATAACACTGCCCAATGCAGATTCAGAAATACAACAACCATTCTTGATAGGAACAGGAGTATTCCTATATCAGTCATCATGTATTCCTGTATATAAAACACTATAGGGGAGATTTACTAAAACTGGAGAATTTAGAATCTGTTGCAGTTTTGCATTGTAGCCAATCAGCTTCTAACTTCCGCTTGTTCAATTAGGCTTTGACAATAAAGCTTGGGAGCTAATTGGTTTCTATACAGAGCTGCAACTGATTTTGCACACTCCAGTTTTAGTAATCACCTCCTTTATTTACACTATGATGCTACTCCTCAAGATATTACAAGTCTTTCTTCAAGTTAAAAACTGAAAAGGCAAAAGTGCTGTGTAAAAAAAGTAAAAAAAAATGCACAAAAAGGTAGATATACACCTGATCGAGGCTGCAACAATTTTTTTTACTTTTATGCATGTTAAGTCATGCATTTTAGCACATGTTGCAACAAAGTACAAGTGTGAAAGGGTCCTGATACAGGGGTCCCGGTATTCTACAACCAAAAAGATTTAAAGGGACTCTGTCATGAGAGATTATGGAGGCTGCCATGCTAAATGCTCCTTTGTAGTTTCCTGGGCACCTTGCTGATGCTTTGGGTTCAATGCTGTCTAAAGCAGTTGACCTGGTACAAGTACAGAGATATTCTGACCAGCGGCGGCCCGTCCACATGGGTCGCCCGCCCCCCATCCATGCGTCCGGCCCCTAATTTACATGCAGGGCGCCGGACGCATGGATTCCAATAGGAGTTTTTTTTTTTTTTAGAAGCACGTGATTAGAGCCGGAGGCTCTAAATGGCTTCAGAAAAGGGTGGGCTCGGGGCGCAGAGCACTATTTGTTGTTTGAAAATAGAGATGTGAACCCGGCCTAACCTGATTTTGGCGTACTGGTTTCCAAAAAGCTAAGCAGCACCACTCAGTGATAAATGGCAGCTACTAAAGCAAACTAAATATTGGGATGTAAAAAAAGCAACATACTATAAAATTTTCCTAGACAAAATATTGTTGTGTATATACAGTATGGATGTGCTGGCAGGATCTCCAGGTAAGAAACATTGATTCCAGGTAAGAACACAGATTAAAAAAATGATTTGCTTAATAAAACTATAAACAGCGAAGCATGATATAAAATATACAGAAAAATAGATCTGTTAAGAGAGGGCTTTTTTACAGTAAGAGCTGTTAAGCTGTGAAATTCTTCACTGCATGTTATTACAAAAAAGCAAAAATGGCATTTAAAAAGAAATGGATGATTTTCTTGCAACTAATAATATCCAAAGTGGTAACTACGAAAGGCTAATGTAGCAACATTTTGATCCAGTGAACTGATCCTTGGGAGATCAGGAAAAAATCATAAGGACTAGGAGTACTGCATCCATTTGGTGTACAGAAGATGTCCATGACTCTGCACTTTGGTGGTTTGTACTCAGGTGCCTACTAAGTGTGCTTCTAGCAAGTGTAAGTCAGGCTAGGGAAGGGATCAGCATTGGGCTAGTCGTTTTCCTGAGTTTTGGGTTCTGCCCTCTTCCCTGGTTTATATATAAAAAGGGGGAAAGGCCGGGCTCAGAGAGCCGCCAGCGGGACCGTGTGGGAAGCAAGAAGGTTCGAATCACAAGAAAAGATGTAGTCCGGGGCATTGTCCGTCTTCCACCCGAAAAATATTCTCCACCTTTGGACTCTGCCAGTCTTGGACTTACACCTGTGCAGGTATGCCTGGGCAGCCACAGCATAGTTATTGAGGAGGACTGAGTGACCTATAAATGTTGCAGAAGCATTCAGTAAATGCTCTTAAACTGTTTCATGCCTGGTCTATGGTCACTGAAAGTGGTGCATTAAGGCACATGGCGTATCAGAAGAACAGGACCTTTAAAGCACTTATGGGGTACAGGAGGAAAGACCACCATGAAAGGTTTACTTAACGTAGTCGGAGCAGAAAAGTAGTTGCTACAGGTAACCATGCACTGGTGGAAATGTATGGTAGCGGACAATAAGTGTGTTACCTGGCGTAGGTGACAGGTCCTCCGGTAGTGAGGGGGTCAGTGAGCTGCCTCCCTCTCTAGCGGTTGGTTCCCCCAAAGTATCTGGGACCGAACCCATGGTATGGAGACTCCATGAATCTAGCCGCATGGTATGGGAGAGCTGAAGGAGTTAATTAAGTGCATGCATGAGGTCCACGCTAGGTGCACGGCGGGACCCCATTATGGTAATGGGAGTGAGATGACCGAGTTACGCTGGACAGATGGAGAGGGCATGGGCACAGCAGTGTCCCTTCTAAATGCAACATACAATGAAGAAGGTGTGTAGTGACATGGGACATATCACTTTACAGAGGAACTCTGTATGTCTCACAGCTGCACACAGTGTACGGCTCAACTCTAATCTAAGCAGGGGTCCCATCGTAATGTTGACTCTCACATGACTATGGCCCCATCTGGTCCCGGCCATTGATGCGTACACGAGAGAAGAGTTTCTCCCGAGCGTGCATGGGCGAGGTGGCTATTTTGTAAGTGTTTCCATCCCATTCTTCTATGAATGGGTTGTTGTCTCTGTCCCCATTGTAGAGGCATCACTGTAAGGCAATAAAAATGCCCAACCTATCCAAAATTAAATAATGGGATCATTGTACTGACCGTAAAACCCTATTCCCTGAGTTTATTGAAGGACACAGATTTTCTTTATAACAGATGGGTTTATTATTGCCACCTACAAGAGCAGGATGCTAGGTGCAACCAAATTAAAAGCACTACTAAGGGGTGGCCCTCAGGTGGTGGCCAAACCCTACATCTGCAACACAGAGCTCAATTAGTAGCCAGAAATAGTAGGACAACACCACAGAGACAGCCGAAAAAGAGACTGGGCCAGTGCTGTGTCCTTCAATGAACTCAGAGAAAAGGATTTACAATGAGTACAAAAATCCCAATTTCTCTTCTGTTTATTGAAGGACACAGCTTTACTTCATGATGAATGGGACATCCCAAAACAGTGCCAGAAAGATGAAGAGTGCGTTCAAAACTAGAAACAACAGAACAGGGAACCGCATCCTGGCAGAATTTAAACCGCCTGCAAACCCTTCCGACCAAAGCTGGCATCCCCTGAATGTCAACCATGTAGAACTTGGTGAAAGTGTGAACAGACAACCAGGTAGCTGTCTTACAAACCTGAGCAACATAAGTGTAATGATGAAACGCCCAGGATGCACTAAGCTTCTTGGAAAAATATATAGTAAATGGAGAAAAGAAAAATAGAAAAAAGAAGAGAAAAAATTGTAGGTCCTACTCCTGAGGATCCTGGGAAGAAAATGGGTTCTGTGTTGCAGATGGGGGTTTGGCTATCACCATAGGATGCCCCTTAAAGCGGAGGTGCCGCGGAAAAAAAAAAATTAAAAGCCAGCAGCTGCAAATACAGCAGCTGCTGACTTTTAATATATGGACACTTACCTGTCCTGGAGTCCAGCGACGTCCGCAGCAGAGGACGAGCAATCGCTCATCACTCTGCTGCCCCCACCGCCATCCTCGGCGAGGGAACCAGGAAGTGAAGCCTTGCGGCTTCATGCCCGGTTCCCTACGGCGCATGCGCGAGTCGCGCTGCGCCGTTCTGAATGGTCCCCTGTGTTCTGGGAGCCGAGTGTCTCCCAGAACACAACGGGGAATCTGCGGGAAGTGACGTACTTCCCGCAGATTTCCCGCAGAGAGGACTCCCGGAAGTGGGTGCAAATACCTGTCTTAGACAGGTATCGGCACCCCCTGCCCCCTGAAAGGTGTCAATTTTGACACCAGAGGGGGGGGAGGGTTCCGATCAGCAGAAGTTCCACTTTAGGGTGGAGCTCCGCTTTAAGCCTTGTACACACTGCTAGTTTTTTTGCTTCAACTCAGAGGGCTGAACTAAAAAAACTGACAGCTCTGGTCAGAGCCACTGTACTAACAATGTGATGTTAGTAGAGCGATCTCCCCTGCTGTGCTATTGTGTTATGACAGGGGGACAGCCCCCCCCCCCCACCCATCAGAGTGGACTGGGTTGACAGACCTTTTTTGGTCATTCCATTTCGACAGAAGCTAGCCGAATAGCCAGCTTCTGTTAGACCAGCTGCAGTGCACACGGGCCAAATGTCGGCTGGTTTCTATTGGACCAGCTGATGCTGCCCGACATTTGGCCCGTGTGTAGAGGCTTAAGGCGTGCCTTTAATTTAGTTGCACCTAGAGACCTGATCCTGAAGGTGGCAACATCAAACTCATCTGTCACGAAGAAAAGCTGTGTCCTTCAATAAAGAGAAGAGAAAAAAATGTTTTTGGTGGATTTATGCTTTAAAGGATTAATAAACCCCAAAACTCCAAAAAATGTAATGTATTGCAGCTTACAGTCCTTAGATGTGGTGACTGTATTAGGGGTGCAGCCTAGGGTGACAACCGTGGCTCCTCCATGGATACAGTGGAGGAGTGACGTAGCCAACCAGGTACAGGAGGTGTGTTATTTGCAGGATTACAAGGTGAAAATAAAAGGATAAAACCTGAAAACCAAATTCAGCCACCAGGACTAGTAACCTGCAATATATTATATTTTTGATTCTGGCTTTAGATACAGTTTAACAGTCATTAGGAGTTAAGAGACTCCATATAAATGCATGGCGTACATCCTATTATTCATGTAATTTACAACAGGGGTATATTCATTTATCATAATTGCCTGCTGTTATGTGAGACACTATCTTCCTACAAATACAAACCATGTGGAGAATTCACTGAGCTTTTTGATCCAGGGTAAACGATGGACAGTTTTGACATTGTTTGGAAGTTTGCTCTGACAAATGTGTCTCAAGTATTTCAGTAAACGTCATGTAGACGGCACATCACTAGACGCGGACTGAAGCATGCGCTATTTATAAATCACGGTACCTAAGGTGTCATAAATATAGTGTCTGCCTTTTCTGGCTATGCGATAGAGGTGTTACCTAGCTGATGTTTCCACTCCGACTGTGTACAGATGAACTTGGGGTACCCCCTACTCCCCTCTTTAGCTAATTGCTAGGTTTAAAAAATATGCTGAAAAACATTTGCCTAAATGTGTGGTCACAGGATGTACCAGGTCCTGAGTCTCTGTAGTGGAGGATGGTCCTCCTTCAGGTTTTCATGCCTATCCCTGGGTGACACAGACACTTCCTACTGGGTGTCCATCCACGGGTTTCTTTGAAGTTGGCAGAAGCTGAAGACATCAGGAACAGGCAACTGGTCTACTGCAGCACTGGATCAACTGCTCTTAACTCCCGGAAGCAGTGCCAGTGAGGGACATGGATGGTGATGTGTATAAAAGAGTTCTACAGTAAAACCTTGGTTTGAGAGCGTTTTGCAAGGCAAGCAAAATTTTTAAATACATTTTGACTTGATATACAAGGGATGTCTTGATATACAAGTAGCGTCATGTCACAACTGAGTATAACAGAGAAGAGAGGTGCCTCTAAGTGTAGCAATATGGTTACATTTAATGAAGGTACAACATTTAGAAACATATTGCTACACTTAGAGGCGCCTCTCTTCTCTTTTATACTCTGTAGCTCCTGCTGGATTTTGCTTCTAATCCCTTTGTGAAAGCTTCCATTTGTGGATGGACATTTTATGGTTACACAACCTGGTCACAATACTATAATCTTTTTATATGAACTATAAACTGACGGACTTATGATTAAATGGTTGTGGAACGAATCATTTGAGTTTCCATTATTTCTTATGGGGAAATTTGCTTTGATATACAAGTGCTTTGGATTACAAGCCTGTTTCTGGAACGAATTATGCTCGCAATCCAAGGTTTTACTGTATATGGTTGTTACCATAAAAAAATAGCTGAATGGATGATTTGGAGGGGGAAGAGGGGGGCATGAGCGATCCCCCGAGATAGGCTTTAAGATGGCGGGAAGCCATTAGTATTACTATGAAATTCAGATCGCACGTTTTCTCCAATGTTTGGCAGTGTAATACTGTAGCTAACCTAGCTACACACGTGGAAATTTGGTGGAGTGATTAAACTTTTAATTTAAATTTTTGGTCGAGATCGCAAAGCAATCACAGAGACATGAAATGATGGGTCATCTGCAAGTAGATGGGATTTATATTGCTGCCGTGATCTAATCTTAAATAGTAATTATATGATCAGGAACAACTCTAATTGGTTGCTGAACATTAGTGGGGACTCTGGCTGTCACTGACACCTGGGACTGAAAGCCAGCAGCCTCACAAAATGTTGGCTGGAGGCCTTAACGGAGGGGACGTTTATTATTGTCCCATTACATACCACTTATTTTTATTTTATACATTATAGAATTCCCATTCACCACGATATGAAGATCTTTAACACATGACACTCCATGGGGGATGGTGTGTGCGCTCCCAGTTTTCCTGTTTGTTCCCTTCCTCAGCTCCCGGGCTAGACTAATTTGTCTGACCCCTGGCATGTAGTATTGCACCGTCCCTTTATCAGTTTATACGTGAGTATTTTTCAGCATGGCTAGTCATCTCCAATTTACTCCCTTCTCCCCATGTGAGTAGTCACACCAGACTGTATTGATTATCTATATCCCTTTACAGAACATCGATGCATTTTCTCCTGATGAGTGGATAGAAGTCCACGAAACGCGTCAAGCTCATTCTAATGCATCCAATACACATTGAGAATTTTTGATGGTTTCATTTTAGATAGTTGGGGAGCAGCGCCGTCTACACCAGGATCATCATCATCATCATCATCATCAGTCGTCCATCAAACCTGATAACCAGGTAAGTATATCGGACTCCTTCCATTAGCGGGAAGGTTAGGGTAGCTCCAACTGCCTCCAGGGATTAGGAAGGAATCATCATCACTAGGATCATCATCAGCATTGGATCATCATCAGCATTGGATCATCATCAGCATTGGATCATCATCACTATCGGATCATCATCACTATCGGATCATCATCACTATCGGATCATTCATCACTATCGGATCATCATCCTTGTCAACATCAAACACCAACTTCAAGCATTAGCACACCTCAGCAGCTCTCTCATCGCATCGCTCATCATCATCATCATCAACATCAGGATCATCATCGTTATCAACATCATCTCATCGCCTCATCATTATCAGCACTTTTTCAACATGGTTAACATTATATACTCAGCCGACACCATCCAAAGCCTAAAGAACTTTGCCACAACACTACCAACACCCATCCAAAAAAAATTACAAAAAGAACGAATCGTAAGAATCAGTCGACTATCAACAGGAAAAAACAGAGCACCATGGCATCTACAACATCTATCAAGTGCCCTAATCAACACCAGATCTGCAGTCAAACACAGACAGGAAATCCATGATTTCATAACCCAACACAACATAGACTGCCTCTTCATCACGGAAAGCTGGCTAACACCCGACTGCAATACCATCCTAGCAGAACTAGTGCCGGAGAACTACCGCATCCTAACGGAGCATAGAACAGGACAAAGAGGAGGGGGCCTAGCAGTAATTTACAAAGACCACCTTACGTTCATCAAACCAACTCTACAGAACTCATTGCCTTTCATGGAAACACTCACTCTGCAACTACAAACTACACCCCAGGATACCATCCACATACTGCTCTGCTACAGACCACCGGGACCCAAGACACACCTCCTCACACATTTAAATGAATTTTTCTCGACATACACCATGAAAACCAAAAATCTGCTGCTACTTGGAGACTTCAACCTTTGGGCCAACTCCCCCGAAGACCCTATCGCCACTGCCTGCATCGACCAACTAGAAAAACTAGGCTTGCAACAATTGATAAATACTCCTACTCATGTATCAGGTCACACTCTTGACCTAATCTTCAAACAAGATATGGACATCAACACACTGGACAACCAGCCTCTACCATGGACAGACCATCATGCCATCAAGTTTACTATAACGACCAACACGGCCCTCCAAAAATCAATACAATCAGCAACAACACACTGGACAAGATCACAGAAGAAACTATACTCTGAGCTTTTCAAAACCACGCTATTGAACAATATGGAAATGCTAAACCAAAACCACTCAACAGAAGAAACACTCAACTTCCTGAACAATGCTTTGCTACAGACAGCAGATACGGTTGCTCCAAGACGCAGAGCACTCATCCGCAAAAACAATGCAGGCTGGTTCAATGACGCTCTTACTTTACTGAAACAAGAACGCAGAAGAGCAGAAGGAGCCTGGAGAAGAAATGCAACAAAGGAGAACTACACAATCTACAAAGCACTCACTAGGAAATATCATAAAGCAATCTTCAAAGCAAAAAGAGACCATTTCGCAAACACCATCGCAAAAGCCCTAAACCGCCCCCGCGAACTCTTCAAACTAGTAGCTCAGACCATGAATCCCACCTGTTTGGAGTCTTCAGCAAACGAAACACAGGAATTCTGCAATGAACTATCCAATTTTTTTATCGACAAAATTGATAACATTAGGAAAATAATTCAGCAGGAAAAATCAAACAACCCCACACAGCCAAAGGAAGAGAAGAACCAGATAAATATTCTGCAATCAAAGAAATTTACTCTGGTCCAAATTACAATCGACACTACTAAAAACATCATCAGAAGCCTCTGAGATAGCACTTCACCGAACGACATCATTCCGGCAAAACTGCTGAAAGAATGTACCGACATCTTGGCACCCCACATAACACACTTCATCAACCAATCGTTCAAAGAAGGTATTGTGCCGACTTCCCTTAAACAAGGAATAATCAAACCCCTCCTAAAGAAACCTAACCTTGACCCGAATGACCCAAATTTTAGAAGACCGGTAACAAGCCTGAACACCATCTCCAAGATTATCGAGAAAGTTGTAACACAACAGCTACAACTTCATTTGGATACCCACAATCTCCTGGACCCACTTCAATCGGGGTTCCGCCCAGGCCATGGGACGGAAACGGCACTTCTCAAAATATGGGACGACGTACTAGAAGCAGCAGATGACGGAGAATCATGTCTCCTGGTGCTGCTGGACCTCAGTGCAGCCTTTGACACAGTAGATCACAAAATCCTACTTACGCGTCTCACCGAAGTAGCAGGAGTCGCAGACACGGACCTACCATGGTTCGCATCCTTCTTAGAAAACCGATCCCAGACAGTGAAACTGGGAGCCTTTACCTCGGCACCACGCACAAATACATGCAGAGTACCTCAAGGATCACCCCTGTCACCGGTACTCTTCAACATCTACCTTCGGCCACTCCTCAAAATCATCAGTGAACAGGACATGCGTTATCACTCCTATGCAGATGACACTCAACTATACTTTCGCATCAACAACAAAAAAGATCAATATTACGGACTGGAAAAATGCCTTACATTGATCAACAATTGGATGACAGAGAGCTCCCTCAAGCTTAATGGATCCAAAACAGAACTGCTCATTTTCCACGCTAACCGAAAGAAAAACGCCAGGACCACATGGACGCCACCCACCATCCTGGGACAAAACATAACCCCAAGCACCAAAGTTAAAAGCCTGGGAGTTATCTTTGACTCAGACATGACTATGGACGCACAAATAGGATCAGTAGTCAGTGGATCCCACCACCTTCTCCGCCTGCTACGAAGACTCATCCCGTTCATCCCGGAAAAAGACAGAGCAGTAGTAGTCGGAACCATTATCAATTCACGGCTTGACTACGCTAACTCACTTTACCTAGGACTACCCAAATACCAAGTTGCACGTCTACAAGTCGTCCAAAACACAGCGGCCAGACTGGTAACAGGGAAAAAACCCTGGGAATCAATCGCACCATCCCTGAAAAGCCTCCATTGGCTAGCCGTAAAGGATCGGATCACATTCAAGACCCTCTGCCTCACCCACAAATGCGCACAAGGAAACGCTCCTGAATACTTATGCGAGAAAATAAAACACTACACCACTACTCGTGACCTTCGATCAACTAACCAAAACCTCCTCCACATCCCCAAGACCCGCTACAAAGCCAAGGGAGAACGAAGGTTTGCTGTCTAAGGACCAAGGCTATGGAATGCGCTACCCACGAATATTCGCATGGAAGAAAACCATCGGGCCTTCCGGAAAATACTAAAGACCCATCTCTTCTAACGATCTCAACGACATTTGATGCAAAGCGCCTTGAGGCGATTTAGTTCGCAATTGCAGCGCTATACAAGTTACACACTCACTCACTCACTCACCCTCTCCTAGATCCCATTTTATGATATTGTATACCCTGCACATGGGGGATTATGATGTACAATTTTATTTGCTTATGCCATGTTGTTATATTTCTTACTATGCATATTAATACCTCTTATGCTTTCATGCATGTTATACTACCGGTATTTTATGTTATGCCAATCATTGGTTTACCAATAAAAATACAGATGTTTATACCTATGTGAATTTGTTTGGTTCCACCACGCACACTTCATTCAAAGTCCCAACCTACCCCCTCTTTGCATTAACATATACTCAGCATGCTGGTGGAATGTTCATACAGCGATTGAATATGGAAAGGGGTTACAGAACTTGTCCAACTGAAAACTGGCCGCAGACAGTTTACTTGCAGTTCACGTATTACAGAGGTCAATTGAAATACACAGTTGCATGCAATTGCTATACAGCATAAGCTGTGCAATCATGTCGGGGTGTATTTATACAAAACAATTGCGTAGCAATTCAAATAATGGCGGTACATTAAATGTCTGTGAATGGGGCAAAAGACAAATGTTGTAAGGCTATTTCCTGTGCCCAAATTTTTGTTCTTTATTAATTTAATATAAAAAAAATCCATATTTGGCCACTGGATGATGCTACGTACAAGAGGTAATTCCTATGATCCGAGGATTTTATAAATACATGCCTTTGTAAAAAGGAGAAATAATTTAAATCGCTTACCAATGGGCATGAATGGCTGCGAGGGCTGGCTGGGACGAGACATGCCGATGGCATTTACTGCATAGATACGGATCTCATATATGACGCCCTCAATCATCCGTTTAGATTCGTAGCTCAGTTCATTCACCAGGTCATAGTTCAGCCTCATCCAGCGGTAGCTTTTCTTCTTCTTCCTCTCCAAGACATAACCTGCCGGTGAAGTGACACCGTTAGTAACAGCACTGAGAACATTGGTAAAGAAACGGGAAAGTGCAGTTTCTCTCGGTTAGCCCTGGTTCACACTGGTGCGATTTGACATGCGATTTGACATGTCAAATCAGCGATATTTGGCGCAAATTTCCGGCAATGGCACCATCCTAATCGTTTCTGTACTACTTTTTGCGATTTCGGCCGCGATTTACATTGACAACTGTGTCAGATGTCTTTGTAATCGCGGATGAAATCGGGACTGCCAGCGGGAGTAAAATTGTGCAAGTTCAGCTGAACTCGCACGGCTTCACTCCCGCAGCCCAATGTGAACCTGGGCTAATATACAAATAGCTGCAACAAAAGCATACAATGCAGCAGAAGGCGGCAAATCTAAAATCATTTTAAGGGGAAACTCTTATGCCGTGTACACACGATCGGTTTTACCGATGAAAACAGTCCGACTTTTCTCATCGGACAAACAGATCGTGTATGGGCCCCATCGGTCTTTTTTCCATCGGTGAGAAAAAATAGAACATGTTTTAAATTTATCCGATGGGAAAAAAAAACATAGCAAATTCCGATTGTCTGTGTAGAACTCCATCGGACAAAAAACCCACGCATGCTCAGAATCAAGTCGACGCATGCTCAGAAGCATTGAACTTCATTTTTCTCGGCTTGTCGGAGTGTTTTATGTCACAGCGTTTGGGACGGTCGGATTTTTGACTGATGGTGTGTAGGCCATACTGATGGAAGTCAGCTTCATCGGATTTCCGATGGAAAAATCCATCGGCTTAGAAATTATAGGAAATACGATCGTGTGTACAGGGCTTTATGTGTTTTTATTAAATACATATTTCAAGGTGCTGTACTGCAATGCTTGTTAAAAGGTAGGTTTTAATTGTATGCCAGAGATGTGCTGGTTTTCCCTCTAGTGCAGGGTTTCTCAACCAGGGTTCCATGAAACCCTGGGGTTCCTCAAGAGGTTGCTAGGGGTTCCTTGAGCAAGGAGCAATTTCTACCTCTCAGATAAGTTTCCACTTATACCATTGATCTTTTTAGCTATCTGTAAAGAGGTAATTCTTCCCAATGACCTCAAGTGTGAGGAACATTCTTCCCACTGACCATCACACTAATGTATAATGAGGTGTAGATATAGTCATTATTAGAAGAGGTTCCCTGAGACCAGAAAGTTATTTCAAGGGTTCCTCTGTGTTGAAATGGTTGTCTTTATGTCAAGCAACCTAATCAACAACATGCCTAAACAATGGCTGTCATTGAATAAATCAATGGTATTGATGGATCTAGGTACCCATAGAGAGTGTAACTAATGCAAATGCAACTAGTAATAGGGCTAACCATCATGTACATATATATTTACATATATAGTTACCCATTGCAATAACACAGGTTAAAAAGGTTATGCTTGTTAAAGTATCTCTGAAGTCTTGACTAGAGTAGGGGATGGTTACCGACCCATTTGAATGGCAAAAAAAAAAACAGTGTGTAGGGATGGCAATTATGGTAAATGGCAGCGCAATGCACTATGGCAGTTGTGGACAATGTAGTAACACTGCAGCACACCACACCATGCATTCCATGTTATTTTTTTTATTAAAAAAGGGTCGTTGTCTAGTGTATTAAGGTGCCCTGACAACCAATCAATATGGAATATGTGTAACGGAGTCCTGGGTTTGACCCATCTGTGGATCACAATTGGAGAAGATCAAACAAATTCACATGGGGTACAATGGCTCCCAAAAAACAGGGGACCTCAGATTTGGAAGGTACAAATACAATATCCAAAAAGAGTGCCAGGCCTGCTCATTGGTCTAGTGCTCTTTTTGGACTTTGAATACATATTTTACATTCAATATAACTGGACTGCCTTACTGCAGCACACATTAATGGACAACAATGTGTTGTAGCAATGCACGTGCATTAATGCAGAGTATAGTGTGAATGGGTCCTCCTAACACTATTCCCTGTTGGCCTGTTGGGGAGATTTCCCCTCATTTCCTGTCCCAGGGACACAACATGCAGTGAGAAGTAATCTCTCCAAATTGATAAATAATAGCTTGGAAATGATAGTATTTTGAATGGTGAGCAGTGAAATTCCGCTGAGCAGTGGTAGGTACTATGGATGGATGGTATCTCCCTTACCCAGAATTGGCATGCCTCCATTGTACTTGGGTGCATCCCACTGTACAGTACAAAAGTCCTCTCCAATGTTAAGGATCCTGGGGGCTTCAGGAGGGTCTGGAACCTCTGTAAGAAAAAGCAAGGAGAACATTATAGAGCATATTACTATAAATCCTGTATATAGGATGACTTCTGAGATAACCACATTGTCCACTCCCAACATAAAGCTACATAGAAGTTGTTATCTGAGAAGTACAGAATTATGTTTGTACAGCAGAAGGCATTAAAGCCTAATTTTAGTAAGAAAAAAATAAAAAATAAAAAAAGGATCAGCTCAACTGACATTACCTATTATCAATTTGATGTGTCCCTTGTGCTGCTAGCTCCTGGTTTAGTTGAGATTTTCCTCCTCCAATCCTCCCCATCCTTAATCTTCCAGTGTGGTGGGCGTTAATAGAGAGAGGGGCCCCTCTCAAATGCACTCACCAAAAGTGGTGATTATGCCCACTTTTTCTGCCTTCTTCGAAATCTTTGAATGGATAAAACTTTCATTCATCCACCTTTTATATAGCTCTTTTCATTTAAGGAACCTATAGTAGAGCTTCTATGAATGGAGGAGGGGGCGGAAAGGGCGGAAAGGGCAGGGATAGTCGGCACTCATAGGAAGTGCATATGATAGGACTCTCAGCTCTAAAAACCCCTGCTGCACCAGAAGGGTTTGGTGGTGGGGATTGGGGGAATTTGGAGGACAGAATGTTTCAACTAAACCAGGAGCCAGCAGCACAAGGGACACATCACATTGATAGTAGGTATGTCCCTTGTGCTGTTTTTTTCTTAATAAAAACTTTAAAGTGTATGTAGATCCTAAGAATTACGTTCTTTCATTTGCTCCCTTTGGGTCTGTGAAATGTACCATTTGATGTGTTTTGTTATATCTCATAACTTAAAAAAATATATATGTTGATCCTGCCAGAAATCTTGTGAGCTGATAACTTTCTTTGCCCTTTGCCTGTGCCAACTGATATCAGTTACATTGTTCTCAGTTATCTCTGAGGTCTACAAAACCACACCCTTCTATGTTAAAAACAATAGGAGAGGGGCAAGGTTCTGTAGTCCTATCATGTTTATGTTGTCTTAATACAGTAGGGTGAGTGAGAGTTGCCACCCTAGGACAGAAGTGTGTTACTGGTAGCAGTGGCGGATCCAGGGGGGGGGGCAACAGGGCAATTGCCCCCCCCCCCCGAGACCATCTGTCACACTCACTTGCTTTGTTTTTTGTTTTTTTTTGCGCCTGATCTCCCGAAATTTGGGGACCCGGTACTGGCCGACCGTAGGACCCCTGGACCCCAAACTTGGTACACATGTAGCCCAATGTCTATTCTACAAGTGTGGAAAGTTTGGTGTCTGGGGGACCTACGACCGGGGAGCACTGATTTTTTAAATCCGGGCACCCCTTAGATAGACAACAATGTTAAACGGTCATTTCTCTGGTGATTTTGCGGACCTGGTACCGGCCGGTTGTAGTTCCTCTGGACCCCAAACTTGGCACACATGTAGCCCTATGTCTCCTCTATAAGTTTGACAAGTTTGGTGTCTGGGGGACCTACAGCCGTGGAGCACTGATTTTTTAAAACCGGGCACCCCTTCCATAGACTCCAATGTTTAACGGTCATTTCTCCAGTGATTTTGCGGACCCGGTACCGGCCGGTCGTAGGTCCTCTGGACCCCAAACTTGGCACACATGTAGCCCCATGTCTCCTCTATAAGTTTGAAAAGTTTGGTGTCTGGGAAAACCGATTTTTCAAAGCCGGGCACTCCTTCCATAGACTTCCATGTTAAACATCAGTCTAGTCATGGGTACAGTGAGGCATGGGCACAGTGAGGCAAAGTGAGGCAAGTATAAGCCTAGGACACCCTAGGCTTATACTTGAGTCAATAAGTTTTCCCAGTTTTTTGGGGTAAAATTGGGTGCCTCGGCTTATATTCGGGTCGGCTTATACTCAAGTATATACAGTACTTGTTCTGCGGCTGCCGCTGCCTCTCTGAGTCTCTCTCTCAGTTTCTCACATCAGCCGATGAGCGGCGCTGAGAGAGAGACTCATCTAATGTAGTTACATGGCGCACTGACACGATACCAGGGGAGGAGGAGGTGGGTGGAGCCTCTTCCCTGCACTCGCTGCTAACGCCTGGGCCGCTTGGCGTCTAGCAACGAGTGACGTCAGTGAGTCACGTCAGGCCGCTCTGCGGGCAGGTGCAATAGCGTGCGGCTCCACAGACGGGTAAGAAAGCGGGCGGCTCCGCTTGCGGCACGGTTTGTTGTCGGGGGGCGGCGCGGTTCGTGGGCAGACCGTGCTGCTCAGTGTGTTGGCAGCGCAGGTGAGAGTGAGAGAGCAGGCTCAGTATGGCAGCTGGCCAATCAGCTAGCCGGGAGCGGGGGAGCAGAGAGATGAGATCATCTCTCACCGCCCGTGCCTGCCCTGCATTCCTGCAGTGACTTCCGCCCTCACTGTGCAGGCAGCAGAGAGATTACATTATCTCTCTGCTGCCTGACTCTGGGAGTCTGGGACACAGCAAGAGACAACCAAAACTACACCTTAGCAGGCAAGTTAGTGACAATCCGCAAGGTGTGGCAGGCGACGTGGCAAGTGACAATCCGCAAATTGTGTCAGGTGACGTGGCAAATGACAATCTGCATCTGGTGGCAGGCAAGTGACAATCAGCAAGGTGTGGCAGGTGACGTGGCAAGTGACAATCCGCAAGGTGTGGCAGGTGATGTGGGAAGTGACAATCCACAAGGTGTGGCAAGTGACAATCCACAAGATGTGGCAGGTGACGTGGCAAGTGACAATCCACAACGTGTGGCAAGTGACACGCTCAGGGCTCCCACTAATTGCAGGCGACGGTGGCAAGTGACACACTCGGGGCTCCCACTGATTCTGCATTGAACTATTTAATTTTATATTACAATGTAATAATAGAAATAATGCACTTCAATCATCCTGACACCATAACAACCATGGTGCCGGGATGATTGAAGCGCCGACACCAACCATTTCCCCGATAAATTTCCCACAAAAAAATCATTTTTTGGCAGTGCCCCTCCCGAGAAAAGACTCTGGATCCGCCCCTGACTGGTAGGGTCACCAAGTGAAAAAAAGCGTAAAAGTGCAAACATAATCCACAAATGCTAGCTCTGGCTCTTTCAGTGTCCATTCTTTTGCTGGCAAACCCAGAAAGGACCACTTACCAGTTTACTGGTATCCAATGAGAATCATTCATTCAAAGATGGGTTCACATTGTTGTGCTGCGCTAACAGGCACATTATGTACATTAATGCAATGTCATTCTAAATAGCACTTCAATGCTCCTACCCTGTGCATGTACGGTGCAGAGCAGCGCCAGTTGTGACAACATGCTGATGTAGTGTGAGCCCAGCCTAAAAGCCAAACTTCAAGAAACCTGCTAAATACACCATTAAAATGCATACACAAGAGCTAATTTACCTGCCAAAGGATCTGTATCTTTGGATCATTTATTGTTGCAGGTTTGGTGCTTTGCCAAAGCTTTTATTATACTTTATATGTTCATCCCCATATTTACAGTTGGGTTTAGGTTTAGGAGTTACATGGAGTTTAAGGAGTCTATTTATGAAAACTTTGCTCTGCACGTGTCTCAAGCATTCACACAGCATGAATAATCCCCATAAATGTGTGTAATATGTTTATATCCTATGATCGCCAGCTCCATCTAGGGGGCATAACGTGGTATTTACCTGTATAATATGTTTTCCTAACTTCAGGAAAATACTGCAATATGGCCACTAGGTAGAGCTGCCAATCATAGGAAGTAAACATATAACACAAAATTACAGGGATTATTTGTGACTGCTGTGCGAATGCTTGAGACACTTCTAAAGTCATTTTTTTGTAAATAGAATCCAAAGACACATCAAGATTCGGTACGCTACTTTAAAGGGCTACTTTTTGAGCATGATAATTGTACCACACAAGCAACAAACACTATTAGTGCTGAGATTTCAGAATATGAAAACAAATATATTATCCCTTTTGGGTTGAGGGAGAAAAAGGGTAGAGGTTTTTTTTTGTCCACTATGATCTTCCTATCCCCAGCAAAAAGGTTTCATAACTGTGAAAGACTGTAAATTTAGACAAACTACTTCTTGTAGATGAAGGTTCTTTTTGAATTTTTGTGGGGAATCCACTAGATAGAGTATGAAAAAGCATTTCTATGTCCTGCGCTCTCTAGTGGAAAATAAATATAAACTGGTGACCACAGCAAGTTCACTGGAAAGCTAAACCCAGGCTGCTAGGCTTGTGCCAATGGCGAGGTAAGACCTCTTCTGGTGTCTCAGGTCACAATGAATAGCCAATGAAGGATTATTCCATTACCCTCCATGCAAAGTTAGAGATCCAGTTTAGGATTTAGTTATTCTTTAGGACCATGACTATGGCTTACCAATGACTTTGACATTGACAGTGGCTTTATCCTCTCCAGCGGGATTCTTCACCAGCACGGTGTAGGCACCTTCATCCAACTTCTCTGCACCCTCAATGATGAACACGCAATGGTCGGCGAAGGTCTCCACGTGAACTCTGCCGTCAGTTTCTGAAATGAGCTAGAAGGATTCTGGAGCGTTAGTCCACAAATCATCACACATTAAACGGCATTCACTGCCGAAATAACCTACTAGAGTGACACACATACAACAGACACAACAAGAACACAGTGGTAGGTGTACACTACAAACAGGCACAGCTGTGAAGAGCAATATTAAATCAATTGGGATACCTTTCAGAGTGTCGAATGGATGTAAAATCAGATACCAACAACCCCCATTTTCCTAGTGTTACGTCCACTTTCCTGTTTCAGCTGTAGCACTCACCACCCCCTCTCCCTTTGGCTCACTCGTGGGAGAAAGGGGCACACCTATGCCACATGCCTGTACCCTCTTGTGTGAAAAGTAGGGATGAGCTCGGTGTTCGAGTCGAACATACGTTCGACTCGAACATCGGCTGTTCGATCGTTCGACGAAGATCGAACGATTTGGGCCGTTCGCGCCAAATTCGAGTGACGCGAACAGCCCACAATGCACTACGCCATCGCAGTGTCATCCAGGCGCTGTGATTGGCCAAGCATGCACTGTGACCCCGCATGCTTGGCCAATCACAGCGCCGGCAGCGAGGAGAGCAATGATTGGCCACAGGCAGGATGCCTGTGGCCAATTATTGCTGAGGGTGTTTAGTACACGCCCCACACTATAAAAGGCCGCCAGCACGGCGGCCTAGTGTAGTGTGTTCCGGAGCAGGGAAAGAGAAACATAGGCAGGGACAGTGACATTTTTTTTTTTCTTGCTTAACCTGGATTCCTTTAGTTTAGGGAAAGAGAAGGATAGGTAGGGAGAGTGTCAGTGTGTTTTACTGTGCGAATCCTTGTTTCTAGGGACAGGGAAGGACAGTGAGGGAATTCTCCTTGTGCTATAGTGTGCTTTAAAAAAACATTTTTTCTAGGGACAGAAAACTATAGGTAGGGAGAGTGTCAGTGTGTTTTACTGTGCGAATCCTTGTTTCTAGGGACAGGGAAGGACAGTGAGGGAATTCTCCTTGTGCTATAGTGTGCTTTAAAAAAACATTTTTTCTAGGGACAGAAAACTATAGGTAGGGAGAGTGTCAGTGTGTTTTACTGTGCGAATCCTTGTTTCTAGGGACAGGGAAGGACAGTGAGGGAATTCTCCTTGTGCTATAGTGTGCTTTAAAAAAACATTTTTTCTAGGGACAGAAAACTATAGGTAGGGAGAGTGTCAGTGTGTTTTACTGTGCGAATCCTTGTTTCTAGGGACAGGGAAGGACAGTGAGGGAATTCTCCTTGTGCTATAGTATGCTTTAAAAAAACATTTTTTCTAGGGACAGAAAACTATAGGTAGGGAGAGTGTCAGTGTGTTTTACTGTGCGAATCCTTGTTTCTAGGGACAGGGAAAAACAGTGAGGGAATTCTCCTTGTGCTATAGTGTGCTTTAAAAAAACATTTTTTCTAGGGACAGAAAACTATAGGAAGGAAGAGTGTCAGTTTCTTTCACTGTGATAATCCTTGTTTCTAGGGACAAAGAAGGAAAGTGAGTGAAATTCTCCTTGTGCTATAGTGTGCTTTAAAAAAACATTTTTTCTAGGGACAGAAAACTATAGGTAGGGAGAGTGTCAGTGTGTTTTACTGTGCGAATCCTTGTTTCTAGGGACAGGGAAGGACAGTGAGGGAATTCTCCTTGTGCTATAGTGTGCTTTAAAAAAACATTTTTTCTAGGGACAGAAAACTATAGGAAGGAAGAGTGTCAGTTTCTTTCACTGTGATAATCCTTGTTTCTAGGGACAAAGAAGGAAAGTGAGTGAAATTCTCCTTGTGCTATAGTGTGCTTTAAAAAAACATTTTTTTCTAGGGACAGAAAACTATAGGTAGGGAGAGTGTCAGTGTGTTTTACTGTGCGAATCCTTGTTTCTAGGGACAGGGAAGGACAGTGAGGGAATTCTCCTTGTGCTATAGTGTGCTTTAAAAAAACATTTTTTCTAGGGACAGAAAACTATAGGAAGGAAGAGTGTCAGTTTCTTTCACTGTGATAATCCTTGTTTCTAGGGACAAAGAAGGAAAGTGAGTGAAATTCTCCTTGTGCTATAGTGTGCTTTAAAAAAACATTTTTTCTAGGGACAGAAAACTATAGGTAGGGAGAGTGTCAGTGTGTTTTACTGTGCGAATCCTTGTTTCTAGGGACAGGGAAGGACAGTGAGGGAATTCTCCTTGTGCTATAGTGTGCTAAAGCATTCCTCATCAACCATCTTTGAAATCCTTGTTTTTTTGGACAGTCAGGGAAATTGTCGTTGTGCTATTCTGTGCAAAAGCAATCATCCTCAACCATATTTAGAAATCCTTAAGTAAAGGGACAGAGAAGGACACCTGAAGGTAGCCCTTATTGCTTTTTTCCCATCTCCCTGCAGGCCATCTATTAGAATGTCTGGAAGGCAAACAAGGAGAGGCAGACAGTCAGGAGGCAATAAAAGAGGGCATGCAGGCTCTGTGTCTGGGGGCAACAGTGCTGGTCGTGGACGCGGTGCATTGTCATCAGCACATGGCCATGGGACACGCTTGTCCTTTTCGGCAGCTGGACATGTTGAGCCACATCATGCCGAAGACTTGGTAGAGTGGATGACCAAGCCCTCCTCCTCCTCCTCATCCTCTCTCACCCAGGCTCAGGGTACTGGAAAAGCAGCTGCCAAAGCGTCCTCTTCCCTGGTATCAATGTCAGACTCATCATCAGTCACTCCTTCCCTAGACCCACCATGTCCTCCTCCTGAGGAGTCCCCCGAACTGTTTGAGCACAGTGTTGGGTACATGCTCCAGGAGGATGCCCAGCGTTTCGAAGGGTCTGATGATGAAACACAGCTAGAGGAAGGCAGTAGCGTGAGAGCAGACAGAGGGGATGCTCAAGAAGGACACCAATCTGGCAGTCATGTTCCAGCAGCTGCAGCATACTGCCAGATTGGCTCCAGTGATGAGGAGGGAGGTGATGATGAGGTCACTGACTCCACGTGGGTGCCTAATAGGAGAGAGGAGGAGGAGGAGGATGAGGAGGAGGCACATCTCCAACGAGGCAGGATGCCCTTTGGTGGCCAGCGTAAGGGCAGTACACCGACGGAATCACACCGCAGAGCTCCGCCTGTGCAGGGCGCTGCCTCTGCCCGTCATTCAAAAAGTTCTTTGGTGTGGGCCTTTTTTGAGGCTAGTGCATCAGATCGCACAGCTGCTGTTTGCAACATATGTCTCAAGCGTATATCGCGTGGCCAAAACATCAGCCGCTTGGGTACCACATGCCTGACCAGACATATGTTGACCTGCCATGCAGCTCGTTGGCAAGCCTACCTCAAAGACCCACACCAAAGAACAAAGCGGACCTCTCCTTGCACCGCATCAGCTGGGATCTCCAACCCCACTATAACTTCAGTCCTCTCTGAAACATGCACTGAGAGGAATGAAGGTGTAGAATTAGGTGTGTCACAGCCAAGTACTTGCGGCCACTCTGCTAGCAGTACACCGACGTCCGATTCTAGCAGGCAAATTTCCCTGCCCCAGCTGCTGGACCGTCGAAAGAAGTTCACTCCCAGCCATCCACATGCCCAGCGGTTGAATGCTAGCTTGGCTAAATTGCTAGCGCTTCAACTGCTGCCTTTTCAGTTGGTAGACTCGGCCCCCTTCCGTGAGTTTGTGCAATGTGCGGTTCCTCAGTGGCAGGTTCCCAAACGCCACTTTTTCTCACGGAAGGCTATTCCGGCTCTCTACCGGCATGTGGAAGGCAATGTCTTGGCCTCGCTGGACAGGGCGGTCAGCGGTAAGGTGCATATTACCGCTGACTCATGGTCCAGCAGGCATGGACAGGGACGTTACCTTTCTTTCACGGCCCATTGGGTCACTCTTTTGGCAGCTGGGAAGGATGCAGGACAAGGTGCAGTAGTGTTGGAGGTTGTTCCACCGCCACGCCTCCAAAATGCTACTACTGGTTGTGACACACCTCTCTCCTCCACCCCCTCCTCTTCTTCTTCCTCCATGGCCTCTTCCTGTGGTTTGTCCTCGGAACCAGCGGTGCTCCGTAGGCGTTCAAGGGGCTTCGCAAGTACGCAGGCAAAAAGATGCCATGCCGTGCTTGCGCTGGTGTGTTTGGGGGACAGAAGCCACACTGGGGCAGAGGTCCTGTCTGCTCTGCAGGGCCAGGCCGAGAGGTGGTTGACGCCACGCCAGCTTAAGCCAGGAATGGTGGTTTGCGACAATGGCACCAACCTCCTCTCCGCCCTCCGACAGGGACAACTGACCCATGTGCCCTGTGTGGCTCACGTCCTTAACCTGGTGGTGCAGCGGTTCTTGGGCAGGTACCCGGGCTTACAGGATGTCCTGAGGCAGGCCAGGAAAGTCTGTGTGCATTTCCGCAGATCTTATAATGCCAGTGCTCGCCTGGCTGAGCTGCAAAAGGAGTTGAACCTGCCCAAGAACCGCCTTATATGTGACATGCCCACCAGGTGGAACTCAACGTTGGCCATGCTGCAGCGGCTGCACACGCAGCAGAGGGCCATCAATGAGTACCTGTGCGACTACGGCACCAGGACAGGGTCAGGAGAGCTTGGTTTTTTTTCTCCACGCCAGTGGGGCATGATCAGGGATGCATGCACTGTCCTGGCACCATTTGAGGAGGCCACGAGGATGGTGAGCAGTGACAGTGCATGCATCAGTGACACTGTACCTCTTGTCCACCTGTTGGAGCACACGCTGCGTGGAATAATGGACAGGGCACTTGAGGCAGAACAGAGGCAGGAAGAGGAGGACTTCCTTGCCTCTCAAGGCCCCCTTTACCCAGACAGTGTTCCTTCTGTCCCACCCATCACACAGGAAGAGGAGGAGGAGGAGGAGGAGGATTGTGTCAGCATGGAGGTGGAGGCTGGCACTCAGCATCATCAGCAGCAGTCTTTTAGGGATGATTTACAGTCCCAAGAAACCAGTGGACTTGTAAGTGGCTGGGAGGAGGTGGCTGCGGATCATGTCGTCCTTAGTGACCCAGAGGACTCCGGAGCGAATGCCTCAGCAAACCTACGCTGCATGGCCTCCCTGATCCTGCAAAGTCTGCGGAAGGATCCTCGTATTCTTCGGATCAAGGAGAGGGACCATTACTGGCTGGCCACTCTCCTTGATCCACGGTACAAGGGTAAGGTTGCGGACCTTATGTTACCGTCGCAGAGGGAGCAGAGGATGAGACAACTCCGGGAGGCTTTGCAGAAAGGTCTGTGCAACGCGTTCCCAGAGACTGGGAGGTTACAAACTCCTGGTCCTGGACAACGAGTTGCTGAGGCTTCGGCCAGTCAAAGAAGGAGCGGTGGGGAAGGTGGCCGTCTGACCGATGCGTTCAGACAATTCTTTAGTCCGCAGCCCCAAAGTATGATCGGTTCCAGCAACCATCGCCAGCGTCTGATAAACATGGTGCAGGAATATCTAGGGGCAAGGTCAGACTTGGACACCTTCCCCACCGAAAATCCTCTGGCTTACTGGGTCTTGAGGATGGATCACTGGCCAGAGCTTGCACAGTATGCAATTGAGCTACTGGCCTGTCCTGCATCCAGCGTTCTTTCGGAACGCACATTCAGTGCTGCTGGAGGATTTGTCACGGATCACAGGGTGCGCCTGTCCACCGACTCGGTTGATCGACTGACTTTCATCAAGATGAACCAGTCTTGGATCACCACCAGCTACCACACACCTGATGCTGATATAACAGACTAATTGATTTTAACATGTCACATCCCTTCAAGACTGATGCTGATGCTGAGTGCCTGTGCTGTTATGTTGACTGGCTATCCTCCTCCTCCGAGTCCTCAATGATACGATTGATGATGATAGCTTGGAAGATCATTTTTGTTTATGGGTGCCGCCACCAGTGGCTAAGGCCCAATTTTTCAGCCCCTGTTTTACAGGGGCGTGTAATTACAATTTTTTTAGCAATAATTTGCCATAGGGCTCATTGCTGTGCTCCAAGTACAGTATCTGTGAGGGGTTGGAGTGTTGTGGCACCAGTGCCTAAGGCCCAATTTTTCAGCCCCTGTTTAACAGGGGCGTGTCATTACAATTTTTGAAGCAATACTTTGCAACAGGGCTCATTGCTGTGCTCCAAGTACAGTATCTGTGAGGGGTTGTAGTGTTGTGCCACCAGTGCCTAAGGCCCAATTTTTCAGCCCCTGTTCAACAGGGGCATGCAATTACAATTCTTGATCTAATAATTCACAGCAGGGCCCATTGCTGCACCCACCAAGAGTAACTCTGAGGGCTTACAGTGTTGTGGCAACGCCACCACCACCACCACCACGAAAGGCCCAATTTTTCAGCCCCTGTTCAAAAGGGGCATGTAATTACAATTCTTGATCTAATAATTCACAGCAGGGCCCATTGCTGCACCCACCAAGAGTAACTCTGAGGGCTTACAGTGTTGTGGCAACACCACCACCACCACGAAAGGCCCAATTTTTCAGCCCCTGTTCAACAGGGGCATGCAATTACAATTCTTGATCTAATAATTCACAGCAGGGCCCATTGCTGCACCCACCAAGAGTAACTCTGAGGGCTTACAGTGTTGTGGCAACGCCACCACCACCACCACCACCACGAAAGGCCCAATTTTTCAGCCCCTGTTCAAAAGGGGCATGTAATTACAATTCTTGATCTAATAATTCACAGCAGGGCCCATTCCTGCACCCACCAAGAGTAACTCTGAGGGCTTACAGTGTTGTGGCAACACCACCACCACCACCACCACCACGAAAGGCCCAATTTTTCAGCCCCTGTTCAACAGGGGCATGCAATTACAATTCTTGATCTAATAATTCACAGCAGGGCCCATTCCTGCACCCACCAAGAGTAACTCTGAGGGCTTACAGTGTTGTGGCAACACCACCACCACCACCACCACCACGAAAGGTCCAATTTTTCAGCCCCTGTTCAACAGGGGCATGCAATTACAATTCTTGATCTAATAATTCACAGCAGGGCCCATTGCTGCACCCACCAAGAGTAACTGTCAGGGCTTACAGTGTTGTGGCACCAGCACCACCATCAAAGGCCCAATTTTTACTACCACTGTTCAACAATTATATGTAATTAAAATTCCTGATATAATAGTTGACAGCAGGGCGTTCCAGCACCAACCAAGAGTAACTGTGAGTGCTTACAGTGTTGTGCCAACACCAACAACTAAGGGGCCTATTTCTGCAGAGTATATACGGCAGGTCCCTACTTTCAAACATCCAACTTACAAACGACTCCTACTTGCAAACGCAAGAAGACAACAGGAAGTGAGAGGAAATCTACCCCTAGAAAGGAAAATTCTCTCCTGTAAGAATAAATATGGGAGAAAGGTGTCTCCTCTGTACTGATGCTTTATCAGCAATCCTTGTTTCAAGAAAAACACCACATTTCAAAAACAGTTGTCATTGGGACGGAAAGTGAGGTGAAATGTTCTGAACAGGGGCACAGACAGCAAAACAAATGTTACAGGGGTGATAACCCTTCCCTATGTTTTCCAAAAAGTTTAAAAATAGATTTTTGGGCTGGAGCTACACTTCAACAATGTACCTGTTCAAAATTACAAACAGATTCTACATAAGAACAAACCTACAGTCCCTGTCTTGTATGCACCGCCTGTATACGGCTGTTCAGAGTATATAGGGCCTTTTTTATTTTATGTGCGGGGTTCCCCTTAATATCCATACAAGACCCAAAGGGGCTGGTAATGGGCTGGGGTAGGGGGGGGGGGGGTCATGGGGTAGCTATGCCATTTTTCTTAAAGATTTTCATCCATATTACCGGGACCAGACATTACATTAAAGCCGCAAGCAGTTTTAAATGGCTTTTTTTCCCTTTAGAAGTGTCATTTTGTGCAGGGACAGTTCTAAACACGGGAAACACGTGGCACTTCACAGGCATACTTTAGACACCCCCCAGGTACGATATTTAAAGGAATATTTGACTTTTTTTTTTCTCTTTATGCATCATTAAAATGACTGCTCCCGAAAAACGACCGTTTTTAAAACTTCTTTTTGCATTGATACATGTCCCCTGGTGCACAACCCGGGTTCCCAAACCCTTTTTAGGACAATAACATGCATAATAGTCGTTATAATTAGCACTTTAGAATTCGAACGTTCGCATCCATTGTATTTAATAGGGTTCTAATGTTCGTACAAACTTTCGGTCCGTTCGCGGGTTCTGGTGCGAACCGAACCCGGGGGTGTTCGGCTCATCACTAGTGAAAAGGTTGAGCGGTGTAATGTACCTGGGTCTCTGTGATCAGGTTCCCCCAGAGAATGGTTCCCGTCTTCACTATGACAAAGACAAGTCTCTATTCCCCAATAACTTCAAAGTCCACACCGATTGCAACTCCAACGTAGAATTTATTTCTCTCTTATACACGATAATTAGACAGGAGAAGGTTGGAGGAAGAGCAGGACAGCAAAAGGTGTTGGAATAGGTTTAGGCACAAACAAATTCTTATTCACTACCCATATCTTCAGGTAGACTCAGCTCATCCGGATAGTCTCCTAGCAGTGGATCCTAGCAGCCGGAATGATGCTCGAATCAGAGTACACACACAGTCTCTGCCACAGACCTGGTGAACGTTGGTTCTAGCTTTAGGCCTCTAAGGGGAAATTGACATCCCTCCAGAGAGTTACCGGGCCCCTTCCTTCACTGTGATCTCTCACCAGTCCCTCGGAACGGTCCTCCCCCGGCCTCATCTAGATGCGGGCCTCCTCGCAAGGCATCACCCTGGGATTCCTTCTCCCTCCGCGGCTCCAGCCAAAGGCACTGGACTCGAAGCCTCCAGTCGCAGCCCCAGGGCTAAAGGTGCCTGGGACTGATCCGCCAGTGTACCAAACCAGAAACTCCACCCCAGGGCTAAAGGTGCCTGGGGTGGCCACGAACAGAATCACACGGTCGGACCCCCGGGAACTCACCCTTGACAGACAGGGTCTGCCCCTTTTATATCCCCTCTCGGGATGCACAGCAGGCCAACACGCCCACCATACTACCCCCGAAAGGGGACATCCAAGGCACAGCACTGTACTAGCGGTTCAACCCTGGCCTCCGATGGCAGCGCCACCAACAGGCCACGGGGAACTACACACCAGTATCCCACCTGCAGTTCAAAATGGGTTTAACTGAACCCTATCAAATAGTGTGTTTGAGCACAACTACCACTCAAACATTCCCCTAAATTTCAAAGCCCCGCTACACAGCTATTTTGCAGGGAGTCTAAATATGAGTGTTCAGGTTAATAGGCACCAGAGTTAGACCCAGTGCCCTCAGTAATCAGCACTCAGTCACAGACCTGGTCAGACACACCCCTTCTATAGCCTCCTCAAATACATGTATGTGAGGACTCTTGTATTGAGGGGTGTGGCTGTTACTCAGCTCTGCCAGCACAAAACACTACAGTGTGAGGACTAGAAGCAGTATTTTCATTGAAAGTAAAAGGTATTCAAAGGCATTTTAACAAGGACCAGTCACAAATCTTAACATGCAGAGTACAGTATGATAACAAAGGTGTGAGATTGGGCTTTAAGGTAGCCAAACAACAAACTAAACAGTATAAACATATGTAGGAACCCATAACATGAAAAAAAGGTGTGAAAAGTAATGTACATGACCCTGACGCAGAACAAAGGGAGGCTGTAATCTATTTCCAGAGCAAACAGTCCTCCAGACTCTGTTTTGCTGCCCCACCTCGTTCCTGAGTTTGGACCTCTAGTTAGCATCACCGCACTGGTGACATCCACCTTTATCTCTCTCCATCTAATCTAAGGCTGCAACCACGGGTTGCAGGAAAGAAATTAGTTTGATTCCCCCATAAACACAGACAGTGCTGACAGGGAAATCCCTCCAGTGGAGCCATTGTGTTTTCCTGGTGGGGAGGAAGCCGTCCCCGACGGGAGAACACAGTGATTATTGCTAGCGGCTATGAGAGCCACTAGTAATAATCAAATGTAAACTGGCTGGTTGTACCCAAGTTAATTGATCGGTAAACTTGGGTACATTCAGCCTGCCCATAAATGGTTCGAACCTTGGCTGGTTCCTGCTGAACCATACGAGATTCAAACTGTCTATGGCCGGCTTAAGTATTTCTCTCCTACCCATTAGCCTTCTCGGCTGGCACTCTCACTACATTTCTGGTTTCACATAGCTTCCAAGGTGAAAAAAATGGATCTGAGACTCAAGCGCCACACCAAGAATTAATTTTTTCGGGTCTAGATTTATTTCAATATGACCTAGGGAAAAGGATGGAGCCAACATGTTCCCAGGACCTCAAAATGATATATGCTGGACACAATGGGGTTGGTTTACTAAAACTGGATTGTGCAAAATCTGCTGCAGCTCTGCATCAAAACCAATCAGCTTCCAGGTTTTATTGTCAAAGCTTAATTCAACAAGCTGAAGTTAGAAGCTGATTGGCTACCATGAAGAGCTGCATTCGATTTTGAGCTCTCCAATTTGAGTAAGTCAACCCCCCAATGGGAGAAGTAAATTAAACAATATTTGGGCTAGACAAGGGTGAAGTCCCTCAGCAGCTCCCCATTTTTAAGCCCTGATAAAGAGGGTGATTTTGAGCCCCTCAAATGGGTTGGCACCACTCTTTACCCAAGTCATATTCAAATAAATCTATACCTGGACCATTAATTCTTGGTGTGCCATAGGGATGAGCCGAACACCCCCGGGTTCGGTTCGCACCAGAACCCTCGAACGGACCGAAAGTTCGCACGAACGTTAGAACCCTATTAAATACAATGGATGCGAACGTTCGAAATCTAAAGTGCTAATTATAACGACTAATATGCATGTTATTGTTCTAAAAAGGGTTTGGGAACCCGGGTTCTGCACCAGGGGACATGTATCAATGCAAAAATAAGTTTTAAAAACTGAAGTTTTTTCTGGAGCAGTCATTTTCATGATGCATAAAGTGAAAAATAAAAAGTCAAATATTCCTTTAAATATTGTACCTGGGGGGTGTCTAAAGTATGCCTGTGAAGTGCCACGTGTTTCCCGTGTTTAGAACTGCCCCTGCACAAAATAAAATTTCTAAAGGAAAAAAAGCCATTTAAAACTGCTTGCGGCTGGTCTGGTCCCGGTAATATGGATGAAAATCTTTGAGAAAAATGGCATAGCTACCCCATCACCCCCCCCCTCCTACCCCAGCCCACTACCAGCCCCTTTGGGTCTTGTATGGATATTAAGGGGAACCCCGCACATAAAATAAAAAAAGGCCCTATATACTCTGAACAGCAGTATACAGGCGGTGCATACAAGACAGGGACTGTAGGTTTGTTCTTATGTAGAATCTCTTTTTTTAATTTTGAACAGGTACATTGTTTAAGTGTAGCTCCAGCCAAAAAATCTATTTTTAAGCTTTTTGGAAAACATAGGGAAGGGTTATCACCCCTGTAACATTTGTTTTGCTGTCTGTTCACCTCACTTTCCGTCCCAATGACAAATGTTTTTGAAAAGTGGGGTTTTTATTGAAACAAGGATTGGTGATAAAGCATCAGTAGAGAGAGGACACCTTTTTCCCATATTAACTCTTACAGGAGAGATTTTCCCTTCCTAGGGGTAGATTTCCTCTCACTTCCTGTTGTCTCCTTCCGTTTGCAAGGAGGAGTCGTTTGTAAGTTGGATGTTTGAAAGTAGGGGCCTGCCGTATATAGAGAAAGGGAGCCGCTCAGATGTAGATATCCTCCAAATGACCTCCTCCCAGCAACCAAGGGTGCAAGCAATGCAAGTATGAGCAAAACAGGAAAAGGATTTTTCTGGATAGCAGCACTCCAAGATAAAAAGCCTTTATTTCAAAAGTCCAGGAATCCAAAGCATACACTGCACATCACGACACACTGATCAAAAATTAGCATTTTGAGCCCTCACAGTTACTCTTGGTGGGCGCTGGAACGCCCTGCTGTGAACTATTATATCAGGAATTATATTTACATGCCCCTGTTGAACAGTGGTAGGAAAAATTGGGCCTTTGGTGGTGGTGGTGGTGTAGCCACAACACTTTAAGCCCTCACAGTTACTCTTGGTGAGCGCAGGAATGGGCCTGCTGTGAATTATTAGATCAATAATTGTAATTACATGCCCCTGCAGATTAAATAATAATAATACTGCGCCAACTCTAAATACTAAATGAAGCAGCCAAACATAAAATCAGACAGGATATATAGAACGTATACAAAATATATAATGTGGCGCTGTGAGAGAAAATGTGATAGATGCACCCTTCAAACCTATTTTCAAACGATGCAGCTCCTTGTTGGATTTTGACCTATGAACTTCTTTTCATATGTGATAAGATTGGACATTATTCTACATACTCATCTGTGATGCCTTATATGAGTTTGTCTCCACCTACAATATATTTTCATTTTTATTTTTGTTAATTATGGGTATGATCAATATTCCAGTTTAATTGCTGGTTTTTGTTGTGCACCTATACCCCATACCAATTATTTCACTGTTAGTATTCACTTACATTTTTATCACATTCATTTGTGTACACCTATTGTGTGCAAACGTTTTGTTTGACACCATATTTTTATGTGCACCACTGTGCTATACATAAAGTAGGGTTTTTTACTACTTCTCTCAAAGCGCCACATTATATATTTTTTATATGCCCCTGCAGATGCCTGTTAGTGTAACACAAAAGAAAAAAAACTACGAGCAATAAGGGCTAGCTTCAGGTGTATAATGTGCAGGAATCACACTACGCCTGCTTTAAGTGCTGCAGATGCCTGCCTGTGTTACACAACAGGAAAACACAGCAATAAGGGCTAGCTTCAGGTGTATATTTTTCAGGAATCCCACTACACCTGCTTTAAGTGCTGCAGATGCCTGTTAGGGCTCTTTCACACGGAGGGTCCGTTCAAGTCCGCCTGTCAGTTTTTTAGGTGGACCTGAACGGATGCTACATGTCCTCCTATGGAGCCACGGATGTCAGCGGTGACATGTCCGCTGACATCCGACCCGCTCCGATCCGCAAAAGTGTGACGGAGGAAAACCCTATTTTTCCTTCCGTCTGCGGATCGGATGACAGCAGACTCTACGGTCCGTCATCATCCGATCCCCACATAGGGAAGAGCGGCGCTCTGACAGGGCGGTCCCTGCACAGTGTGCGGGAACCGCCCAGTCATCCGCCGGCTCAGCGGGGATCAACGGAGCGATCCCCGCTGAGCAAGCGGAGCTTCACGGGGCGGATCATTACTGATCCGTCCTGTGTAAAAGAGCCCTTAATGTAACACAAAAAAAAAAAATACGAGCAATAAGGGCTAGCTTCAGGTGTATATTTTGCAGGAATCACACTACGCCTGCTTTAAGTGCTGCAGATGCCTGCCTGTGTTACACAACAGGAAATCACAGCAATAAGGGCTAGCTTCGGTTGTATACTGTGCAGGAGGCTTAGCAAAAATATCACTGACACTGTCCCTACCTATCCTTCTCTCTCCCTACACACAAAGAAAAATCGATTCATCTAAGATACAGAAAAAACAAATGACTTATTTCATGACTGAGAAGGGTGTATTCTTTTCTTCTGTGGTGACATGAGACTAAGCAGCTGGTCTCTAAGTGTTTTTGTATGCACCATTTATGTATTTTTAGATAATGATCATATCCCTTCTTAAGAATAAATAGATTTGACTCAGTCTTTTAAGTTTAGAATGTCAGTATCTCCAATTCCCTAACTGATGGAGCAGTACTGGTGGACCACCATTGATCCATACAGAGATATTATGTAACAAGTTAAATGGAAACATTGTACTAATGATGGCAGCCTTTCTCAACATTTTTAACATGGAGGAACCCTTGAAATAATTTTTAAGCCTTAGAGAACCCCTGCCAATAATGACTATAAACCACAGTGAAATAAGAGAAAAATGGCGTCAGCGCTTATTGGTATATAGCTGCTAGCAATTAGTGTAGTAATACAAAACACTGTAATAACATTAACAAAGAAAAATTGCAACGCTCAGCACAATACCAAATGACTCAAAACACATTAGGTGTAATAATCGTGAGTTCAAAAAAATATATAAAAAAAAAAAGTTAAAATTATATCCTAAGATAAGGTGACCAGATTTTAAAAATGAAATCCGGGGACATTTTTTATTTGTTTTTTACTAGTAATGACGGCAATCAGCGACTCTGCCCGTCGGCGCCACCGCCCGCCTCACAGCCTGTCAAGTCTTACTCGCCAGGCCCCGGCTACTACTAGGTGGAGAGCGGAGGAAGATCACTCCGCCAGGGAAGGCAAGGAGATAAGCAGGCAGCTGGCAGGGACTTGAGCCAAGGCAGAAGAACATGTGTGTGGAGCTGAATGGGCATGCACCCGAAACTGAAGAAATATTCCCTCCGCTCCGACCAGCACATGATCATCAGAAAGGGGCACAGATAATGGAAAAAAATACACCCCCCTAAGCTAGGAGCAGGGGTGTGTAATTCAGATTTTTTTTTTTTTATTCTGCACTGACTGTCTTTGAAATTGCCCCAGCCCCTGTTCAAATCCAATCCGGTGACAAAACCGGGGACAGACTTGGTCCGGGGACAGTGTTCTCAATCTGGGGACTGTCCCCGGAAACCAGGGATGTCTGGTCACCCTATCCTAAGAAGAAGTATCAAGTAATGTGATTCAAGTGATCTCCCTCCTCTAGTGCTTTAATCACTTAGTGCGACCTCCGCCAATACCAGAAAAACGCACTCACCAGATCTAGTTGCTGTCTAATGAATAGAACAGCAAACATCGCATTCTGTCAGTGGTTACATATCTGAGAGGCAGTTCTCGGGGAACCTCTAGCAACCTCTGAAGGAACCCTAAGGTTTCATGAAACTCTGGTTGAGAAAGACTGAATTATGGTGATGGTCATGTTAGTAAATGATCAGGTATATGTGAAGGTACCAGTGAACACCAACTTTAACCACTTCAACACCAGGCTTTTATACCACCTCAATACTGGGCCTATTCTGGCACTTCTCTCCTACATGTACAAATCATCATTCTTTTTCTAGAAAATTATTCAGAACCCCCAAACATTATATATGTTTTTTTAGCAGACACCCTAGGGAATAAAATGATGGTCATTGCAACTTTTTTTATCTTGCACGGTATTTGCGCAATCATTTTTCAAACGCTTTTTTTGGGGAAAAAAAAATGGTTCCATGAATTAAAAAATAACAAAACAGTAAAGTTAGCCCAATTTTTTTATAAAATATGAAAGATGATGTTACGCCGAGTAAATAGATACCTAACATGTCACGCTTTAAAATTGCGCACACTCATGGAATGGCGCCAAACTTCGGTACTTAAAAATCTCCATAGGCAAGGCTTTGAAAATGTTTACAGGTTACCAGTTTAAAGGTACAGAGGAGGTCTAGTGCTAGAATTATTGCACACGCTCTAACGCACGCGGCGATACCTCACATATGTGGTTTGAACGGCGTTTACATATGTGGGCGGGACTTACATGTGCGTTCGCTTCTGAGCGCGAGCTACCAGGGACAGGGGCGTTTTAATTTTTTTTAATTATTTTTTTATTTTATTTTTTACTTAATTTTTTTTATTTTTACACTTTTTTTAACATTTTTATTTTTTTGATCATTTTTATTCCTATTACAAGGGATGTAAACATCCCTTGTAATAGGAATGGTGTGTGACAGGTCCTCTTTATGGAGAGATTTATGGAGACATGCGGGGTCATTAAGACCCCACATCTCTCCTTCAGGCTGGAAAGCATGAGATCGGAAAAAAAAATTCACCGATCCCATGCTGACAGCCGCGATTGCGGCTTTGTTTACTTCCGGGTACCCGGGCGTGACGCCATAACGTTGCGCCCGGGCCTCCGACGGTCATAGAGATGACTGGTGACCATCTGGTCACCGGAAATCTCTATGCTCCTCATCCGGCGCCAGACGATTCTTTCTTCAGGCCCCCGATGGCACGGGAGAGCCCGGAGAAGCACCGGATGGCGGCGGGAGGGGGGGGATGTCCCCTCCCGTCGCCTATAAGAACGATCAAGCAGCAGAACTGCCGCTATGATCATTCTTATCATGCACAGAATCGCCGGCATGAAAGAATGATATCTGAATGATGCCTCTAGCTGCAGGCATCATTCAGATATCCCCCCACAAAGTCAAGGACGTCATATATGACGCCCACCCAGGATGGGAGATCCCATCTGTGGACGTCATATGACTATGGCTGGGTATTGAAGTGGTTAACAAGCATCAACCTTTTTATATGGCTTTAATATAATAAGACAATAACAAATTTGAAAAAAATATAACAAAAGTAATACAGCATGTTTTAAAAAAAATAAAAATCGAATAAAATATGGCAACCTGGAGGCTTATTATATATTGCTGGCGTACAGAATGCCGCCAGAAATGTAATTTCCTGCTTGTGTGATTGACTGATTTTTCCCAGAAGTCTGCACTAAGATATTAGTCAAATTTTAGGCATCCCCCTGCAGTTTTGGTGAGGTACTCCCCAAGAGTTAAATACTTCTAAAGGAATGCAGGCACTTTTCCCATTAGAAAACACTGAGCGTGCACCAGGTGATTATAATGAAACCGACTCTCCCTTTAGTGAAACAAACAGCTATTTCTTCAGAGCAATAAACGGGTAAGACTCTGCAACAAAGTTTGTTAAAATCCCTGCAATGTACATTGATCACCCAGAGGGGATTGTTTTCTTTTTTTTTCAACAAAAGTGGAGTTACTCTTTAAACCGCAATATTTTCTTCTATCTCTCGGGGACTCTGTTGGAGAGGTTTCTACACTGAGTTCCTGACCATTATGAAGGGCACCCCATCAACCTGCTATTTCCAACTTTGGATGTCCCAACTCACAAAGGTGAGTTGGAACATCCAAAACTACCAGATGAATAAAACCTTTGGCAAATGTTAAAACAAGACAGAACAGTATTTCGCTTGCTAGAGGCTCCAGATTGATATTGTATGCTGTAATGGAGCTCACTGCCTAGACTGTAAAAAAACCTCCCTGAATTTGCCACTTCCTGTATGCCCTTTCTATACTGACCACGATAACCAGGGCTACTGAGCCCTGACCTCCGTGGTCAGAGTGCATCCTTCCGTCATATGCCCCTCTGCTCTCTCCCCCTTACCCCCTCCTTCCTTCCTGCCTGTCAGCTCCCTCTCTCTGTCTCCGCCCCTCCCCCATTATTAAAAATTAAAAACCTCTATTAGAGCCTGGCATAACACACTATGGAAGTTATTTAAAAAAAATGAGTGTTCTAAATAGCCATTTACAGCTGTCTTCAGGCCGGTCACATGACTCGCGGCAGCTTTACAGCTATGAGACAGGGCTTCTGCGGGAGGAGCCGAGCAGCCACGTGATCTCCCCGACTGACATCAGAGGGAGATCACGGCTCCTCCCACAGAAGCGGCCGTGAGTCACGTGACCGGCCTGAAGACAGCTGTAAATAGGTATTTAGAACGCTTGTTTTCTTTAAATAACTTCCATAGTGTGGTATGCGGCATGCCAGTCTCTAATAGAGGGTCTGGCAGTTACTTACAATTTAGACTTCACAAACACTTTAATAAGCAAATTGCTTTCCTAGACTCATGGCATTTATAAACAATGTGGGCAGCAAACAACATAAAAGGATTTTGTTGTTTTCTGTGAATATCTCATGATCCAGTTCTACCCTTTAACAAATAAAACCAGCGCTTAAAGCCTAGTACGCACGGGCTAAATGGTTGGCGGCATCGGCCGGATCAATAGAACCTAATATATTGAACCGCCCGACATTCAACCCGTGTGTACGGCAGCCGGTCGGCTTCTGTCGAAGGGTCATGACCAAAAAAGGTCTGCCAACCGGACCCTTATATATGCTGGGTCACACAGTCTGATGAGCGTTTGAATTGCTATAAGCACCTGCATGTCTGCAAGTATCAAGATTGTGTCAATTGACTGTTTTTTTTTTTTCCCCTAAATTTTTTTTATTGGAATCAGAACGGAAGGTGCATACAAATCACAAGAAACATCGATTGGAGATAAACAAACAATTAAGATACACACAGACACGTGTGGGGTACAGATTACAACATGAACTGTGATAACCGGGAACCGATCAGTTATCCAAAATATGGCGTAGGTAAGGTGGGGGATCGTTGTTCAATTTTCCCCTCCCCCTTATCCCTCCCCCTGTTATATCAGTCGGTCGACCAGGGGGGAGAGGTAGCTTAATAAGCGCTGGTTTTATCTGTATTTGTTTATTTGCCCGGGTGACATTTTTGTTTCCAGCAGCTGAAGGTTTTTTCCGGTGGAACTGATTGCTTGGACATCTGAGCGCGGAGGATTAGCTATTGTGATTGCCACCCATCAACAAGCATTATGCACAGCCTGTTGCATTAGGGTGTGCACCTTTAAGCTCAAAAACACGGTACCAATCTCTCACTGTGTTCATTCAGAAAGGGAAGGGGCCAGTAAATGACATTACCCATTCCCCCACTCATCCTGAAATATCATCTATGTGTGCCCACTGCAGTAGCCAATGGGAGAGGAGGGAAGCCAGCCATACTGTGGGAGGGGGCACCGGGCAGCAGGGGGAATCTTCATTGCAGGGAGTGATTAGGGTGTGCCTGGGCACACCTGGCACACCCTGTGCACACGCCTATGCTCACAGTACATTGCCATTGCTAATCTCTCCTTCTAAAAATTCTACTTTTTTGGGCTGCAATGATGATCCCATGGCTTCAGGATTTTTTAAAGCATAGACCTGGAACAAGTATGCAATCACTCTGACATTTTAATCTGCATGCTTATTCTGTTCTATTAGTGGATCTGATACAGCCAGGCAATGAGAATTTTTAAAGGAAATCAGTGACAGCAGTGCTTGTGTTTTTCTCAATACAGGTTTCCTTTGCTGCTTATAGATACACAAAAGTGTTCCATATCGAAATTTTAAAGTCTAACTCAAGCCTCAGCCCTCACTTTTTTCTAAATTCTTCAGGCCAGTCATGTAGGTGCTGTGATGACGCCCATGATTTGCAGTATGTCCTCAGTCTTCCAGTCTTTACTGAGTGTCATTCAACTTGGAAAACTGAGGACATCTTGTGGCGAAAAAGAGGCACTGCAGTGTACTGCACCAACGAGTAGATGTGCACTGACGAAAAATGTGTTCGTTTTAGGCCCGGTTCACACTGGTGCGATGTGAGAACCCTGCGAATCCACTGCGGGTTCCCGCATCGCACCCGACTCGCACGGCAGTTCACACTGCCATATGCGAACTGCTGGGGAGTGTCATACAATGTTAACGACACCCCCAGTTCAGCTCGCAGATCGCACTGCGAACTGACAGTTTGGACATGAATCGGATCGCATGGGTGTGAACACCCATGCGATCCGATTCTGGTTCGAACAAAAAAAAGGGTCCTGTGCGTGTTTGGACCTAATGCGGTGCGATATCAGCCATACTATCTGTATAGCTGAAATCGCGTCACACAGACATCGCATGTGATGTGAACAGCAGTGCGATGCGAATCACATGCGATGTCTGGCATCACAGCAGTGTGAACCGGGCCTTAGTTTTCATTTCATTTGGGGGTTTTTTCTTTTCATTTTTCAGGTCATTCGTTATGATCGCAATTCATAAATTCGAAAATTCGATATTCCGGAAATATTGCAGTCCAAGGACCATGGCTTTGGAACGCTCTACCCACAAACATCCGCATGGAAGAAAACCACCTGGCCTTCAAGAAAAAACTTAAGACCCACCTCTTCTGAAGGATCAGGACGACACTGAATGGAAAAAGCGCCTTGAGGAAATTTAGTTCGCATTTGTAGCGCTATACAAGTTATTCACTCACTCAAAGAAAATCCGAAAATTCGAAAGAATAACGAACTAACTAATAATAACTAACTATTAAATTATAGGTATTGAAATTTCCTTTCAAATTTGGCTGTTAGTGAACGTAACGAATACGAATTTATCTGAAGTTACGAATTATTCAAAATAACGAATGCGGCAATCTAAACAAAAGGAACAGAACAAATTAACAAATTAATAATATATAATAATAATAAAAAGTTTTCATTATTATTATTATTGTTATTTATGATTTTTAATTTGTTACGTTCCATTCGTCTAGATACGGCATTCGTTATTTCGGATAATTTGTAACTTCGGATAAATTTTTAGTCGTTATGTTCACTAACAGCCAAATTTGAAAGGAAATTCCAATACTGATAATTTAATAGTTAGTAATTGTTAAGTTATTATTAGTTAGTTATGATTTCAGATTTTTGAATTTTGGGGTTTTTTGGATTTTTGGAATTTTGAATTTCCGAATTTTCGGAAAAATTTGTTAAACGGGTTTTCGTTAAATCGGATATTTCCGAATTAACAAATTTGTTAAAAAATAATTTGGAACAAAACAAATTGCACATGTCTACCAGCGAGGAGGATCTACACACTGCATTTTTTTGCCCGGAGATGACACTGTATAGGTGTGAAATGTTGTCACATTATGGGGTTGATCAAAAAAACATTCATTGCACAAATGTCAGAAGTATTCGTGCAAGCTGAATGAAATGTCACCATATTTTTTCCAAGGGATTAATGCATGTATCATCAGTTCCATCTAGTGGCCAAATTTTGATACTTCAATGGGAAAACTATTACTGCATTTTGCACCACTAGATGGTATTGATGATACCGGAATCAATCTCTTATGCCCGCGTACACACGACCGTTTTTAATGTCATTGAAAAAAACTGCATTTTTCTCGACGTGATTTTTCGTGTTTCCTCTCAAGCCTGCCTTGCCTACACACTATCATGGAAAAAACTGCTTGAGTAAAGCGCGGTGACGTACAACACGTACGACGGCACTATAATGGGGAAGTTCCATTCGGATGGCGCCACCCTTCATGTTAGTAAAGTTTGTTGAGCGACGATTCGCGCTTTTCAGCCTCGTGCTTTTCAGTCCGTTACTGCGTGATGAATGTGCTATCTCCATTACGAACGCTAGTTTTACCAGAACAAGCGCTCCCGTCTCATACTTGATTCTGAGCATGCGCATTTTTTTTCACGTCGTTAAAGCCTACACACGGTCGTTTTTCATGACGAGAAAAACGACGATGTAAAAAACGACGTGAAAAATTTAGAGCATGTTCCAATTTTTCTCATCGTGATTCTCTGCGTTTTTTTAATCGGGAAAACTGCTGGAAAGCCCAAAAACGATAATTTTTAATGACCATTTTAAAAAATGTAATTTTTCTCATCATTAAAAACGGTCGTGTGTACGCGGCATTAGAGAAATTATGGGTGCCATTTCACTCAATTTCCACAAACGCTTTTGATGTTCGTGCAACAAATGTTTTATAACTAGACCCGTTAAATCTATGAATTTATCAGGATTTAAACTTGATGTGCATTTTAATTTCATACAACATATGTATATTTGCAGCAGGAAACCAGAGAAAGCAAAATATAAGCACACTAAACTTAAAGCGGAGGTTCCGCGGCTTTTCGTTTTTTGTTTTTTTTTGGCCCATTAAATTATTATTACCATTGCAATTGCTTACTCACTGTTCATAATGTGCAAACCGCCGCCATTCCGTTTTCCGACACAAGGATGACTTATAAAAACCTCCGTGGGACATTTCCATTTTGCTTGTGGGCAATAGAAGCCCACAAGCACCTACTTCCTGATTGCGGAGAATGCTGTCTTCCCAGCATTCTCCGCTCGATCCCGCGCATGCTCAGTGTTGACGTCAACACTGAGGGTTGCCATCACAACGGGCGGCGACGTAGAAAGTTCCCGCCCCCGTTGTCATGGCAACGTCGTCAACAACCTGAATCCCAGTTTATAAAATGGCGCCATTAGAGACGCCCTCGTCACGTGACCGACGTCACGCGTCACTTCACGAGTGAAATCTCTCGAGATTTCAAGGCACGGCGCTCCACTATTCATTTTGCAAATATGTCCCACAACGCATTGCGGCGCCGGGGAAAGCATCAGCTACGCCTACTCCCGCGGGAGGGGAATACCGGAAATCACTTTTCAGATGGCAATAATAAGGTATTTAATAAAAAATAAATAAATGGTTTGCTGATTCAGTATGTGCACTGTTTTTAAAAAAAAATAATGTTGTATGTTTGGGTCAACCTCCGTTTAAGCTTTAAAACATCCAAGAATTTTTTTGCTCTCCCTGCCTTCCTGTCCCAGTGATTGCCAGTGTCTCAGGTACAGGAAATTAGGAAAAATCTCCCCTAAAAGGTTACAGATAAAAGATAAAAACATACAGAAATTTGAACTATTCTCCTTATCTTACAAAACAAAAAAGAAGAAACTATGTATGATATCCTGAGGTCACTTATTCCTAATGAACTATAGGCTGCATGATAGCCCAGTATATAAAACTGTTACCAAAAATACATAGGTGACATGCTGAGTTAGAAATATTCTTTGTGCCCCCCCCCCCCCCCACACACACAGACATACATATAAATTCAATAAGAAATACAAAAGTGGTGGTAAGTTGAGCGTGATCACACCAAGAAAGGTTCACAAGTGGGATAAGTAAATGTGATGTGGTTACTCGCATTTCCAGGCACTGGAGAGACATTAGAGCGCCTCCACTTACATCCACATCCTCGTCCATCTCCACCCCAGACTCATTGTCAGCCCGGACAGGTTTCTGCTGTATGACCTGATTGTGGGAAATAGAGCTGAGATGCAGGGAAGGATAGATATCAGGGGAGGGGGTGCACCGCATATGGAGACATAGATTGTTTGTCGGGTGATCCATGACTTCTTGCTGAGCTTCAGCCTTACCTTTAGTCTTGCACACTTGTACAGACTTCTCTCCTGTACTGATATTGCTTACTCTGATATCACATCACACTGAGAGATTCCCACAGTGTGCATTTAAATCTGCAGATAAAACCTGCCTTATTTCCTAGCTGGAGGACATCCATAGTTTCATAGTTGGTAAGGTTAAGGATAAAGACACCAGTCCATCTAATTCAACCTGTGTGGGTGCGTGTGTGTGTTTATGTCAGCGCAATTTACCATATTCCTGTACAGGTATATTGCATTCACTAAGATGTCCATCCAACAGTTTTTTTAAAGATCAACACTTCCCACTGACACCACTGATTGTGAAAGGGAGTTCAACATCACTACCACTCCAACAGTATAATCCCCTACGCAGTTTAAGGTTGAACCGCTTCTCCTCCAATTTTATTGAGTATCTGCTAGTCTTTTCCTCCCAATCCTGACTGCCCCAAGATCAGCTAGTCCTTTCCTCCCAATCCTGACTGCCCCAGGATCAGCTAGTCCTTTCCTCCCAATCCTGACTGCCCCAGAATCAGATAGTCCTTTCCTCCCAATCCTGACTGCCCCAGAATCAGCTAGTCCTTTCCTCCCAATCCTGACTGCCCCAGAATCAGCTAGTCCTTTCCTCCCAATCCTGACTTCCCCATAATCAGATAGTCCTTTCCTCCCAATCCTGACTGCCCCAAGATCAGCTAGTCCTTTCCTCCCAATCCTGACTGCCCCAGAATCAGCTAGTCCTTTCCTCCCAATCCTGACTGCCCCAGAATCAGCTAGTCCTTTCCTCCCAATCCTGACTGCCCCAAGATCAGCTAGTCCTTTCCTCCCAATCCTGACTGCCCCAGGATCAGCTAGTCCTTTCCTCCCAATCCTGACTGCCCCAGAATCAGCTAGTCCTTTCCTCCCAATCCTGACTTCCCCAGAATCAGATAGTCCTTTCCTCCCAATCCTGACTGCCCCAGGATCAGCTAGTCCTTTCCTCCCAATCCTGACTGCCCCAGAATCAGCTAGTCCTTTCCTCCCAATCCTGACTGCCCCAAGATCAGCTAGTCCTTTCCTCCCAATCCTGACTGCCCCAGGATCAGCTAGTCCTTTCCTCCCAATCCTGACTGCCCCAGAATCAGATAGTCCTTTCCTCCCAATCCTGACTGCCCCAGAATCAGCTAGTCCTTTCCTCCCAATCCTGACTGCCCCAGGATCAGCTAGTCCATTCCTCCCAATTGTGACTGCCCCAGAATCAGCTAGTCCTTTCCTCCCCATTCCGACTGCCCCAGAATCATATAGTCCTTTCCTCTCCATCCTGACTGCCCCAGAATCAGATAGCCCTTTCCTCCAAATTGTGACTGCCCCAGGATCAGTTAGTCCTTTCCTCCCAATCCTGACTGCCCCAGGATCAGCTAGTCCTTTCCTCCCAATCCTGACTGCCCCAGGATCAGCTAGTCCTTTCCTCCCAATCCTGACTGCCCCAGAATCAGATAATCCTTTCCTCCCAATCCTGACTGCCCCAGGATCAGCTAGTCCTTTCCTCCCAATCCTGACTGCCCCAGGATCAGCTAGTCCTTTCCTCCCAATCCTGACTGCCCCAGAATCAGATAGTCCTTTCCTCCCAATCCTGACTGCCCCAGGATCAGCTAGTCCTTTCCTCCCAATCCTGACTGCCCCAGAATCAGATAGTCCTTTCCTCCCAATCCTGACTGCCCCAGGATCAGCTAGTCCTTTCCTCCCAATCCTGACTGAACCCAGAATCAGATATTCCTTTCCTCCCAATCCTGACTGCCCCAGAATCAGATAGTCCTTTCCTCCCAATCCTGACTACCCCAGAATCAGCTAGTCCTTTCCTCCCAATCCTGACTGCCCCAGGATCAGCTAGTCCTTTCCTCCCAATCCTGACTGCCCCAGAATCAGCTAGTCCTTTCCTCCCAATCCTGACTGCCCCAGAATCAGATAGTCCTTTCCTCCCAATCCTGACTGCCCCAGAATCAGCTAGTCCTTTCCTCCCAATCCTGACTGCCCCAGGATCAGCTAGTCCATTCCTCCCAATTGTGACTGCCCCAGAATCAGCTAGTCCTTTCCTCCCCATTCCGACTGCCCCAGAATCATATAGTCCTTTCCTCTCCATCCTGACTGCCCCAGAATCAGATAGTCCTTTCCTCCAAATTGTGACTGCCCCAGGATCAGTTAGTCCTTTCCTCCCAATTGTGACTGCCCCAGGATCAGCTAGTCCTTTCCTCCCAATTGTGACTGCCCCAGAATCAGATAGTCCTTTCCTCCCCATCCTGACTGCCCCAGAATCATATAGTCCTTTCCTCTCCATCCTGACTGCCCCAGAATCAGATAGTCCTTTCCTCCAAATTGTGACTGCCCCAGGATCAGTTAGTCCTTTCCTCCCAATTGTGACTGCCCCAGGATCAGCTAGTCCTTTCCTCCCAATTGTGACTGCCCCAGAATCAGCTAGTCCTTTCCTCCCAATCCTGACTGCCCCAGAATCAGATGGTCCTTTCCTCCCCATCCTGACTGCCCCAGGATCCGCTAGTCCTTTTCTCCTCATTCTGACTGCCCCATAATCCGCTAGTCCTTTCCTCTTCATCCTGACTGCCCCAGGATACACTAGTCCTTTCCTTCCCATCCTGACTGCCCCAGAATCAGCTAGTCCTTTTCTCCTCATTCTGACTGCCCCATAATCCGCTAGTCCTTTCCTCTTCATCCTGACTTCCCCATAATCCGCTAGTCCTTTCCTCCCCATCCTGACTGCCCCAGGATCCGCTAGTCCTTTTCTCCTCATTCTGACTGCCCCATAATCTGCTAGTCCTTTCCTCCCCATCCTGACTGCCCCAGGATCCGCTAGTCCTTTCCTCCTCATCCTGACTGCCCCAGAATCTGCTAGTCCTTTCCTCTCCACCATGACTGCCCCAGGATCCGCTAGTCCTTTCCTCCCCATCCTGACTGCCTCAGGATTAGCTAGTCCTTTCCTCTCCATCCTGACTGCCCCAGGATCAGCTAGTCCTTTCTTCCCCATCCTCACTGCCCCAGGATTTGCTAGTACTTTCCTCCTCATCCTCACTGCCCCAGAATCTGCTAGTCCTTTCCTCCCCATCCTCGTTGCCCCAGAATCTGCTAGTCCTTTCCTCTCCATCCTGACTGCGCCAGGCCCACGCCTTTCATTGAAACTCAGTTCTTGGAGGCTCAACATCACATGTGGGCATTACCAGTGATGATGTCATAAGGTCTACAATAAAGTTTTTAATAAAAATAGAAAGGTTTTATTTCATTAGCTTGTTGATGGAAAGGAAAGAACCACGAAAAGCTAAATATAAGCTTAAGCTTTAAAGTGTAGGTATAGCCAAAACATTTTTATGTTAGTTGTGGATAGAGTAGTAAAGGGTTCGACTTTATGTTAAGTACGGTATTTATTGCAGTCTGTGTGGGTAGATTCATCCTTGCTGTTTGTCTGGGTGATAGTTATCACTGGGACAGAAAGTGATGGAAAATCCAACATTTTACAGTTGTCCCCAGAACATGAGGTAAGGGGAAATCTTCCACCACCTATTGCTGTTTAAAATGGGAATGCCCTTCACTTTGGAGAGATCTGCTCTCTCTTCCTGTTACATGTCCAGGACAGGAAGTCAAGGGAAATCTTCCAATGGGAAACAGAAAAAAATCATGACAGGGGCCCACCTATTACGTAAGAACATTTTGGCTTTAGATATACTGTACTTTAATCCAAGCCAATGTGTTGTCTCAACCTATCCTAAAGATATCCATAAACATTGGATGATCCATCAAAAACTAAAATGTTGGGCTATGCATACACTTTAATGTGAAACTCAATTTATTAAATCAGCCAACCAAAAAGTAACTTTGATTGTTCTGACTGCTGTATCCTGCTGCAATGTTATTAATTGCTATGATAGTTTACTATGAGAGGTTAGTGGTAGACAGCTATGGTTAAAAATGAATAATAGCATCTTTCTTATGCCACTTTTCAGTATACAATGCTTCTCTCATGTTACTGTAATTCAGAAATAATTAAATGGTTGCACTCATGCCAGGTTTCAGACAAGCTGAGACTGTTCTATGAAAATCCGAGACAGAACAGGAGTCTGAGCAACCCCAAATAACCAGCTGGACTACCTGAAGATCATCAGAATGGCTGAAATGTAAACTCTTTATTTCCTAGTTTTTTTATAAATCATCATTTGTACACTCTACATATGGAGGAAAACATAACCCGTTCTTACCTTATCTCCTTTGCTCCAAGTCACAGTTGGTGCGGGATCTCCAGTGATAGGAACATCCAGACGCAGTTTATTGCCAGCAACCACAATGATGGTGTCAGCATTTCCAGATGCGCAGTCCAGTTTAATCTTTGGTGGCTCTGTGGAAGGAGATATATGTTCAATCAATAGCATGATCAGAGGCATGTGAACTATCATAAGGGGATCAGTGATAAAGCATACAAACTAAGGGCCGATTTATATTGTAGTGGTAGGGCCTTACTCTGGCTTCATAATTTTTAAAGAAGATCTCCTCCAGCACATTTATAAGGCAGAGCAGTGTGCTTACCAAAAGTGTATTTTTAAAGAATGTGAAAAAAAGTGACCACACTATTCCCCTATCTAGTTCCCCTATCTAGTGTTTTGCAGCATTATGCATAGAACAGCCCAAAAACACTGCGGCCCCTCACTATGCAATGCATTTTTGGAAATAAAGGTAAAATGCAGGAGCAGTAAGTATCCGCTCTCTATTATAATTTGGTTCCTTAGTTATTTATATTTTATCATGGTAACCAAGTACAAAAACCCACTGCTCTGCACACCCTCTCTGAACTCTGATGATCCCTCCTCTGTTCTTCCAGCCCAGTGTTTCTCAACCAGGGTGCTGCAGCACCCTGGGGTGCCATTTGGGTTCCCCCAGGGTGCCCCAGGAATGAAACTCAGTTTGCCCTAGATCAGATATGGGTGAGGGGACTTTGTGGTAATGGAGATACTCGGATGTGATGGAGAAACTGAAATGTTGGGACTCTCATGTATAGGGGGCACTCATCCTCTGTGATGGGGGGGGGGGCTCTGATGTGATGGGGGACTCTGATTTGAATGGGAGGGCTCTGACATGAAGGTGGGACTCTGATGTAAGGGGGGGGGGTTTCTAAAGTGGTGTGGGAACCTCTGACATGAAGGGGACTGATGTGAAGTGGGGCTCTGATGTGATGGGGGGGATATATAATGGGAACAGGCTGACATTTAGCCCGTGTGTATGGCAGCCGGTCTGACAGAAGCCGCCCGAAAGGCTCATGACCGAAAAAGATCTGCCGACCGACTCCCGGTCAGCACTCTCAGCCAATGGCTGAGAGCGCTAATCAGAGTGTTCTGGTGGGGGGCCGTCCCCCTGTCAGAACACAATAGCTCAGCAGGGGAGATCGTTGTACTAACATCAGATTTTTAGTACAGCGGCTCCGATCTAAGTTGACGTTTTTTTTTGTTCGACCCTCTGGGTTGAAAAAACAAACAAACAAACTAGTGTTGTGTGCAAGGCTTTACACACAGGTCAGTACATTTGGAGTTTCACTTACCTTGTCTGGGGACAAAGTCAATCTTCACCTCTGGCAGGGAAAAAAGCAGAGAGAAAAGAAAGGAATTATGAAACATGTAATAAAAACAGCTTTGTATTAATCCATTCGTTTTATAAAATTAAGCATAAAGAATACAGAGCGGAGCTCCTACTGGGGGACTTCAAGGCATTTCCAGGCCAAGCATAAGATATAATCCCTCAGCAAAGTTCCAAGTTGGTCTATAATTTGTACATGCATGGATTAGTTCCAAGAGATCCTTTTGGGGGTCATCCACATAATATGTCCTTAAAATTCTAAGCAATGCTCACTTTAAAGCAGAGCTCCATTTATTTTTTTCTTGAGGGGGAAGACCCTGTCCGAATTGTGTCCTGTGCTACCTTTTCTTCACCACAAGATGTCCTCAGTCTTCCAGAATGAATGATGCCCAGTATCACTCAGCCTGGGGGACCACGCCCCCATCCTATCAGTGCACCCTCCTGGCAGTATTTTATCCACTGGTTGTGGATAAAAGTCTGGGAGTGTGCGGCGTCATGGCCCTGCCCCCTAAGCATGGCATGTGCACTCACAGCCTATTAATGCAAAGAATGACGCTGATGTCACTCTCCACTGCCACTCTCTGCATCATCCAAGCCTGCCCACAACCAGTGGATAAAATACTGCCAGGAGGGTGCACTGATAGGATGGGGGCGTGGAACCCAGAGTTGAGATTTAAAGAAGCAATAAATTCAGCTTGAGGGGCTATCACAATAAATGAGTCAATGCTCTGATTATTATTTAATTTGAGTGTTTAACTTACAGATTGAGCTACTGGGATCTCTAAACAAGTCTTTTCACAGCAATCGAGGAAAGGAGGAAGTGGGAAAAGGGGCGCCATCTGCTGGCTGGATAGAAGACTATATAATATTTCTATGTAATAACTCATATTTACTGGAGTAAAAAGAGATAGTTCATTTTTTTTTTTTATCTGGTCACAAAATTAAAGTAGCATTATATGTACACAACCAGTATACTGTATGTCTCCCTTAAATAGACAGCTTTCTTTCCTTGCAGCTCCGGGTCCTGTGTTCCAATCCCAGCAGAGATAAGCATAGAGTTTGTATGCATTCTATGTGTATGCATGTATGCTCCAGTTTCCATTCAAATACATTAAAGGGAATGTGCAGTCTTTTCAATGTTGTTTTAGATAAACATAAAAAAGATCAGCTTATTGCTGGCAGCGAGAATTACAATTGCTAGGCTTTGGAAACAGTCAGTTATTCCTCTCGATTACGTTAGAAGTAAACTCAATTGGATCATGATTAATGGTAAGCTCACTCATGTACTTTGCAATACAGTGGAACCTCGGATTGCGAGTAACGCGGTTAATGAGCGTTTCGCAATACGAGCACCGCATTTTTAAAAATTGCAACTCGGTTTGCGAATGTTGTCTGGCAAAACGAGCACGATTCAGGCCAAAGCGGTGTGCAGTACCGCGTTTGGCCTGAGGTGGGGGGGGCGCTGGAGCCAAACAGAGCCGAACGGCGCCGTTCGTAAATGCACGGAAAGGCCCGAGGACAGCACGGCTGACCCCGGCAAATCTCGGGAACAAAGTCTTTCCGAGGTTTGCCAATGTCAGCCGAAGTGTCCTCGGGCCTTTTTGGCCGTTTCCGAGGCTCTCCGCCCCCCCCCCGCATCTGGCAGCATGCGGTATTGCATGCCATTGAAGTCGATGTGGAACAAATTATTTTAGTTTCCATTGACTTCAATGGGGAAACTCGCTTTGATATGCGAGTACTTTGGATTTCGAGCATTCTCCTGGAACGGATTATGCTCGTAATCCAAGGTTCCACTGTAATTCCCAAAGATTTGATAAGATATGAGACCCATGGATCAGTTATATCTCGACTCCCTAATGAACTCCGGGATGACCCTCTCCTCCTTTTTCTTCTTTTCCTTCCTCTCCTTTTTCCTCATTATTGCCCTCCTTTTCTGGTATCTACATGTACGGTACATTTGGTTGCTTATGGGGCCTCACACAGTAGTGAGCCCTACAATAATCTCAGGGAACCCTGCCAGGATTTCTCAGTGGGTCCTCATCCATTACTTTCCTCCCCCCTTCCCCTTTTCCCTATACCATGCCCTTGTTCCTGCTCTCCATTATCCATCATACATAGTTGTATTCCTGATGAGAAGCAATTGTTCGGTTCCATTACTACTCAAGATCATGTTTTTTTTTTGTTTTCTTTTTTTTTTGACGATTATTGTTTTGTCTTGTTAACCTGAGATTATTTTTTTTATTTTTTATTTTTTGCCTAAAACATGCTTCTTTGATGTAATGTTGGATAACAGTTATCTTTTGTGGTCATTCCTTTTATGCCTTTGTATTACTATGTTGACAACCTGAGAATTGGCTTTGTTCCAATAATACGTCTGTTCCTACCAGACTGTTTATTTTCCAATAAAAATATTGAAATATAAAAAGATCAGCTTGATGTAAATTATTTTGTTTGTATGCATTAATATTTTATAAAATCTTATTTCTTTGTTCAGTTACTTGTTACATGTAAAAACATGCATTGCAATTATTATTTCCCATTGATGCATATAATCTGTATGACAGTTCATTAGTGACTTCCCATCATTTTGATTCTGTATGTCAGTGCAAGAAGTGTTATGGAAATTGTATTACCACGTTCATACAGATGCATTGTTTTTTTGCTAATAACATTTGACACATTCATTTGTCAGGGTATATATATATATCTACAGTGGAACCTTGGATTACGAGCATAATCCGTTCCAGGAGAATGCTCGTAATCCAAAACACTCGCATATCAAAGCAAGTTTCCCCCAAAGAAGTCAATGGAAACAAAAATAATTTGTTCCGCATTGACTTCTATGGCATGTAATACCGCCTGTGGCCATAGGTGGGGGGCGCCGGAGAGCCTCGGAAATACTCGGAAAGGCTCAGGGACAGCTCGGCTGAACTCGGAAAACCTCGGAAAGGTTTCCGCGTTTTTCCGAGTTTTTCCGAACGGCTCTGCGCCCCCCCCCCCACCTAAGGCCAAATGCGGTACTCCACACCACTGTGGCTTGAATCCTGCTTGTTTTGCGAGACAACAATCGCAAGCCGAGTCAGGATTTAAAAAAAAAACAGTGCTTGTATTGCGAAATGCTCGTTAACCGCGTTACTCGCAATCCGAGATTTCACTGTATATGTAGTGTATAGTATATACTGTATATGGGTTGATTTACTAAAGGCAAATAGACTGAGTACTTTGCAAGTGCAGATGCTCTAGAACAGGGATATGCAATTAGCGGACCTCCAGCTGTTGCCAAACTACAAGTCCCATGAGGCATAGCAAGACTCTGACAGCCACAAGCATGACACCTAGAGGCAAATGCATGATGGGACTTGTCGTTTGGCAACAGCTGGAGGTCCGCTAATTGCATATCCCTGCTCTAGAACTTAGTAAGTGAGGCAAAGCTCTGCTGACTTCCATCATCCAATCATGTGCAGACAAAAATGCTGTTTTTTTTATTTTCCTTGCATGTGATTGGGTAAAGTGAAACTTTAGCTCATAAACTAAACTCTGCCCAATGAAATGAATTAAGGCTCAAACACTTGACGCAGATAAACGTGCCTAAATGAGTTAAGAGCATTTTACAATCATTTTTTCTGCCAAAATGACGCTGTTAGGAGGAAAGGCGTCTAGGAGACACAGAGAAGCATCCAGTGTGCATGAGACCTAAGAAGAAAGTTTTAGATTTTTTGTAGACTTTGACAACATTAATGGTTGACGCTTTTATAAAGATATTTCTTTTCCAGTGGAAGAACTACAATAGCTGAACTCACCCATAAAGTGCAGTTTGGCGGACAGATTGAAAGCAAAGCCATTGGGAATGAAGGAATAGTCTCCTTCATCTGAGGCCACCACATTGTCAATGGTCAGTTTGTGTACCCTGCAGACAGAGGAAACACGTTGTTAAGGATTCAGTCTTTTTCACAAAACATTATAAAGCTTCTAATGATGTTTAAATGAAAACTGTCATCACAGAACCATGGGAGCTGCCATTGCTGGCTTTGTTTTACTACGTTGCTGGGGGCTGTCATTCTCATCCAATGGCTCCATTTCTTAGCAAGTAAGTTACTGATTTGTAAAAAGTATGTGACAAGTAAACTAAAATATCCCAATGCTTTTTCTATCTCAATTACTCCGTAGGAGGGAAAGTCACATGATAAGCATGACAGACAGGGGACTAGCAACCTTTAAAATAAGTCAATGGCAGCTCCCAATTTTCCCTTATGCCAAGTTCACTAATGTCAACCTGTACTCTGTTTTTAACCATTACTAGCAGCTACACCATTAGATGTCTTCTTTTACCTTATACCTGATAAAAAAAATTCTGAGCACATCTCTGATTTAGATTCACTTTGCTAAGCTCTGACTTTTTTTGATTTCACAGCTAAGCTCGATTGGGCAGCCTCATTCACTGGATCATGGGATGGAGGTATCAACTTAACTATGGACCTCGATCAGATACCAGTAACAAAATCCCCAACCTTTTTTTTTTTAAAACATGCCGTATAGAACCGCATAGTCCTGCAGCACCATGCGGTTTCGCGCATGTGGGTGTTTTGCCAATGCATGGAGGTGCCATTAAGAATTAATGGCACCCCCACGCGTCTGCTAAAGAGCAGCACATTTTACCTACGGGTCAGGAACTTGCGCAATAATGCACATCTAAACCGTACTCTGCAGTCTCTCCACCGCCGTCGGCCTTTTAATCCATCTACAGCGGTGTATGAAGACAACCAGCAGCACAGCGCCCCAGCAGGAGAAGGCACTCCATGACTGACCTGATGACATCCTCCTCTTCTAATGGAATTCGTACAATGCCTGCTTTTACCCTGTAAAATGTGAGTTGCTTGTACCGCAATCTTTTATTAAATTGTTTTAAAACATCTGCACTCAGAGGCGCCTCTCCCCTTGCTTTTCTTTACAGTATTTTTGGAACACGGTTTCAGTTTCTCCTTGAATGGCAGCCCTGAGATTGTACATGTGACTTTTTCTACTATTCCCCGTCCGGCCCCCCTCTCCTTTTCTTACGTACCCCCAGAGCCTGGACTCTATGCTCACTGACTGTACACCCATTGTACACACATCATCTGATTCTATACTTATGGGATATCAGTGATTTAGACTCATGCGCATTTTTTACTTGTGTAATATGCACGTGTTTCCGACCTGTACATACGGGAACCTAGCATTAGATCCAGAATGGCAAAACCAAATATATGTTTTTTTGGGGATTTTCACAGTACCATTGAATACATACTGTATAATAATTATCATAAATATAAATTATATTATACACTATTCCATGTTAAAACAAAGGGCACAAATACATATGAAGGCTACATTAACATGTGTGTATTTGCCCCTGCAGTATATTTCACTGCGTATTTCTGGTGTGCCGGATGTTCTAGAGCTGTGAACATGAATGGGTGAAGGTGGCTGTACGCAGCTTTGTGCTGCTCATTATTATTATTATTATATTATACACGATTTATATAGCGCCAACAGTTTACGCTGCGCTTTACAATGTAGAGGGGGGACAGCACAATTACAATAAAGTTTAATACAGAAGGGACTGAAGGGCCCTGCTCATAGAGCTTACATTCTAAAGGGAAAGGGTCAGGGATCTCCTAAAGGTGGACAGGTTAGGGCAGGGGTCTCCAAACTATGGCCCTCCAGTTGTTCAGGAACTACTATTCCCATCATGCCTAGTCATGTCTGTGAATGTCAGAGTTTTACAATGCCCCATTGGACGTGTAGTTCCGCAACAGCTGGAGGGCCGTAGTTTGGAGATCCCTGGGTTAGGGGCTGATCGGACATACCGGGGCAGGGAGTCCCAGAGGATGGGAGAGGTTCTGGAGAAGTTCTGAAGGCGAGCATGGAAGGAGGTAACAAGAGAGCTAGAGGGCAGGAGGTACTGGGAGGAGCTGAGGGGACGATTTGGGCGATATCTGCAGATGAGGTTGGTGATGTAGCTGGGGGCGATGCTGTGCATGGCCTTGTATCATTGCGTAAAGAAGTGCACGTGAACAAACACGATGCACTGAATGCCCCTTAGGTGTCCCTCCTTGTGCAAAATAGCTGCATATTGCTGCCTTCACGGTTATTGGTGGCTGTACACTGGTCTAGGATATCCGGCAAACTAGAAATAGGCTACGCTGTACAGGGAAATGCACCCATTTTTGTGCATGTAGCCTAGGAACTGTCAGGTTCTATCCCACTGTGTAGCTCATCCCCCAACAGAAATACATGTCCCTATTGGAGGATGAGATGGGAGGTGATATAAGACTGGACAGTTTTTAATATGTACAGTATTTGTGCCTTCTGTTTTACCATGAAATTGTGTGCAATAAAATTTATGTTTTATGATCACCTATTTATGTGTTAATTGGTACCTTGAAAATCCCATCAAAACATCTTTGGTTTTGGCAAGGAATGTTGGTACAGTGACGCTTACATGTGATACTAGGTTTGTATGCTTACCTAAATTCCTCTTAGATCTACTAATACCCATATAGTTTAGTTAAAGTACTTCATAGGGCCTGCATGACTTGTTGCAATTGAATGCAGTGCATAAGCAAACCCCTACATTACAAAAAGGTTTGGTAAATCTAATAGTGGCCATACACACTTTGATAAATTGTAAACATTGTTCCATACTATTGGGGTAATCATTCTATAGTAAAAACAACCCATTTAATGGATATGCCACACGGGAACGTTGATCAATATTTAAGATACAACCATATGTAATGATTGTAAATTTTCAATTGCATCTCTGCACTAGGCAATCCCATAATCTGTTTGATCAAAATATGATCAGATTCATGACCATAATATCTTGGTGCTGTCATTCGATGCAGCATGATCAATAATTTTCTGCCCTAGGCAATCGAATCACACACAATTATAAACGTGTCCCTGCATGTCTCTCGAATAATGCAGGGCTTGTGATTCAGCTAACTCTGTCTCTGTGCATTACAAGCATATTTGAGAAATAATAATGAGAATAAGATAGTTGGTTGGACCAATGTTCAGACAGTGAGTTTTGATCGAACCTTCCAATGTGGCTGATCTTGATCCTGTCGTTGGCAACCACTTCCTTTCCGTTCTTTACCCATATTCCAGTGACAGTCTCGTCGGACACCTCACACTTGAAGACAGCCTGTTCCTTGGCCTTGACGGTCAGATCGGCCACATCCTGGAGAACCTCCAGCTGCTTTGCTGGAAAGGAGATACAACAGGTGGTTACATAGAACGGCACGTCTTCCCATACCAGACATCTGATAATACAATGTCAGACAATACGGACTAGCAAAAGTGTTCTGAGGGCTCAAGATGATTAACAGAACTTCACAAGCTTACATGTCACAGTGTTAATGACTATGTGCCCCAAGAGCTTATCCTTGTAGCAGGGGTCTCCCAACTTTTCAAACAAAGGGCCAGTTTACTATCCTTCAGGAAATAGGGGGCTGGATTGTGGCCAGTGGGTCTAGGAAATGTTTGGGGGCCCAACATAAGTAAGAATAAACATAGCCTCCAGTTTGGTTGTCAATAGGAGGAGGAATAGTGCCCATCATTGGTATCAGAGGGACAAATTGGTATCAGGGGGGTTTCTGGTGTCAGTGGGATGAAATATACCCCATCATCGATATTAGTGGGAAGAATAGTCCCCCATCGTTAGTGTCAGTGGCAGGAACTATGCCCCACTGTTGGTGTCAGAGGGAGGAATAGTGCCTCATATCACCGGAAGGAATAGTGCCCCAAGGGCCAGATAAAGGCTAGAAAAGGACCACACCATGTCCGCAAGCTGCAGTTTGGAGGCTACTGCTCTATAGTGTCATCTCTGTGTCACATGAGAGTGATCACTCTATAGCAGCCACTCTCAATCAGGGTTCCATGGGACACTAAGGTTCCTCCAGAGGTTGTTAAGGGTTCCTTGAGCCGTGGCGGATTACCCTTTCTGGTGGTACCAGGATCGTTCCATGCCCAATGCATCTTAGCAGAGCTGGCAATATGACGCCAATGATCTCTTAGGCTCTGTTCACGCTTGGGCGATTAGGAATCGAGGGGAGAATCAACAGAATTATGTCCACGATTCCAAATCGCGGCAAACTGTGTGCTTGGGTTCCATTCATCCTGAATGGCCCTTCAAACGTGATGCGATTTTGACACGATTGTCGCATGACAAAATGTGCAAGAATCACGGCAAAACATGCGTGTACAAATCACGCCTGGCTCGGGGCCAAAATTTGGTCCATGAGCTTATTTGTCACGATAACATAGGGCAGCCCATTTGCCATGATGACTTAGTTTTAGCAAAAGTTACCGGTACTTAAAAATGGTTTCAAGGGTTCCTTCAGGGTAACAAGGTTGAGAAAGGCTGATCTACAGTGTTAATCAATGTGTCACTATGTGCCTCAAGAGTTTGTACTTTGTATTGTCAATCATAATGTCCAAGTCCCTACACTGTTTAACTGTGTACTCTAAAGGGTGTATTTATAAAAAACTGGAAGAGCTATACATCCTGTGAAACTGCACGTAAATCTGTTCCATTTCATGTGGTGCTGGTGTGAATGAGCCCTTAAATAGAACCTCTATCATATCCTTTTATTGTAAAGCAACAGGTTTACCTGGAAGCCCACCTTCTGACACCCGCTGATATTTACCTGATAGTCCACCCTCCTGCTCCTACTGATATGTACCTGGTAGCCCACCTTCTGGCCCCTGCTGATATTTACCTGATAGTCCACCCTCCTGCTCCTACTGATATGTACCTGGTAGCCCACCTTCTGGCCCCTGCTGATATTTACCTGATAGTCCACCCTCCTGCTCCTACTGATATGTACCTGGTAGCCCACCTTCTGGCCCCTGCTGATATTTACCTGATAGTCCACCCTCCTGCTCCTACTGATATGTACCTGGTAGCCCACCTTCTGGCCCCTGCTGATATTTACCTGATAGTCCACCCTCCTGCTCCTACTGATATGTACCTGGTAGCCCACCTTCTGGCCCCTGCTGATATTTACCTGATAGTCCACCCTCCTGCTCCTACTGATATGTACCTGGTAGCCCACCTTCTGGCCCCTGCTGATATTTACCTGATAGTCCACCCTCCTGCTCCTACTGATATGTACCTGGTAGCCCACCTTCTGGCCCCTGCTGATATTTACCTGATAGTCCACCCTCCTGCTCCTACTGATATGTACCTGGTAGCCCACCTTCTGGCCCCTGCTGATATTTACCTGATAGTCCACCCTCCTGCTCCTACTGATATGTACCTGGTAGCCCACCTTCTGGTCCCTAGTACTGATATGTACCTGATAGTCCACCCTCCTGCTCCTACTGATATGTACCTGGTAGCCCACCTTCTGGCCCCTGTACTGATATGTACCTGATAGTCCACCCTCCTGCTCCTACTGATATGTACCTGGTAGCCCACCTTCCGGATCCTGCTGATATTTACCTGGTAGCCCACTCTCCTGCTGATATTTACCTGACAGCCACCCTCCAGGTCCTGCTGAAAATTTACCTGGTAGCCCACCATCCTGCTCATGCTGATAATTACCTGATAGTCCACCCTTCTTTTCCTGCTGATATTTACCTGGTAGCCCACCTTCGGGCTCCCGCTAATATTTACCTGATAGTCCTCTCTCCTACTCCTGTTGATATTAACCTGGTAGACCACTATCCTACCCGTTATTATTTACCTGGTAGCCCACCTTCCTACTCCTGCTGGTATTTACCTTGTAGACCACCCTCCTACTCCTGCTGATATTTACCTAGTAGCTCAATTTCATACGCCTGCTGATATTTACCTGATAGTCCACTCTCCTACTCCTGCTGGAATTTACCTGGTAGCCCACCCTTCTACTCCTGCTGATATTTACCTGGTAGCCCACTCTCCTACTCCTGCTGGTATTTACCTTGTAGACCACCCTCCTACTCCTGCTGAAATTGACCTAGTATCTCAATTTCATACTCCTGCTGATATTTACCTAGTAGCTCAATTTCATACTCCTGCTGATATTTACCTGATAGTCCACTCTCCTACTCCTGCTGGAATTTACCTGGTAGCCCACCCTCCTACTCCTGCTGATATTTACCTGGTAACCAACTCTCTGGCTCCTGCTGGTATTTACCTGGTAGCCCACTATCCTGCTCCTGCTGATATTTACCTGGTATCCCACTCTTCTACCCCTGTTATTATTTACCTGGTAGCCCACCTTCCTACCCCTGCTGATATTTACTTGGTAGCCCACTCTCCTACTCCTGCTGGTATTTACCTTGTAGACCACCCTCCTACTCCTGCTGATATTTACCTAGTATCTCAACTTCATACTCCTGCTGATATTTACCTAGTAGCTCGAATTCATACTCCTGCTGATATTTACCTGATAGTCCACTCTCCTACTCCTGCTGGTATTTACCTGGTAGCCCACCCTCCTACTCCTGTTGATATTTACCTTGTAGCCCACCCTCCTACTCCTGCTGATATTTACCTGGTAACCAACTCTCTGGCTCCTGTTGATATTTACCTGATAGCCCACTCTCCTATCCTTGTTATTATTTACCTTGTAGTCCACCCTCCTACTCCTGCTGATATTTACCTGATAGTAGCCCACTCTCCTACCCCTGTTATTTACCTTGTAGCCCACCCTTCTACTCCTACTGATATTTACCTGGTAACCAACTCTCTGGCTCCTCTTGATGTTTACCCGGTAGCCCACTCTCCTACCCCTGTTGATATTTACCTGGTAGCCCACCCTCCTACTACTGCTGTTATTTACCTGGTAGCCCACCTTCTGGCTCCTGTTGATATTTACCTGGTAGCCCACCCTTCTACTACTGCTGATATTTACCTAGTAGCCCACCCTCCTACTCCTGCTAGTATTTACCTAGTAGCCCACTCTCCTCTTCCTGTTGGTATTTACCTGGTAGCCCACCCTCCTACTACTGCTGAGATTTACCTAGTAGCCCACCCTCCTACTCCTGCTAGTATTTACCTAGTAGCTCAATCACCTACTCCTGCTGGTATTTACCTGGTAGTCCACCCTCCTGCTGATATTTACCTGGTAGCCCATTTTCCGGTTTCTGCTAATATTTACCTGGTAGCCTACCCTCCTACCCCTGTTAATATTTAACTGTTAGCCAACCCTCCTACCCCTGTTCATATTTGCTTTCACTGCAAAAAAAAAACAAAAAAAAAACACTCATTAACATGACATAACCAAGTGAGATTTCTGCTACTAAGTAGGCAGAAGTATGTGACTGATGGTGCATTATTGGATACTTGCCAGGCTCACATACTGTACGGTCGCTAGACCTACACAAGGATTTTTCACTTGGCTCCAGGGTGCAACATGGCTATTTGGTAACTTACAACTTTTTCCAGCACCAGGCAGAGTAATACAGCAATTAGGGCCCATTCACACTATTGTGTTGATGAACAGTAATAAGCATTGGACCTTGTGTTATCCCAAGGTACAATAATGTACAATGCATGGTGGGAGGTTGTTTAAAGCTAAAATGAATCTGACAAAATACAATAATAGCAGTTTTGGTGTAGTATGATTGCACCCTCTACATTACACTGAGTTCCTTTATTTATAGCAAAAACTAGCTACCTGCAAACTAGAGCTGCAGGATTCTGGCCAAAATGAGAATCACAATTTTTTTGCTTAGAATAAAGATCACGATTCTCTCACGATTCTCGCGGCGTAAAATCTTTCACATTATACAAAAAAAATTTGGGCTAACTTTACTGGTTAGTTTTTTTTTTTTTTAATTCATTAAAGTAATTTTTTTCCCAAAAAATTAAATTTGAAAGACCGCTGCGCAAATACAGTGCGACATAAAATATTGCAACAACCACCATTTTATTCTCTAGGGTCTCTACTAAAAAAAAAATATACATAATGTTTGGGGGTTCTAAGTAAGTTTCTAGCAAAAAAAAAATGAATAAAATGAAAACAACTGTCAGAAAAAAGGTTTGGTGTTTAAGTGGATAAACGTTCCTAATTTACATACAGAAGTCTATTCCTTTGATGTAAAAGTCAAATTGATACAATGTTTAGACTTAACATTCCACTGACAAATAATGTTTTCAAAACTTGGCAGACTGCCCAGACTTTTGAAGGCAGAGAGCAGAGAGAAAATACCAAAGATCGGGAACATCTGGAAACCCTTTGTCAAGATCGCAACGGGGGAAAAATCGCGATAACGATTCTTGGCGATTAATCGTGTAGCTCTACTGCAAACCATCTTGTGCAGTCTTCCCTGCGATTGGCTCAGCCCCCATTGTCCCTCTATATGCCTCATCTCCTGCAATATTTACCTACCATCACCGATCCTGACACTCAGCCAGTCCCTCAACCACCATCACTTACCTTGCACCATCAGCTCAGCCACTGAATCCCCTCCATTGGTCTTGACGGTGTAGTTGCCACTGTCTTCCAGTGTGGTCTCATTAATATAAAGGAAATGCTTCTTTCCATCTTTCTTAAAGCGATATTTAAAGGTTTCTTCTCTGGTCAGCTCCACTCCATCCTTCTCCCTGTAGAAAACATTTATAATATTTCCATCATAAGAAGCAGTGACACCTTCTGCTGAATAAAATGTAATTTATGCTCATCATCATGAATAATCACCTCCGCCTAAATCCAGGTTTAAGTTTTAGGAGGCAGAGTTGTACTCTATGCTTGTTTGTTAATTCATGTATGTTTGTGCCTAGGGAATATATCACTCATCAGGGCCACCATCAGTGGGGTACAGGCAGTACACCTGTAAGGGGCCCAGAGGTCCCCAGGGCCCCGGATGGTAACACCCCTTTTTTATGTATTTTTTATAAAAAAATAATATATTTTTTTGTAAGGGGCCCAGAGGTCCCCAGAGGCCCGGAGGTCCCCAGGGCCCCGGATGGCAACCCCCCCTTTTTTATTTATTTTTTATAAAATATTTTTTTTTTGAAGGGCCCCAGAGGCCCGGAGGTCCCCGGGGCCCTGGATGGTCCCCTTTTTTAATGTATTTTTTTATATATAAAAAATATATATATATATTTATTTATTTATTTTTTGTAAGGGGCCCAGAGGTCCCCAGGGCCCCGGATGGCAACCCCCTTTTTTTTTTCTTATAATTTTTTATTTTATTTTTATAAATTATTATTTTTTGTGTATTTTTTTGTAAGGGGCCCAGAGGTCCCCAGGGCCCCGGATGGCAACCCCCCCCCCGTTTCTCCTCTGCTCCAGGGGGCCCATGCCTGAAGCTGTGTAAGGGGCCCCAAAATTCCTGATGGCGGCCCTGTCACTCATACCTGGCTTAGTACTTTTCTTAGTAAGCATGATTTTCGTATGGTGTCATTTCCATGAACATTCACAAACAACACTTACTGGCTTACATTTCTCAAGATCTCAAATTTTAATATTGAAATGCAGAACTGTATGTATCCCTAGGCTAGATGTCATGGAATGTAAAAAACGGGAGTTATTTTAAAAAATCCAGCACCCTTTATTTCATGCAATTGTCTTTCTTCAGCCCTCTAGATGGAAGTCCTACATTTACAATTTACAGATGCTGTGAAGATGCAATATTGCCTGTAGGTGGCGCTCTTCCACTAGAATGTGTTAAAATAGAAGCTCAAATTTTATTCATATACAGTGTTTAGAAGTTTTAACACAAGTTCAGAACTTCAGAGATGGAATTTACATGTGTTCATTCTAGAAGTCCTGAATACTAAACAAATCTTTCCAAAGGGGGAAATTAATGAATTCATTTTCATAAGACCAGACACTCAAGGCACCGGGTTTGGTATGGCAAGGAATGTAATTTAAAAAGCAGACTTAGTAATGGATATAGAACACTAAAGCCTTGTTCAGACAGGCACTGGCACCCATACTGCATGCCTTTGTTTTGGTAGCTGCATCCGCCCTGAGCTGTATGTAGGTAGCCTATAGAAGTGGATGCCAACATCCATGCAGGAGCAGCTGCACTGCCCCAAATGCACACTGTGTTTAAGGATGAACAGTCGCATATCAAATTTTGACATGTGGCTGTGTCCATGCAGCGGCTGCATCGGCATCTGCATCCACCTACATAGGCTGCCTGCACACAGCTTGGGATGGATTAAGGCACCAAAACTGCCTGCAAGCAGTACAGGTGCCAATGCCTGTTTAAACAAGGCCTAAGGCAGGGGTGTCCAATAGGGTGACCACATTTCCAAACTACCATTCAGGGACACCCCCCCTTCCCAAAAATCAGCTTGTGCTGTAACGAATCACAGCACAGTGTTTGGACACAAGAGGCGGGATTTATGATTTCTCCAATCACAAGCAGGGGGCGGGGATTGTGCTCCTCCGGGCATTCCTGGCCAGGACAAGTACTGTCAGTGAGTAAAGCAGTGATGTGGGGGCCTTTTTTGGGGGCATCAGATTGAGCCGGGGGGGGGGGGTGGCTGTGTCAGTTTCATTCATTTCATTTATTGTCCTGGAATGAAGGTGCCCAGGACAGACCTGCAAAATCCGGGACTGTCCCGGGCAATCCGGGACACGTGGTCACCCTAGTGTCCAACCAGTGGCCCGGGTGTCACATATTGATGTGGCCCGCGACCTCCTGCTCAGGAATAGCGGGTTGGCAAGCCCAGATAGCAGGTTGCCGATCCGTCATACCAAAGCATCAGTGTTGTGCATTAAGCTGGTGGTAGAGGAAGGAAACGGCTGCGGAGCAGAAGCTTTTGCCACAGGCAGAGTCTATGGCAAAGTTCAGCTAACCTGCAGGATAGACATAGGTGCAGTACGCAAAAAACGGGTAAAATGCAGCACATCAGTGTGAAAGCACTTAGGCCCTTTTCACACAATCGGCCCTACCCAATCGGACCCTCAATTCACCTCTACAGAGCGGCAGATGTAAACAGACTTTTGTCCGTTTATGCCCACCTTCCTCCAATCCGATCCTCTAAAAAAAAAAATGGAAGGGAATTAGTTCCCTTCCATCTGTGCGGATCGGATCAGAGGGCCTATGGAGTAGCCGTAACCTGTCATCCGCACATTGTGGCCCGCGACTAGTTACCAAGTTGCTTAAGTGGCCCTTGCTCTTCAAAAGGTTGGGCACCCCTGGCCTAAGGCCTAGTTTACACTTGCGGTTAAGGGGGCAATAAAAACAGGCAGTTGAACTGCATTTTTACCGCCCACCCCCCAACCGCTCTCCCTAAGCTGCAAAGACAGCCATACATTGGTAAACACATGCCACGTTTATGAAGCACAGCAAAAACTATCCTCTGTGTCACGTTTGGTACTAAATGGGGCAGCGGCATGGCAACGCATGTGGTTCCGCCACAGTAGTGCAGGCTTTTAATGGTTAAAACAGGCAATGAGGAGATGACAGTCTCATACCTCCCAACTTTTTGAGATGGGAATGAGGGACACCTATCAGCAAAAGTATGCAGGTATAGGACACACCCCTTGCCACACCTCCTTAAAGGAGAATTGTACAAAAAACAAGATTGGTTAAACCCACAAGTGCTTTTTTTTTACCACTACTATTCCTTTATATTGGCTTTTGGAATTTACAAATGCAGCAATTTAGATAACAGATGAAAGGTTTAGCACTGGGAAACACTTTTTGATAGATAAAAAGTACATTTTATATGCATTTATATAGATCAGACCTAAATGAGGGACAAATGAGGAGGAAAGAGGGACAGAGGGACATTTCTCCAAATCAGGGACAGTTGGGAGCTATGCATAACGCCTCTTTACCGCCTGTCAAACGCCCTCTGAAAAATAATCCCTATGAGAGCCCCATGCACGGAAGATACATTGGCTGTCCAATTATTTTACTTGGAAAAAGACAAAAAGATCGCCAGCTGGTCTTCTTGAGAGTTCTTCATCATTTACCCAGATAGCAAGCAATTGATTGTGCTGCAAGTTTGACTTGCTAAGCTATTGCTAGACTTGCCAGACTTCACAAGTTTGTTTCACCATTGCAGCAAGTCCGCATTGCATGACTCCAGATTAACTTTCTTTGCAAACAGTCTGCAAGTTCTGGTTCAGTTATGTTGTGCAATAAAAAATACAGATCTATTGCGCTTAGGCTATTACAAAAGTCCTAACAGATAGCAATTAGCACAGTATTGTTGGGGACAATAAACAGTAATAAGTGGTAATGGTGCAGCGCTGTACTAAATAATGTCCATAAAACTCACATTCCTATGGTAGAACACACGCATATAGAAAACGACCAGCGTTTCCAACCAACAAGATGGCCGCTGCGCCCCAGCACGTAATCGCGTCAGACGTTACAGCTTCTCCTGGAACATGTGATGCGGTTACATGCTGGGATGCAGCGGCCATCTTGTTGGTTAGAAATTCTGGTTGTTTTCTATATGCGTGTGTTCTATGGGAATGTGAGTTATATTCTTTGTTTTAATAAATCTTTATTTGGGATGTCTGCGCAATGAGGATTCTTTTATTCATTTCTTGAGAATATCATTGCTGTGGTGGAAGCTCCAATTGGCATTCGTGTGGGCTGTTGGTGGATTACACATTTGAATCGACATCCATTACCTATCTATTGGTGCTAGTTTAATCTCGCTCAGGAGGAGGTGATATTCTTGGAGCTGAGGATTGTTGAGACTTCCATGGGATGTTACCTACTGCTCATATGTCTTTACCTTAGGGTAACAGCCAGTGTGATCGGGTGCTGGTGACGGCTTCCATCTATCATTATTACACAGTTCAGGATCATCACTTTGAATGCTTATGAACTTATAATGTATTATGGACATTATTTAGTACTGCGCTGCACCATTACCACTTATGTTGTGCAATAGTCATCCCACCACAGGGGTCACTGTAGCAGAATTTTCATGCTGTAGACTTGCAGAGCTCTTGCTGTAGACTCACCACTGCAACTTTACTCTTGCTAGAGACTTGCCATGCAAATTTGCTACAAATTGGAAAAGTGTCAACTAGAACTTGTGCTTCCAGTGCTCTGCAAGTGTACAACTTGCCAGTGAAAATCTGCAGCAAGTTAACAAACTGAAGCCTCGTACACACGACCGAGTTTCTCGTCAAAAAACGACAAGAAAACTGCCGAGAGAGCTTTCTTGCCGAGAAAACCGTTCGTGTGTATGGTTTCTCGTCGAGAAAACTGCCGGGAATCTCGACGAGAAAAATAGAGAACCTGCTCTCTATTTTCTCGTCAGGATTCTCGCTTTTCTCATCGGGTTTCTCGTCGAGAAAACCGGTCGTGTGTATGCTTTTCCGAGTCTTAAAAAATCGCGCATTCTCAGAATCAAGTATAAGACGGGAGCGCTCCTTCTGGTAAAACTAGCGTTCGTAATGGTGATAGCACATTTGTCACGCTAAAAGGAACTGAAAGCACGAAGACTGAAAAGCGCGAATCGTCTCTTCCCAAACTTTTACTAACACGCGGTAACACGAGATCAGCAAAAGCAGCCCAAGGGGTGGCGCCATTGAAATCGAACTTGCCCTTTATACTGCCGTCGGACGTGCTGGACGTGACCGCGCAGAACAATGACGAGATTTGGAATTGACAGTGTGTATGCAAGGAAAGCTTGACAAGAATCTCGTCGAGAAAATGAACAGGTTTTTTACGACGAGAAACTCGGTCGTGTGTACGAGGCTTTACAATTCAACACAAATTTGTGGCAAGTTATCCTGATCAATAAGTGAAAAAGTGTTGATAGAGATGCAACGTAGAAGGCACAAAAAGCCACAAATACGTTGGCGCCTACTTGCCTTGTTTTTGCAGCTGATAGTCCAGTCCAGTCAAGTGTCTGGTGAAAAAACTTGTTTCTTCAACCACCCCTCATATTTATTAACAGTACATAGAGCAGCATACATGGAGCTGAATATATGGATCTCCTATTGCAATCTGGTAACTGAGAATTTTTTTTCCCCACTTTAGATTTGCTAAGCTAGTACATGCTGAGAGAATGGGCAGACCACATACAGCTGTTTGGCTTTTACTGTATATACTTTCTGAGCCTTGCAGACAAAGGGGTTGATTTACTAAAGGCAAATAGGCTGTGCACTTTGCAAAGTGCAGTTGCTCCAGAGCTTAGCAAATGAGGTAAAGCTCCGCTTTGCAAAGAATACCCAATCACATGTAAGAAAAATATAAAAACAGCATTTTTGCTTGCACATGATTGGATGATGGAAGTCAACGGGAGCTTCTGTACATTTACTAAGCTCTGGAGCAACTGCACTTGCAGAGTGCACAGTCTATGTGCCTGTAGTAAATCAACCCCTTATGTCGCGTACACACGATCGGAAATTCCGACAAGAAAAGTTCGATGTGAGCTTTTGGTCGGAAATTCCGACTGTGTGTAGACTCCATCTGACTTTTTCTGTCGGAATTTCCGACAGTAAAAATTTGAGAGCTGGTTCTCAATTTTTCCGACAAAAAAAGTTCTTGATGGAAATTCCGATCGTCTGTATGCAATTCCGACGCGCAAAAAAACACGCATGCTCTGAATCAATTTGATGCATGCTCGGAATCATTGAACTTCATTTTTCTCGGCTGGTTGTAGTGTTGTACGTCACCGAGTTCTTGGCGGTCAGAATTTTGTGTGACCGTGTGTATGCAACACAAGTTTGAGCCAACATTCCGTTGGAAAAAAATCCACGTTTTTCTTGTCGGAATTTCCGATCGTGTGTACGCGGCATAAGTCTGTAGAAAGGGCATCCCTTCACATCCATATACTTAGCTTACTTGCGCTCCCCCACAGCTTCTGGCTCCTCTGTAGGCAGCGACTAGAGGCTAGGCATGGGCATCATCACCACGAAGCAGGTCACATGACCAAGGGGGTGATGTCACTGCTACCTCTGCGTTTATTATGTTGCCAGATTTCATGAAATAATGCTCAGTACAGTACATTTTTAGAGCCTAAATTTAGCATTGGATAGAATGTTGTGTAGCGATACCTTCAACTAAGAGGGCCGCAGATTTAGTTTGGGCCCTGAAGACAGCTCCGCCAACCCCCGGCAATTTACTCGACCCCCTACTGGCACAGATAGTTATGGCAACAATATAATTCTTATGCTATATGATTAAACTCAGACACCAAGGCAATAATGAAAGGGGTATCTAATTTACTTTAGATTGTGGTAAAAAGGGTTAACAGTGGTAACAGTTTACATGAAATAGGTTGCAGAGCCCTGCAGCACTAAACACACTTATACATTAATAGAACAGTAAAGGTGCGCCGCGTGGGAGACCGTTAACTAGGCGCCCTGTGGCGCAGCAACTAAATGAACTAACTAGCTGGCCAGGCCTGGCTCAGATACCTAAAACTCAGTCTCTAGGGGATGATGGTTTCTTCACCGGCAAATCTTTAAAGGTGGTGCACATAACAGAATAACATTTGTAATCCAGTGGGAAGATTGTGATAGAACAAACACTTTACTGTATGAACCTCTAAGTTCAACTCTGATATGGATCTCCAGTGAGAGTATCAGATATAAGCTTGTGGGCCACGGCAGTCTATAGGCACATCAGCAATAAACAGTATATGGTCTGAGCATACGCTCGCTCACCCCTCCGGACGTGATCCCAGTCCGGGAACTTCCACCGACTGTGTCCTCACACACAGTGTCTCCAGTGATCGGGTCCCCGATCCAACCAAGGCTGTGGATAAGCGAAGTCAGATGCCACCCAGTCTCGCAGCGGGGTGGAAGGCTCTTTGGTGCTGCACAAGGCCTCAGGCTTCAGGCCTTGCACACCGGCACATCCGCACAGAAGGATCAGTCACTGAAGTCTCGTGTCCCAAAGAGGCCAAGCCCAGCCTCGCCTCCTCCTTTTATAACCCCTCCCATGAGTCTCTGGGGTGGAAACATTGCCGAAAAGGGTTCTGGGTAAGGTAGTCCTGGGAGTCTTAAAGGGGACCCCGCTACAGTTGGATAGAGTGAGGAAGCGTTAATTTTTCTGTTGAGTTTTTAATTCTGCCTGTGACCCCGTTGAGAAAATTGTATTTTAGTTCCTGTCCCTGTTTTTGTTTGTGTACCCATTGGAGAGATTTCCTATCACTTCCCCTCTTTCATGTCCATAGGTGTGCGCACAGGGTGTGCCGGTTGTGCCCAGGCACATCCTAATGCTGCACAGATTCCCCCTCCTGCCCTGGCTCCCCCTCCTTCCCTCTGCAGCGCTACCGGCTTCCCTCCTCTCCTCTCCTGCCGGCTGTTGCTGCGGGGATGTTTTAGGACGAGTGAGGGAAGGGACTGGTAATTATGTATTTATCAGCCCCCTCCCTTTCTGAATGAACATGGTGAGTGATCGCTAGTATGTGTTTGAGCTTTGGGGTGCACACCCTAATGCAATAGGCTGTGCACACCTATGTTCATGTCTTCTTCTGATAAGAAGTGAGGGGGCATCTCAAAAGATCCAATAGATAAGGTACATCACCAGCACACCAACATGCCACCAAGAGCTTTTATTTGTTACATTGAAGTGGTTCTAAAAGTATTCTCTGCATTAAGCTAAAAACCTTTTGGGTGCAACTCCCCCCTTATACTTACCTGAACCTGCTCTCGATCCTGCCATATTCACAAGAGCAGTGTCTCTCATACATATATAGTTACATAGTTAGTCAGGTTGAAAAAAGACACAAGTCCATCCAGTTCAACCATAAAAATAAATAAAATAACTGCTCTCACGGCTCCCTCCTTTTTTTTTTGGCTCAGAGACAGCATTAGGAGCCATTGGTCAGTAAGGAGCAGGAGCAGGGCCGAGTCGCACTCCGTGTATCAATGGACACACAGGGCGGGGCTCGGGAGCAAGCATGCATGAGTGCCCACACAGCAAGCGGGGGGGGGGGGGGGCAGGGGAATCAAGAAAGGACCTGAGACAAGGAAGATTTGGGTAAGTATACCATGTTTATTATTTTAATAAAAAATAAAAAAAGCGAGCATTTACAATCACTTTAAAGAGGAAGTAAACCCTGATGGGTTTTACTTCCTCCCTTTTCCAGTGCAAAGTAAAAGCATAGTGGCCTAGTATACATCGCATATTAGCCCATTATGTTGCACTTACCTGCAAACGAAGCCCGCATTGTGTGCAATGTCCTCGCTGAAGACCACATCCATCTTCACCCCTCTTTCTTCCGGGGCCATGGACTCCGGCTCTGTAACTGGCTGGAGTTGTGGGACATCACTCTTGCGCATACGCGCGGGAGCCGCCGGTAACGGCACGAGCCCCTTAGTGCCGTTTCTTTCTTCAGTGCCCACTGATGACGTTGGCGCAAGCGTATATGGTAAATGTCTCCTAAACCGTGCAGGTTTAGGAGATATTTCCAGTACCTACAGGTAAGCCTTATTATAGGCTGTCATGAACCTTGGACTACTGAAATATTTCTCCTTTGAATATATTACACAGTGGGGGGTCTTCTGCCCTGTCTTAAGGCTAACCCCCCCCCCCCCTCCAGACGGCTCCATGGTCTGGAAGAAAAGCATTGTTCTGTGTTTGACTGTTTATGTACTTTCATTACCCCCTGGGGCTTCTGTGTCATCATTACACACATCAGTCCTGCTATTTAAGCCATCGGACCAATCCTTGCTGACCCTGTTTTAAGTCCTCATTTGCATGGCCAAGAGGACCTAATTGAGAACTACAATGTACTTTACAATTGACCAATAGGAAAGTGGTTGTGGGGGCAGGGTGTTCAAACTGCTATGTATAAAAGTGTGTGTGCATCCAATAAAGAGAGATTCCTGTTTGAACTTACATACAGCCTGCCTGGTGTTTGTTCTGAGCTATCACAAATGGATTCGAATGTCACATAGCTGTAGTTCGAATCCCGGAGCATCGGATGACCGAACCATCAGACGTTGCGATCTGCAATCTGATCCAATAGCAGCAGAGGAGTGTCGGGAGAGTGGAACAGAGCGAGCAAGAGGCTTGTTACATAGGCTTACCTGTAGATAAAAGTGGCGTAACTAGGTTACAACTACTTTAAGAATTGGACTGTTTTGGGGCCACAGCAAACCTCTTCATCAGGAAGGTTACTGCTGCCAACTGTAACCCAGAAATGTCCCAGCTCTTGATGTGACAAAGACTTTTGGCACACATGTTTGTGTGCTAGTGATGTACCTTCTCCATTGAATCCATTTGCAATGTCCCCATCCATTGTTATATAAAAAACCTGACAGGCTGGTTGTACTGAAGTTGTTTGAAACATCAACTTCAGTACAAATTTGGATCCATCTATGGGCAGGCTTAAGCCTGAATCTACTCATAATCTATCAAATAAAGCCTTGGGTGGCAATAAAAGCTGACTGACACTTTATTCTTCCCCACTCTATAAAAACTCTCATAAAAAGTTTTGGCTGGAGTCTGGCTTTAAATTTAGCAGACACAGTATCCCATAGTGGGGCACACAATGTTCTTATTTGAAGGTCCAGACATGGAAGGATGATGTATCTGTACTCAAGCCCAGTGACAGGCACTGGCTGGATAAATGAAGGGGTTCTGGGGTGTCTATCCAAGGTGCCCTTCACAGGGGACTTTGCTGACATAGCAGCACCTATCACTCTAGTGCCTATGATGCCTGGAGACACACTTTGGCAGCTGTGACATGACATAGCTGAGATTGCATCCCTCGCTTTTACAAGTTATGTTTGGGAGCAGTTAGGCCCCCCTGGAGGGTTGCTATTTTAAAGCTGAAATCTATCCCCTGCTGTAATTATAAAGCTGTAAGAAGGTTTGTTAAAATGCCAGCACTTCCTCGAAGAGGCGTAAGGCTCTTTTCTCTGGAACGTGAGCGCTGCTCCGCAGCCTAAAAGGGATGGGAGATGTCTTCCAGAGTCATAATTAAGAGATAGGGTGTAAACACGATCGGCAGTTGCAAAGTGGCAGATTGTCAAGAGGACGTGATGGTTGGAAGCCACAGAGGGTCCAATTGCCAAGATGATGATGAGCTTAATTAAAGCAACCCTTTTCTCTTGCCAATGTTTACAGCCACTGCTAAAAATGAACTAACCTAAACAAGTTAAAGTTCAACTCCAGGCTGGAGGAAAAATAAATCCTTGCAGTGGGACCCCCACACTGCAGGGGTTAAATGATTGTTATGTCTGGGAGGCGAAGGCTGCATTACTTAACTTATCCCCACTCCAGCAGGCTCCGGCCTGCCTCCCTGCCTCTCCACCTCGTCCAACCAGGGAATATTTTGCATTCATTCAGAAAATGTAAAGCATCCTCTGAATGGGGCCTGTGCTAAGCGGCCAACCTCCTGTATTCAGAATGCAGCAGAGCACTACGCATAGGTGTGCGCAGCCTATTGCATTAGGGTGTGCACCCCAAAGCCCAAACACACAATACCGATCGCTAACGGTGTTCATTCAAAAAGAGAAGGGGCCGGTAAATTACATATTTACTGGCACCTTCCCCACTCCTAAAACATCCCAGCAGCAACAGCCGATAGGAGAGGAGGGACGTTGGCAGCTCTGCAGGGGGGAAAGATGGGAGCCAGGGCAGTAGAGGAAATCTGTGCTGCACAGGGTGATTAGGGTGTGCCTGGGCACACCTGGCACACCCTGTGCGCACGCCTATGGCACTACGGGACCCAGAAGCAAGTGGAGATCACTAGAGGAGCGATATCTCAGTGATTTCCAGCATCAGTCTGGTATGGTATATAGTGTACATAGTTACATTGGTCCAAGCTGGAACAATGTAACTATGTATAAAATATTCATACTTGGAATACTACTTTAATTAATACAATAAAGGCTAATTTTATCTTTTGCCACTACAAAAAGCAAAAATGTGCATTTATTATTTTTTTGTATTAGAGCCTGAAATGCGTTGCAACCATGATCAGTGGAACAATGCTCTATCGCTCCTGTGGACTGTTCTTCCAGCTCAGGTACAGTATGGACCTTCAGTCCAGAGGAAGCATCAGTGGATTACAATTGTCCCGCACTTGTGCTGCATTGAGAACTGAGTCCCTTTGCTGGGGTGGCAGATGGGAAGGATTTTCATTCACACATCTCTATGAATTAATGATTTGGCTGTACAGAACCCCACACTTCTGTAAGGGGGGGCAGATTAGGGGTGGGCCGCAGAATCTGACCATGTTTCATGATACATCGAAAATATGGGTGCAATATGAAACATGGTCAAAAGGATGGACTTGGCTTTTCATTTTTGACTTTTATATCTGCCTGGAGTTCAGCTTTAACCACTTCAGCCCCGGAAGGTTTCAGCCCCTTCCTGACCAGAGCATTTTTTGCGATACGGCACTGCGTTGCTTTAACTGACAATTGCACGGTCGTGCGACGCTGTACCCAAATAACATTTCTGTCCTTTTTTCCCCACAAATAGAGCTTTCTTTTGGTGGTATTTGATCACCTCTGCGGTTTTTATTTTTTGCGCTATAAACAAAAAAAGAGCTACAATTTTGAAAAAACTAAAATGTTTTACTTTCTGCTATAAAACAATTTCAATAAAAAAATAAAAAAAATCTAATTTCTTCATCATTTTAGGCCAATTTGTATTCTGCTAAATATTTTTGGTAAAAAAATCCCAATAAGCGTATAGTGATTGGTTTGCGCAAAAGTTATAGTGTCTACAAACTATGGGATAAATTTATGGACTTTAAAAAAATTTTTTTTTACTAGTAATAGCGGCGATCAGCCATTTTTAGCGGGACTGCGACATTGCAGTGGACAAATCTGACACTAAGTGACACTTTTTGGGGACCAGTGACACCAATACAGTGAGCATTGCTAAAAAAAAACATCAGGGGCGATCAAAGGGTTAAGTGTGCTCCTAGGGAGTGCTTTATAACTGTGTGGGGGATGGATACACTAGAGGAAAACAGAGATCGGCGTTTCTGCTTAGCAGAAACACAAGATCTCCATTTTCCTCGCTCACTGAACGCCGGTCTGCCTTGTTCACATTCACGGGTGGCCGGCAGCCATTGCGGCCGCTGGACTCGCTGATTGACTCCCGCTGTGTTCAATCACAGCAGGAGTGGCTCGCCGTCGGGGTGTGCCCCCCAGACCCGGGAGTCGCGAACAACGCGCAGGTATGTTGTTTCGAGCAGCCGGGCCGCCCACCTGCAGTATAAGTGCGGTGGGCGGTCCGGAAGTAGTAAAAGGATATGTTACCCAGACATTTCATATTCCTGATATGTGTCTGTTGTACCATGTACTTGTGTTAAATAGTATCCTGTTTTCTTTGTATGTCTTACTTGTCTATGTCTTTTCTGAAATACCCGGTGATCATGCCAGTCTCCCTGATTTCCTATTTCAAACTGACCAAAGCTAGGCATGGGAGCACATCCATTCCATCATGGTCAGTTTTCTGGCTGTGCTGGGAGAACAGCCTGCCCGTCAGAGGCGGTGCATCCATAGTGGGAGCGCCGCCCCCTCTCTCCTGCACCCGTCACTTAACACAATAGATAGATTCATGCATTTCATGAATCTATCTATTGTCGCCGCTGCCGCCCACTATTCAGGTGTCGGGCCCCCTGTTGAGCGCCGGCCATCTGAATTACAGTGATGGGTGTGTTTTGGAAGTGCCTGATTAGAGCCATAGGCTCCCTGATTAGAGCCTGTGGGCTCTAATCAGCTTCCAAATGGTTAAACAGAGGGCGCACTGCTGTGCGTTCCCTGTTTAAACAATGCTGTGTTAGGGAATCGCTTCCCTAACACTGACCCACCTCTCAGCCAATCAGGTGCACCGGGTCTGGTTACCCGTCACCTGATTGGCTGAAGCGACAGGCGAGCAGAGATGACATTGAGAACTCAGGGGGAGCGTGGAGGAGGACAGCGCTGACCCGAGAAAGGTAAGTGCCGGGCGGGGGGGCAAACTGGCTGCATTTGATGGGGCAAACTGGCTGCATTTGAGGAGGGAAACTGGCATCATTTGAGGGGGGAAACTGGCATCATTTGAGGGGGCAAACTGGCTGCATTTGAGGGGGCAAACTGGCTGCATATGAGGGGGCAAACTGGCTGCATATGAGGGGGCAAACTGGCATCATTTGAGGGGGCAAACTGGCATAATTTGAGGGGGCAAACTGGCATCATTTGAGGGGGCGAACTGGCATCATTTGAGGGGGCAAACTGGCTGCATTTGAGGGGGCAAACTGGCTGCATTTGAGGGGGCAAACTGGTTGCATTTGAGGGGGCAAACTGGCATCATTTGAGGGGGCAAACTGGCATCATTTGAGGGGGCAAACTGGCATCATTTGAGGGGGCAAACTGGCTGCATTTGATGGAGAAACTGGCTGTATTTGAGGGGGCAAACTGGCAGCATTTGATGGGGCAAACTGGTGGCATTTGATGGAGCAAACTGGCGGCAATTGATGGGCACAGTGGCTGCGTTTGATGGCACAGTGGCGACAATTGATGGGCACAGTAGCTGTGTTTGATGGGCACAGTGAGGCTGCAATTAATGTGTTTTTTCTTTTTAGTTTGTTTGCGCCCCCAAAAAATTTTGAGCATCAGCCGCCACTGCTGCCCATCCTCCAATGGGCAAGACCTGTGCTGACATGACGTCCTGCACAGCCATTCACTGAGAAGACCAGTGTACTGCTGTTTCTCAACCCCACTCAAAGCCCCTTATGCAGCTGAGAACAGAGATTATGTGACCACTTATAAAAAAAAGAAAAAAAAAAAAGAAATATATATATATATATATATATATATATATATACACACATACACACAAATGTTTTGCCTTTCATTTCTACTTTTAACTGAATAGGCTGTTTTACAAGGTAAGGGTCTTCATATACCTTAATTAACCGGCCAGCTTGGAATTGTTTCTGCTCTTAATAGTAATCAACTCACCATTTCACCTGTGCACCTTCCTCTGATACTTCACACTCGAATTCCACTCTCTCTCCCACCACCACCACCTGATCTTCCAGTGGTCGCAAGACCACTATAGGGGGCTCTGAAAGTAAAAAAGGACAGGTTATAATTCTCACAATTTACAAGCTGCTGTTCAGGTTGTGTATTCCTGAAATTGCTTTATGTCCATTTTATATAAAGTCCAATTTTTGTTTAGTAACAGAGCTGTATTAATTTAATTTCCATTATAGTGGGGAAAAGAGAAGGTCCTTCCACTGCATGTACATTAAATGTTGCCTTGGTTGAATGGTAATAGCTCCTAGTGTTTGCCAAAACAGGCCATTTATAATGGCCTCAAGAAAACCTTAAGCTGGCCATACACAGATCGAAATTTAGCTAGTTCAGCAGGACCGGACACATTTGCAATCCATCTATGGGTAGACTGGTTGCACCAAAGTCGATCTATCGGTCAACTTCAGTATAACCAGCCCGTCTAGTTTTCTTTCATATATTCACTAACAGCTGGCTATAGCCGGCAGCAGTGATCATTGTATTCTGACGTCAGGCAGGGCTGCTGTTAGAAATCACGGTGCCCCTTACAGCCTACCTGACAGGTACCCCCCCAAAAAAATCAAACCAATATTTTAGATAAAAATACACAAAAACTATTATTAGCGGACACAACATAACTTAGGATGAGAAGCCCTGGAGTGTGGAAAAGGTGCTTATATACCTTAAGCCATTGGGTGTAGATCCAGACAATTTCAATAAATATTCCTTACCCACCAGATGAACAGGGGAATTCAATGCATCAAGTGACGCCTTCAGGGTAAATGAGACGTAACGCGTTTACGAAACGCGTCAAGTTGGAATGCATGGTGCGTAATGCCTAGTGTAGGTGGAACGTACGCTGACACTGTTTTGTACAATTTTTGAGTTTTATGTATGCTAACCTTCCAAGGAGGTTCAATAAACTATTGTTTACAGTTCTACGCTATGAGGAGCTTGTTCTTCTCTCATTTTCTCCACTAAACTCTGCCACTGTAACGATTGGATACCGAGCAAAGAGAGAGGCTGGATCACAGTGACCACTTAAGCATTTTTGACACCTGTTTGTCGTATGACAATAGCGTCAATATTATCTGGTGAGTAGGAATTTTTACTAGACATGTGCACTGCCGAAAAATTTGTTCGTTTTAGTTTTATTCGTTATTTTTGGGTCATTTTTTATGACTGCAATTCGTAAATTCGTAAATGAGAAAATCCGAAAATAAGAAAGAAAATCCAAAAATTCAAAAGAATAACTAACTAATAATGACTAACTGTTAAATTATAGGTATTGGAATTTTCTTTCAAATTTGACTGTTAGTGAACGTAACAAATATGAATTTATCTGAAGTTACGAATTATCCGAAATAACGAATGCGGCATCTAAACAAATGGAATGGAACCAATTAATAATAAAACGTTTTTATTATTATTATTGTTATTTATTATTATTAATTTGTTACGTTCCAGTAGTTTAGATACAGCATTCGTTATTTGATTAGTTAGTAATAGTTAAGCTATTATTAGTTAGTTACTATTTCAGATTTTAGTTTTTTTGGGGATTTTCAAATTTACGAAATTTTGTAAAAATTTGTTTGGAAGTGTTTTTCGTTAATTCGGATATTTTCAAATTAACGAATTTGTCGAAATCCGTTAAAAAATGTATTTGGAACGAAACAAATTGCACAATGTCTAACTTTTACTTCATTCCACACGAGGTGATTTGGGTTTACACAGAGGGATCGTTATTCTACTGCAGACATCACCCGGGACAAGCCTACGGCTTAAGGACTTTTTCCACAGATTGGTCGTTGTTCAATTTCACTTGGATTGAGCACTATTTTATTATCAGTTGGACTTAAATGTAGGCTCCATTCACACTTGTACGACTCCAATGGTACTCCGACTTTGGAGTGCAACTAACTTTGACGCAACTTTGGATGGGTGAAACTTGGATACGACTTTGGCTTTGACCAGTGATAATAGACATCTGTTGCACACAAGTTGCATTGTATAACATTCAGGTACGACTTTCATGCAACTTCTGGGGGTTAACATTGAAGTCTATGGCCCTCACTCAGCACTAATTTCGTCTAACAACACTTTCTAGGAATTATCCCTTTCATCATAAAATACGTTTCATTATATGAATTTTATTTATCACAGGACATGAGCTTCTCTGCAATGAGTGCATATATATCGATAATAGTATTTATAGTGGATGTACACTTTGATAAGAACATAAGTCTGATATCTATAATATCAAGAGATCAATAATTTTTAACTCCCCTTGATACATTGTCAATATTCATTAGTTTGCTGCAGGTGCTGTCCTTTCCTTCTTCCCCTCGGGGGGTGTTTATAGTGTGGTTTCTCGTAAGCCCATTCAGGCTGAATTCCTCTCTTGGGGAGGCGAGGACAGCCATGGAGTCCATTGGATCATCCAACTAATTTAAAAATTTCTGGTTGTGAGGTCATTCATTCCACTCTTCAGCAGTAAATATAACATTATTGTGTTCGTGAAAATTAGTGCATAATGTAAAATGTCTTAGAAAAACTGAGATGTTTAATATATTTATTTAGGAGCAAACCATCCCCCAGAAGAAGACCACGATTTAATAGGTCGAAACGCGTAAGCGTTTCCGTTCAGTTCAATTATTTAAGGTAATGCTGTATATTTATATGGTTGCTTTGCTGCATCATGGAATATGTACTGTATCCCTACAACCAGAGTCTATATTTTAATAGTAACATGTATTTGCAATTTATTCTAATAAAGATTTTTATATAATTCTTTTACTTCGATTTACATATTTTTCTGCAACCCCCCCCCGGGGGAATCTTCCTACAGTATTCAACATTGAAGTCTATGGCCCTCAAATTGCATGAAAGTCGGACCAAAGTAGTGCATGAACTACTTTAAAGTTGCTGCAACTTTAAGTCCTGCATATATGAATGGATATCATTGGAAAACATGGGGAGTGATTTGTCATTTGACTTTGATATCCAAAGTTGCATGGCAAGTCGCATAAGTTTGAATGGAGCCTTATAAATTAATTTGAATTACGTATGTCACATTATAAATATTTATATAGGCACGCGCTGTTTACATACTAAGTATTTTACTGTTTTGGGTACATATTGTTGAGCATTGCATAACCGAAAAAGTTTGGGACAGCAGCTGCACTTATTCTCAGAGGTGGCGCGAGTGTATTTTTAAGGCCCCTTTCCGCCCCGTGAACCTCTGCTTGCTCAGCGGGGATCGCTCCGTTGATTTCTGCTGAGCCGGCGGATGACAGGGCGGTCCCCGCACACTGTGCAGGGACCGCCCTGTCAGATCTCCGCTCTCCCCTATGGGGGGATCGGATGAACACGGACCATCTGTCCGTGTTCATCCGATCCGCTCCGCAGACGGATAGAAAAATAGGAATTTTTCTATCCAGAAAAACGGAGCATTGCGGACACGGATGAGATCAGGTGTCAGCGGATGTTTCATCCGCTGACACCCGCGATCTCATAGGGACCAACGTATGTCCCTTTTTCATCCGTAAACGGATGGATGAAAAAGCGGACATACGGTCCGTACGTGTGAAAGGGGCCTAACACATAACTTACAAAGTCCCTGCTAAATCTAAAAGATAAAACTGTAATGAGTTAATAAATAAAGCTCTGTGTGTGAATGAGGCGCATTCATAAGGGTGCTGTGGACTGTACAGTGTAAATGGGATTTATTTTTATGTTTTTATGTGGCTGGAGTTGTGTGCAGGCAGCCTATGTTATGCTATTGGAAGTCTCACACATATTTATCTATGAACTATTATTGGATGTGATATGGTGTCTGATAAAGGCAATGCAGGTTTTGCGACAGTAATGCCCTTTTTATATTTATTTTTTAACATTAATACTTAAAGTGGAGTTCCACCCATTTTTGAGAGGTGGTCTTAAACGAAAGACCACCTCTCAACAACTCGTTTTTGGATATAATTTTTATTTATTTTTTACCTTTTTGGAGATACCGAGTGTACTTCCAATCCAGCCGGGCCGTGGCCCACGACGTCACGTCCTCTTCTGCGGCGAGCTCCCCCGTTGTCTTCTGGGACCTGCGTGTGTCCCAGAAGACAAGCTGGCCATTCCCAAAGCGCCGCGCGACTCGCACATGTGCAGTAGGAAACTGGCAGTGAAGCCAAAAGGCTCCACTGCCGGTTTCCCTTAGTTGAAATGGCGGCGCCGGCACCCGATCCGATGGACGAATCGGCCTCGGGGAGCTGACATTGCGGGCTCCCTGGACAGGTAACCACTTCCCTACCCGCCCATAATCAAATGACGTCCACAGATGGGATCTCCCATCCTGGGTGGACGTCATATGAGGTCCTGGGCTTCCCGACCATCTGGGGGGCGCGCGCGCATCGCTCGGGACCCGGTTCGCGTGCCCGGCGGCCGCAATGTCTGCCGGGCACCCGGGATTGCCCGTGATCACGGCAGGACCGTGGATCTGTGTGTGTAAACACACAGATCCACCTCCTGTCTGAGGTGAGGAGACCGATGCGTGTTCCCAGTACAGAGGAACACAGATTTGTCTCCTCCCCTTGTGAGTCCCCTCCCCCTACAAGAAGAATCACTCACTAGGGAACATAATTAACCCCTTGATCGCCCCCTAGAGTTAACCTCTTCCCTGTCAGTCAGGTTTACACAGTAATCAATGCAGTTTTATAGCATTAATCGCTTTATAAATGTGAATGGTCCCAAAAAATGTGTCAAAAGTGTCCGATATGTCCGTCACAATGTCACGGTCACTATAAAAATCGCAGATCGCCGCCATTACTAGTAAAAAAAAAAAGAAATGCAATAAATCTATCCCCTATAACTTTTGCGCAAACCAATCAATATACGCTTATTGCGATTTTTTTTTTTACCAAAAATATGTAGAAGAAAACATATCGGCCTAAAATGAGGAATAAAATGGTTTTTTTTTTTTTTTTTTTTAAATTGTGATATTTATTATATCAAAAAGTAAAAAATATTGTGTTTTTTTCAAAATTGTCGCTCTTCTTTTGTTTATAGCGCAAAAAATAAAAACCGCAGAGGTGATCAAATACCACCAAAAGAAATCTCTATTTGTGGGGAAAAAAGGACGTCAATTTTGTTTGGGAGCCATGTCGCACGACCGCGCAATTGTCATTCAAATTGCGACAGCGCTGAAAACTAAAAACTGGTCTGGGCAGGAAAGGGGTGGAAATGCCTGGTATTGAAGTGGTTAAAAGTCAGCAGCTACAGTGTTTGCAGCTGCTGACTTTTAAAAGAAAAAAAATTTCAGCTGGAACACCGCTTTAATAAAAAAAATTGTTACAATACATATATATATATATATATATATATATATATATATATATATTGTAAGTGTGGTTCATTCCTGTGATTAGCACCTAAAAAAAAAAATCAGCTTTTTTTCCTATGTACTTTATAGGGATGTGGTGCAGGTGTAGTCCCTGAAAACTTCTTTAACATAGTTCACACATGTGACCATGCTCCTGCAGCATTGAAAGCTGGTGGACACCCTATTGAAAAAGTCCTCATAGAGAGCGGAAACTGGCAGAATCAACAGATATTTGGTAAAAATATATTTATATCAATATAAAAAAAACCTCACTCAACTACATTTAAATAGGTAGCCTTTTATACAACTTAATAATCTGTGTTTTCAGGCTCAGTTCCATTATCATATTGCACATATATACTGTATATAAAAAACAATGCTTTAATATATTGCAAATTGTTGTCCATAATAAACACATCTACTGACTAATGAGACTTGATGCAATGGCCATGTCTTGAAAAGCAGACACCCTGACAAGCACCATCACCAATATCTCAAAACCTGGAGCCATTCCTGTAAATTATAAAGCCAGCAATGTCCACATGGGTTTGAGTACCTTTTGCAGTCTGGCGTCACTATATCAAGACAAAAATTTAAAATGCTAAACCAAATTAATTTAGATGATGATTATACAGTATGGGGTTGATTTAGTAAAACCGTAGAGTGCAAAATCTGGTGCAGCTGTGCATGGTAGCCACTCAGATTCCAACTCCAGCTTATTCAATCAAGCTTTGACAATAAGCCCCCGATCGATTTGGACTTGTCAAATCGCATGGAAAATAGCACCCTATTGTCGGCAATGAAACTGTTCAAATCAGTGTGACGCCGACTTTGCCGTGCCGCACCGATTTTTAAAAAGTAGTTCCTGCACTACTTTTGCCAATTTCAGGTACAACTTGCATAGACATCTGTGCATGAAAAGCTCACAGATGTCAGCCAAGTCGCACCTGAAGTCGTACTGACATGCGGCTTTGAAATTGTGCGAGTGAAGTCGCGCAATTTCAAAGTCGGATTTGGTGCAACAGGGAGCTAAAACCTGAAAGCTGATTGTTTTCTATACACAGCTGCACCAAATTGGACACTCTCCTGTTTTGGGAAATCAACCCCCATGCATTTTGGCAGAGCTAGCAGATGGAAAAAACTTTGAGATGCTCTGATGAGGTAAGGTGGCCTGGTAAATAGATTAAGATTAGTGATGAGCCGAACACCCCCGGGTTCGGTTCGCACCAGAACCCGCGAACGGACCGAAAGTTCGAACGAACATTAGAACCCTATTAAATACAATGGATGCGAACGTTCGAATTCTAAAGTGCTAATTATAACAACTATTATGCATGTTATTGTCATAAATAGGGTTTGGGAACCCGGGTTGTGCACCAGGGGACATGTATCAATGCAAAAAGAAGTTTTAAAAACGGTCGTTTTTCGGGAGCAGTCATTTTAATGATGCATAAAGTGAAAAAAAAAAGTCAAATATTCCTTTAAATATCGTACCTGGGGGGTGTCTAAAGTATGCCTGTGAAGTGCCACGTGTTTCCCGTGTTTAGAACTGTCCCTGCACAAAATGACACTTCTAAAGGAAAAAAAAGCCATTTAAAACTGCTTGCGGCTTTAATGTAATGTCTGGTCCCGGTAATATGGATGAAAATCTTTAAGAAAAATGGCATAGCTACCCCATGACCCCCCCCCCCTACCCCAGCCCATTACCAGCCCCTTTGGGTCTTGTATGGATATTAAGGGGAACCCCGCACATAAAATAAAAAAGGCCCTATATACTCTGAACAGCCGTATACAGGCGGTGCATACAAGACAGGGACTGTAGGTTTGTTCTTATGTAGAATCTGTTTGTAATTTTGAACAGGTACATTGTTGAAGTGTAGCTCCAGCCCAAAAATCTATTTTTAAACTTTTTGGGAAACATAGGTAAGGGTTATCACCCCTGTAACATTTGTTTTGCTGTCTGTGCCCCTGTTCAGAACATTTCACCTCACTTTCCGTCCCAATGACAACTGTTTTTGAAATGTGGTGTTTTTCTTGAAACAAGGATTGCTGATAAAGCATCAGTACAGATGAGACCCCTTTCTCCCATATTTATTCTTACAGGAGAGAATTTTCCTTTCTAGGGGTAGATTTCCTCTCACTTCCTGTTGTCTTCTTTCGTTTGCAAGTAGGAGTCGTTTGTAAGTTGGATGTTTGAAAGTAGGGACCTGCCGTATATACTCTGCAGAAATAGGCCCCTTAGTTGTTGGTGTTGGCACAACACTGTAAGCACTCAGTTACTCTTGGTTGGTGCTGGAACGCCCTGCTGTCAACTATTATATCAGGAATTTTAATTACATATAATTGTTGAACAGTGGTAGTAAAAATTGGGGCTTTGATGGTGGTGCTGGTGCCACAACACTGTAAGCCCTGACAGTTACTCTTGGTGGGTGCAGCAATGGGCCCTGCTGTGAATTATTAGATCAAGAATTGTAATTACATGCCCCTTTTGAACAGGGGCTGAAAAATTGGGCCTTTCGTGGTGGTGGTGGTGGTGGCGTTGCCACAAGACTGTAAGCCCTCAGAGTTACTCTTGGTGGGTGCAGCAATGGACCCTGCTGTGAATTATTAGATCAAGAATTGTAATTGCATGCCCCTGTTGAACAGGGGCTGAAAAATTGGGCCTTAGGCACTGGTGGCACAACACTACAACCCCTCACAGATACTGTACTTGGAGCACAGCAATGAGCCCTGTTGCAAAGTATTGCTTCAAAAATTGTAATGACACGCCCCTGTTAAACAGGGGCTGAAAAATTGGGCCTTAGGCACTGGTGCCACAACACTCCAACCCCTCACAGATACTGTACTTGGAGCACAGCAATGAGCCCTATGGCAAATTATTGCTAAAAAAATTGTAATTACACGCCCCTGTAAAACAGGGGCTGAAAAATTGGGCCTTAGCCACTGGTGGCGGCACCCATAAACAAAAATGATCTTCCAAGCTATCATCATCAATGGTATCATTGAGGACTCGGAGGAGGAGGATAGCCAGTCAACATAACAGCACAGACACTCAGCATCAGCATCAGTCTTGAAGGGATGTGACATGTTAAAATCAATTAGTCTGTTATATCAGCATCAGGTGTGTGGTAGCTGGTGGTGATCCAAGACTGGTTCATCTTGATGAAAGTCAGTCGATCAACCGAGTCGGTGGACAGGCGCACCCTGTGATCCGTGACAAATCCTCCAGCAGCACTGAATGTGCGTTCCGAAAGAACGCTGGATGCAGGACAGGCCAGTAGCTCAATTGCATACTGTGCAAGCTCTGGCCAGTGATCCATCCTCAAGACCCAGTAAGCCAGAGGATTTTCGGTGGGGAAGGTGTCCAAGTCTGACCTTGCCCCTAGATATTCCTGCACCATGTTTATCAGACGCTGGCGATGGTTGCTGGAACCGATCATACTTTGGGGCTGCGGACTAAAGAATTGTCTGAACGCATCGGTCAGACGGCCACCTTCCCCACCGCTCCTTCTTTGACTGGCCGAAGCCTCAGCAACTCGTTGTCCAGGACCAGGAGTTTGTAACCTCCCAGTCTCTGGGAACGCGTTGCACAGACCTTTCTGCAAGGCCTCCCGGAGTTGTCTCATCCTCTGCTCCCTCTGCGAAGGTAACATAAGGTCCGCAACCTTACCCTTGTACCGTGGATCAAGGAGAGTGGCCAGCCAGTAATGGTCCCTCTCCTTGATCCGAAGAATACGAGGATCCTTCCGCAGACTTTGCAGGATCAGGGAGGCCATGCAGCGTAGGTTTGCTGAGGCATTCGCTCCGGAGTCCTCTGGGTCACTAAGGACGACATGATCCGCAGCCACCTCCTCCCAGCCACGTACAAGTCCACTGGTTTCTTGGGACTGTAAATCATCCCTAAAAGACTGCTGCTGATGATGCTGAGTGCCAGCCTCCACCTCCATGCTGACACAATCCTCCTCCTCCTCCTCCTCCTCCTCCTCCTCCTCCTCTTCCTGTGCGATGGGTGGGACAGAAAGAACACTGTCTGGGTAAAGGGGGCCTTGAGAGGCAAGGAAGTCCTCCTCTTCCTGCCTCTGTTCTGCCTCAAGTGCCCTGTCCATTATTCCACGCAGCGTGTGCTCCAACAGGTGGACAAGAGGTACAGTGTCACTGATGCATGCACTGTCACTGCTCACCATCTTCGTGGCCTCCTCAAATGGTGCCAGGACAGTGCATGCATCCCTGATCATGCCCCACTGGCGTGGAGAAAAAAAACCAAGCTCCCCTGACCCTGTCCTGGTGCCGTAGTCGCACAGGTACTCATTGATGGCCCTCTGCTGCGTGTGCAGCCGCTGCAGCATGGCCAACGTTGAGTTCCACCTGGTGGGCATGTCACATATAAGGCGGTTCTTGGGCAGGTTCAACTCCTTTTGCAGCTCAGCCAGGCGAGCACTGGCATTATAAGATCTGCGGAAATGCACACAGACTTTCCTGGCCTGCCTCAGGACATCCTGTAAGCCCGGGTACCTGCCCAAGAACCGCTGCACCACCAGGTTAAGGACGTGAGCCACACAGGGCACATGGGTCAGTTGTCCCTGTCGGAGGGCGGAGAGGAGGTTGGTGCCATTGTCGCAAACCACCATTCCTGGCTTAAGCTGGCGTGGCGTCAACCACCTCTCGGCCTGGCCCTGCAGAGCAGACAGGACCTCTGCCCCAGTGTGGCTTCTGTCCCCCAAACACACCAGCGCAAGCACGGCATGGCATCTTTTTGCCTGCGTACTTGCGTAGCCCCGTGAACGGCTACGGAGCACCGCTGGTTCATAGGACAAACCACAGGAAGAGGCCATGGAGGAAGAAGAAGAGGAGGGGGTGGAGGAGAGAGGTGTGTCACAACCAGTAGTAGCATTTTGGAGGCGTGGCGGTGGGACAACCTCCAACACTACTGCACCTTGTCCTGCATCCTTCCCAGCTGCCAAAAGAGTGACCCAATGGGCCGTGAAAGAAAGGTAACGTCCCTGTCCATGCCTGCTGGACCATGAGTCAGCGGTAATATGCACCTTACCGCTGACCGCCCTGTCCAGCGAGGCCAAGACATTGCCTTCCACATGCCGGTAGAGAGCCGGAATAGCCTTCCGTGAGAAAAAGTGGCGTTTGGGAACCTGCCACTGAGGAACCGCACATTGCACAAACTCACGGAAGGGGGCCGAGTCTACCAACTGAAAAGGCAGCAGTTGAAGCGCTAGCAATTTAGCCAAGCTAGCATTCAACCGCTGGGCATGTGGATGGCTGGGAGTGAACTTCTTTCGACGGTCCAGCAGCTGGGGCAGGGAAATTTGCCTGCTAGAATCGGACGTCGGTGTACTGCTAGCAGAGTGGCCGCAAGTACTTGGCTGTGACACACCTAATTCTACACCTTCATTCCTCTCAGTGCATGTTTCAGAGAGGACTGAAGTTATAGTGGGGTTGGAGATCCCAGCTGATGCGGTGCAAGGAGAGGTCCGCTTTGTTCTTTGGTGTGGGTCTTTGAGGTAGGCTTGCCAACGAGCTGCATGGCAGGTCAACATATGTCTGGTCAGGCATGTGGTACCCAAGCGGCTGATGTTTTGGCCACGCGATATACGCTTGAGACATATGTTGCAAACAGCAGCTGTGCGATCTGATGCACTAGCCTCAAAAAAGGCCCACACCAAAGAACTTTTTGAATGACGGGCAGAGGCAGCGCCCTGCACAGGCGGAGCTCTGCGGTGTGATTCCGTCGGTGTACTGCCCTTACGCTGGCCACCAAAGGGCATCCTGCCTCGTTGGAGATGTGCCTCCTCCTCATCCTCCTCCTCCTCCTCTCTCCTATTAGGCACCCACGTGGAGTCAGTGACCTCATCATCCCCTCCCTCCTCATCACTGGAGCCAATCTGGCAGTATGCTGCAGCTGCTGGAACATGACTGCCAGATTGGTGTCCTTCTTGAGCATCCCCTCTGTCTGCTCTCACGCTACTGCCTTCCTCTAGCTGGGTTTCATCATCAGACCCTTCGAAACGCTGGGCATCCTCCTGGAGCATGTACCCAACACTGTGCTGAAACAGTTCGGGGGACTCCTCAGGAGGAGGACATGGTGGGTCTAGGGAAGGAGTGACTGATGATTTGTCTGACATTGATACCAGGGAAGACGACGCTTTGGCAGCTGCTTTTCCAGTACCCTGAGCCTGGGTGAGAGAGGATGAGGAGGAGGAGGAGGGCTTGGTCATCCACTCTACCAAGTCTTCGGCATGATGTGGCTCAACATGTCCAGCTGCCGAAAAGAAGGACAAGCGTGTCCCATGGCCATGTGCTGATGACAATGCACCGCGTCCACGACCAGCACTGTTGCCCCCAGACACAGAGCCTGCTTGCCCTCTTTTATTGCCTCCTGACTGTCTGCCTCTCCTTGTTTGCCTTCCAGACATTCTAATAGATGGCCTGCAGGGAGATGGGAAAAAAGCAATAAGGGCTACCTTCAGGTGTCCTTCTCTGTCCCTTGAAACAAGGACTTTTACAGTGAAAGAAACTGACACTCTCCCTACCTACAGTTTTCTGTCCCTAGAATAAATGTTTTTTTTAAGCACAATATAGCACAAGGACAATTCACTCACTGTCCTTACAGGTCCCTGGAAACAAGGACTTGCAGAGTGAAAGAAAAAAAACACTCTCCCTACCTACAGTTTTCTGTCCCTAGAAAAAATGTTTTTTTTAATCACAATATAGCACAAGGACAATTCACTCACTGTCCTTACAGGTCCCTGGAAACAAGGACTTGCAGAGTGAAATAAACTGACACTCTCCCTACCTACAGTTTTCTGTCCCTAGAATAAATGTTTTTTTTAAGCACAATATAGCACAAGGACAATTCACTCACTGTCCTTACAGGTCCCTGGAAACAAGGACTTGCAGAGTGAAAGAAAAAAAACACTCTCCCTACCTACAGTTTTCTGTCCCTAGAAAAAATGTTTTTTTTAATCACAATATAGCACAAGGACAATTCACTCACTGTCCTTACAGGTCCCTGGAAACAAGGACTTGCAGAGTGAAATAAACTGACACTCTCCCTACCTACAGTTTTCTGTCCCTAGAATAAATGTTTTTTTTAAGCACAATATAGCACAAGGACAATTCACTCACTGTCCTTACAGGTCCCTGGAAACAAGGACTTGCAGAGTGAAAAAAAAAAACACTCTCCCTACCTACAGTTTTCTGTCCCTAGAAAAAATGTTTTTTTTTAAGCACAATATAGCACAAGGACAATTCACTCACTGTCCTTCCAGGTCCCTGGAAACAAGGACTTGCAGAGTGAAAGAAAAAAAACACTCTCCCTACCTACAGTTTTCTGTCCCTAGAAAAAATGTTTTTTTTAATCACAATATAGCACAAGGACAATTCACTCACTGTCCTTACAGGTCCCTGGAAACAAGGACTTGCAGAGTGAAATAAACTGACACTCTCCCTACCTACAGTTTTCTGTCCCTAGAATAAATGTTTTTTTTAAGCACAATATAGCACAAGGACAATTCACTCACTGTCCTTCCAGGTCCCTGGAAACAAGGACTTGCAGAGTGAAAGAAAAAAAACACTCTCCCTACCTACAGTTTTCTGTCCCTAGAAAAAATGTTTTTTTTAATCACAATATAGCACAAGGACAATTCACTCACTGTCCTTACAGGTCCCTGGAAACAAGGACTTGCAGAGTGAAATAAACTGACACTCTCCCTACCTACAGTTTTCTGTCCCTAGAATAAATGTTTTTTTTAAGCACAATATAGCACAAGGACAATTCACTCACTGTCCTTCCAGGTCCCTGGAAACAAGGACTTGCAGAGTGAAAGAAAAAAAACACTCTCCCTACCTACAGTTTTCTGTCCCTAGAAAAAATGTTTTTTTTAATCACAATATAGCACAAGGACAATTCACTCACTGTCCTTACAGGTCCCTGGAAACAAGGACTTGCAGAGTGAAAGAAAAAAAACACTCTCCCTACCTACAGTTTTCTGTCCCTAGAAAAAATGTTTTTTTTAATCACAATATAGCACAAGGACAATTCACTCACTGTCCTTACAGGTCCCTGGAAACAAGGACTTGCAGAGTGAAATAAACTGACACTCTCCCTACCTACAGTTTTCTGTCCCTAGAATAAATGTTTTTTTTAAGCACAATATAGCACAAGGACAATTCACTCACTGTCCTTACAGGTCCCTGGAAACAAGGACTTGCAGAGTGAAAAAAAAAAAACACTCTCCCTACCTACAGTTTTCTGTCCCTAGAAAAAATGTTTTTTTTAATCACAATATAGCACAAGGACAATTCACTCACTGTCCTTACAGGTCCCTGGAAACAAGGACTTGCAGAGTGAAAGAAACTGACACTCTCCCTACCTACAGTTTTCTGTCCCTAGAATAAATGTTTTTTTAAGCACAATATAGCACAAGGACAATTCACTCACTGTCCTTCCAGGTCCCTGGAAACAAGGACTTGCAGAGTGAAAGAAACTGACACTGTCCCTACCTACAGTTTTCTGTCCCTAGAATAAATGTTTTTTTTAAGCACACTATAGCACAAGCACAAAACACACTGACACTCTCCCTACCTATCCTTCTCTTTCCCTAAACTAAAGGAATCCAGGTTAAGCAAGAAAGAAATAACAGTCACTGTCCCTGCCTATGCTGCTCTATCCCTGCTCCGGAACACACTACACTAGGCCGCCGTGCTGGCGGCCTTTTATAGTGTGGGGCGTGTACTAAACACCCTCAGCAATAATTGGCCACAGGCATCCTGCCTGTGGCCAATCATTGCTCTCCTCGCTGCCGGCGCTGTGATTGGCCAAGCATGCGGGGTCACAGTGCATGCTTGGCCAATCACAGCGCCTGGATGACACTGCGATGGCGTAGTGCATTGTGGGCCGTTCGCGTCACTCGAATTTGGCGCGAACGGCCCAAATCGTTCGATCTTCGTCGAACGATCGAACAGCCGATGTTCGAGTCGAACGTATGTTCGACTCGAACACGAAGCTCATCCCTAATTAAGATACAATATAGCAGCTAAAAAATATATAAAAGGAAACATGGGTACAAATGATTACAACTAGGTCAGCCGAAAAACCATATTAACATTATTTTAAAGGAAAACTACAATAATTTGCGTCAACTTTTTTTTCTATTTTACTCACTCAACCTAAAGCTGAACAAGAAATTAATGGACACTATAATTTGGACCATATGCCTCACTACAACCAGGCCCCCTGGGAATAAATGGCATGGTCCAACACTCTCACCTATAGTAAGGTGACCAGATTTTTTAAATTAAATCCGGGGACATATTTATTTATTTTTTACTAGTAATGGCGGCAATCAGCGACTCTGCCCGTCGCCACCACCACCCGCCTCACAGCCTGTCAAGTCTTACTCTTTGGGCCCCGGCTACTACTGGGTGGGGAGCGGAGGAAGATCACTCCACTAGGGAAGACAAGGAGATAAGCAGGCAGGCGGCTGGCCGGGACTTGAGCCAAGGCAGAAGAACATGCGAGCGGAGCTGAATGGGCATGCACCCGAAACTTAAGAAATATTCACTCCGCTCCGACCAGCACATGATCATCAGAAAGGGGCTCAGATAATAGAAAAAAAATACACCCCCCTAAGCTAGTAGGAGCGGCAGAGTGGGGGTGTGCAATTCAGATTTATTTATTTTTTTATTCTGCACTGACTGTCTTTGAAATTGCCCCAGCTCCTGTTCAAATCCAATCCGGGTACAGATTTGGTCCGGGGACAGTGTCCTCAATCCGGGGACTGTCCCCTGAAACTGGGGATGTCTGGTCACCCTAACCTATAGTGACTTACATGGAGAAATGGTTTGGTCCAACATGCCACACTACAGCCAAGACTCTGAGAGAGAAATGGTTTGGGCTCATGTTCTTCACTATAGCCTGATCTACTGGAGAGAAATGGTGTGGTTCAAAACTCTACACTACAGCCAAGGAGAAATGGTTCGGACCCACAATCCTCACTACACCCTTGACTCCTAGAGAGAAGTTATTTGGTCCAACACAGTACACTACTGCCAAGACTCTGTAGTAGAAATGGTTTGGACTCACAATCCGCAATACAGCCAGGACTCTAGGCTAAAGCTAAATCTCCTTGTGAGAAACGGCTTTTACCCACGACCCTGGAGAGAAATAGTTTGTTCCAAGTCTCTACACTACAGTTAAAACTCCCACAGAAATAAAGGCAACAGATGATTCAACTGGTATTTTGGTGAACTAGCCATTAGAAAATAACTTTTGAAATGTATCTTCCAATGACACAAACCTTTGACAAACAGTTCAGTAAAGCATTTTTCATCTCCAATCACACACTGGTAAGCAGCGTCATCTGCCAGGGAACAGTTGTTAATGGTCAGGATCCTTTTGTTGCCAATACTCTCAAAGATGTACCTTGACAATGTAAAGAAATGTAAGTGAGTAAACAATTCACTGACAAGAATGTGGAAAACACAACCTTTGCCTGAATATTTTACAATGCTCCATAGTAATGTGTGTTCTTTCATTTACTTAAACACAGTGTCATCCCACCTATTTTGTCAGTCCTCTCTCAACATCTGGCTGGTTATACTCTTATTAACCATAGAAACAAATGGTTTCCTTACACTGCATTGTTGAAGGACAAGTCTGAACCAACTGTATGTAACTTAGAGCTTACAAAGAGCTTCTTCTCCTTGCTTCCAGCAGAAAAAAGGAGCAGAAGATCAAAAGGAAACAGACTAATGCCGCGTACACATGATCGGATTTTCCGTCGGAAAAACCTTGGATGGTTTTTCCGACGAAATTCCGCTCAAGCTTGGCTTGCATACACACAGTCACACAAAAGTTCTCTGAACTTTCGACCGTCAAGAACGCGGTGACGTACGACGAGCCGAGATCAATGAAGTTCAATAGGCAGTTCGGCTCTTCTGCTTGATTCTGAGTATGCGTGTTTTTTTTGCACGTCGGAATTGCATACAGAGAACCTGCTCTCAATCTTTTGTTGGCGGAAATTCCGACAGCAAAAGTCCGATGGAGCATACAAACGGTCGGAATTTCCGACCAAAAGCTCACATCGGACTTTTGCTGGCGGAATTTCTGACCGTGTGTACGTGGCATTACACACCTGCGTGAGCCGGTTGGACATCCCATTCTTAAACCAACGGCCCTTTTGTCTTTTATTCTAGCAGGCCTTTCATATAGAGCCAAAAGAGAAGTCATGGCTCACAAATGGCATTCTATTTTATCCAAAAAAATATTCAACAGGGCTGAGTTCTGGATGTCTCGAGTTCCTCCACACCACTCATTAAACCACATCATTATAGAGATGGCTTTGTACACAGGGGCACAGTCATGCTGCAACAGAAAAGGGTCTTCCCCAAACTGTTGCCTCAAGGTTGGAAGTGCACAGTTGTCTAATATGTCTTTGTTTGCCTTTAGCATTACCAATACTCTTTAACGGAAACACCAAAACTCAAAAACATAGAGGAGGATCCACATACTTAGTTTAGGCAATATACTGGAGGCATGTGCAGACAGCTGATGGGACTTGCATCAAAGTAAACCTATTGCTTTGTCCTACAGCCTACATGACCAGAGCACAGGATCACATTAGGCTGTATAGGGTTGATTTACTATAGGTAAATAGACTGTGCACTTTGCAAAGTGCAGTTGTCCCCTGCAAGTGCAGTTACTCCAGAGCTTAGTAAACAAGCAGAAGCTCTGCTGACTACCATCATCCATTCATGTGCAAGCAAAAATGCTGTTATTTTTATTTTCCTTGCACCTTGAACAATGTCTGTCAGGAAATGAGCCCCACACCGTTAAAGTTCAACACTCCTTTATTCTTCTTGAATGAACACAATCAGTTGAACTCCCTTGGTAGAAACAGAACAGAAAAGGAGGTGTGGATGCGAATAGGCCCAGACACTCCACTTTCCTTCCTGAAAGTGGGTTGCAGTCTCCGAGCGAGGGGGATTTCCTTCCAGGCGGTCTCCGATGAGAGACTCACCCGTCACTGGCAATCTGCTGCACCAGGTCTTCGAGTGAGGAGCTCCCCCCGGTCCATTACGCCTTCCGGATTCGGGTACCCACTCCCGGGGTTCCCTAGGATCTCCTTCCCTCGCGGAACTCAGTGGTGGGCACTGAGCTCCAGACCTCCATCTGAGTACCTCACCCCAGGCCAAAGGTGCCTGGGATGGAACACGACCTCCGTCTGTCCTCTAGGCCTAAGCCCGCCTAGAGAACAGACACGAACCACCGTCCACAGGCTGAAGGTGCCCTGGACTCCCCTTGACAAAGATGGCCGGCCCCCTTTATACCCTCTCCCAGCAATCACGGCGGGTTCCCCGCCCCACCATACCGCTGCCGAGGGAGGACAAAAAGGAGGCACGACACACAGCGATGATTCAACCCCAGCCCAGGGCGACAGCGCCACCTGCTGGGCTGCAGGGAATTACACATCACCAACATCTCTGCCAAGTTCAAATTTACACCCGGGAAAGTACATACCCGCTACACACGTGATTGGGTACTCTCGGCAAAGTGAAACCTTACCTCATTTACTAAGCTCTGGAGCAACTGCACTTGCAGAGGGCAATTGCACTTAGCAAAGTGCACAGTCTATTTGCCTTTAGTAAATCAACTCCTATGTGAGAGCTAATAAACCCTCAGTCCTTAGAAGCGATACAATCTTTTATTTTTTGGATTTGTTAATGAAATAATGACATGTAAATACATTTATAAAGTTAATCAGCTATACAGTTATAGATATCAATTTTTCATGATCTTTCCTAACACCAATAGTGTTACCTACATATTGTAGAGTATCTAAAACCATTGTTTTGTGGTTTTGCATAAAGTAGGGGAGATTTAGAACCCCTGCCAGGTTTTTATTTCTATCTGTGCCCATGCTAAGATAAGGTGAAGATTGTCATCAAGACAGAAAGTGATAAAAAAAGAAAATATAAATATACAATTGTCACCAGAACAGGGACTGGGGGGAATAATCCAACAGGCACACTTGTTTTGGTGTCTGATCTCTAAAATGGGATTTCTACTTATATTGTAATCATTTTTATTAACTCTTGAACAGGGAATAAAGGGAAATCTCTCCATCAAGACATAGGAAACAGAATCACCAGATAAAACATGTTATAGTATGATCAATACATAATATGAACAATCATTTTTTGCGGGGGATTAATACTTTTATTCCTATTACTGGCTTAAATCCAGCTTTAAGAATGATTTTTTACAAATCTCACAAATTAAAAAATAAAGAACATTTATATACACTTACTTGCTGAAGATTCCATGTTCACGCCCCAAGTCCACAAAAGTTCATGATGACATAGTAAGTAAAAATCATACATGGAAAGAAGAAAATGTGAGTGAAAGCTTGATATAAAAAAGACAAAATGCAGAACAAATATGCAACATAATATGTGAAGTTATAGTAATATTTGTATATACAAAATTATGCAAAATATGAAAGTATCTACACAGGAACAAACATTCCATTCTTATCCACATACTTTATTCACTTATACAATATCTAGCAGGCAATTTTTGGAATATAAGACTGAAGAGGGGGCTCTTTATACAAGGAATAGTGGTCAGTACAGAAGACCAAAGATATTCAGCCTTAGGATGATGTCATATGGGCAAATCTGCTACTAGCGACACAACGCCACCAGCAAAGTCACCTCGGAGAGCCTTCTACTCATCTCTGTGGAATCATTAACTCACTGACCCTGGTGAGGAAGCAACATGTTGTTGACCTGGCTAGCGAGGTATGTTTCCATATAGTGTGGCAAGTGGTCTATTAGCACTCTTGACAATGACGAGTTGCCCTTACCGTAGTGGATTGCCCATGTGACATGACGCTTAGGGTATGGACCTTAAACCAAATGGCAAAATAATTGACAACTTGAGTATGAACAAAAACAAAGAACTGATTATGACTGATGCCGCGTACACACGATCGTGATTCACGGCGGTGAAAACACCGCCGTGAATCACGACATGAAATAAAATGAAAAACGAGGGAATGGCATTTTCCCCCACACACGACCGTTTTTCCCGTCATTTTTTTCTTTGTCGAGAAAAACGACCGTCTGTGGGCTCCGCGGCAGTGTCTCCCTATGGGAAAACTGCCGCGGAAAAAAATGATGGAAAAAACGATGAGAAAATTTAGAACATTTTCTAATTTTTCTCATCGTGATTAATGCCGTTTTTCCCGTCGGGAAAAACGGCAAAAAGCCCACAGACGATCGTTTTTCTCGTCCAAAGGAAAAAATTTCATTTTTCCCGACGGGAAAAATGATCGTGTGTACGTGGCATTATCTGCTGATTTAGTAGGTATGATATGAAGTCATGTTACCTGTAAGAAATATTTATATGACATATTTAAAATAGTGTTGTTCTCTGTTATGATAAATACATTATGGTATATGTATTATTTAGGGAATAACAGAGTGATTTTAGCTAAAATAATTTTGCTGGAAAATTACAGATTTTCCCATCAGCAAAATTTTGTTAAAGAGGATTCTCTCAGTTTTGCTCATTGAGCTAATACAAAAAAATCTATTTATTTTTTTAACTACAGGGTGTATTTTTGGTAGTTTCGATTATTTAATGTAGTATTCTTTGTAATTGTGTTGCTTCCTGTTCTTTTGTGGGTATTTGTGTACTGTCGCTTTCAACTTTTTAATTTCACTTTTTTTTCCCCTTTCTGTGAAAAGAATGTTAATGAGTCTAATTGGGGGACTTTTTTGGCACAAGAACAGGTCCAGAATAGTTGAAAGGTATTTTTTTTAAACCTCAGGAGCCACTATACCCCTAAAACCACAACCAAAAACCACATAAAGTTAACCTTTCTTATAGACTCCAATGTATTTTGCACAAAAAGTGAAAATTTGATATCTCCCAATTTTTACTATATTTTCATGAAAATAAAACCTCTCAATTTCATTCATCCTAAAGCCTCGTACACACGACCGGTTTACCGTGCGTGTGTACGAGGCTTTCAGGTTTCTCGTCAAGAAAACTGGCCAGAATCTCGACGAGAAAAATAGAGAACCTGCTCTCTATTTTCTCGTCGGGATTCTTGTCGGCCTGTTTCCCGACGAGAAACCCGAGATTGTGTATGCTTACCTGTCGCCGTGGAAACCCGCGCATGCTCAAAATGACTTTGACGCATGCGCGGTAGCTTCCTAGGCATAGGTAGGGTGTAGCAAGATGGCGGCGACGGCATCGAATGTGACGAGCGCACGCTCGTCGTAGTCAATGACGTCACCGCGTTCGTTCCATTCAAAAGAATGGCGGTTCTTTTGAATCGAGCGTGTGTAAACTCGGCCGGGACAAGATTCTTGTCAAGAATCTAGTCAGGGAAAAACGACGGGTTTTTTCCTGACGAGATTCTTGGTCGTGTGTACGAGGCTTTAGTGTCAAGTTTGAGTCGCCCTCTACTAAATCTGTAGTGGAAAGGTTTGGCGCTTTGTGAGTCCTTCGAGTAGGTGAAAATTGTCTCCTCTGGTTTTCATCTTTTTTACAATGTACCACTTTCCCCTTTTTCTGGAGTTATAATGTTATATATTTGAAAAAAATTCTACGAAAACAGTATGGAACAAAAAAAAAAAAAAGAAGAAATTTGCTTCCTCAGAACTTTCACCAAGAAATCCTGCATTATCTACCTCTGGTTTGATGTACCGTATATTGCTATACTCAGACACCATTACATTACCTTCTACACCACTCGCAGGAAAAACACAAATTCTTCCATTATTCCTGAACATTTTTAGGTATTAGTATAGTGAGTGAAGACTCACCTTCCACTGACACGAATCTCTTGGCCATTCTTCAGCCATTTCACTTCTGCATCGGGATTGGCCACTTCCACAACCAGCTTCATCTTTGATCCCTTATCGACTTGGTAGGCTGGATCCAGTTTCTTCAGGAAAGCTAGTGGACCAATGAGACAGCTTTGGTCAGCCAACAAAAAGTTACATTTCTGTGCTATGACCCCTTACACAACCTCAGCCATGGTGCAGATGACAGAATTTTTATTTCCTCAGGGTAAAGTGTGCACAGTAATTGGGGACCATGGTAAGTTTATTTTACATACAGTACTAAATATTGATTTGATTTGGATTTCTCTTCTGTTCATTTACTTTCTATTTTGTTAATTGATAAAAATAAACTATTAATACTTATATTTTTAAAAGCATTCTTAAAGTGGAGGTCCACCCTGAAAAAATCTTCACACTAAAAATTCTAAAAAAAAAAAAAAAAAATTATACTCACCCTAAATGCCTGTTGCTATGCGGAAGTCCCCTAATCTGCCGCTAATGTTCCTCTTCTCCGTCCGCGGTGGCTCTCCTTCCGCTTCCTCTTCTTGTGAATGGGCCGCGCTGCCTTCTGGGAACTGTGTGTATCCCAGGAGGCAAGCCACCCATTCACAAAGCGCCGTGCGAGTGGCGCATGCGCAGTAGGAAACGGGCAGTGAAGCCTGTTTCCCCTACTCAGAATGGAGGAGCCGGGAGCCTGCCAGCAGCGATCGATCGCCGCGGCAGGACCGACATCGCGGGAGAGTAGGACAGGTAAGTGTCCTTATTAAAAGTCAGCAGCTACACTGTTAGTAGCTGCTGACTTTTTTTTTTCCTGCACCACCGCTTTAATTTACAGCATTTTTTCACACCTGCCTAAAATCTTTGCACAGTACTGTGTATATAGTAAAATGTTTTGTAAGATATTAATTGTAAACAATGAAGGACTCTAACCGGCCGCACTATAGCAGATTTACTACTACAGGGCAGCCGTTCTGTGCAGAATCACGTATATATACGTGCCCGCGTGTTGATTCTGCTGTGGTTAGTCGCAGCAGAAGCCAATCAGCGGGTGTCGGTCGATGGATGACCACCAGCAGCCACTGATCGTCGTGTAGAGAGGCTGGACAGAGCTCTGCATATGTAAACAATGCAGAGCTCCGTCCTGTCAGCAGGGATGTGCTAAATTTTATTCTCTGCAAATCAGGAAAAAAAATCCCTTGGTAAAAGCACCACACTGTACACACAAAAACACTGGTTAGGCACACATTTAACCATTTTATCGCCCTAGATGTTCTTCCCAGCCAGTGTCATTATTAAGCCCCGTACACACGGTCGGACTTTTTGGCAACAAACTTCATTTTGAGCAAGTTTGCCAAAAAATCTGACCGTGTGTACGCTCCATCGGACAAACTTTTTTGGTTTTCATCGGACAAAAGTTCGGTCTGCAAACGGCCAAACTTTTGGCCAACAAAAGTCCGATGGCGCAAAGTCCGACCGTGTGTACAGAAAACCATCGGACTTTTGTCCGATGGACAAAACAAATAATGTTAAAATCAACCAACAGTAGCAGAAGTTGACCAAAGGGTGGCGGTAAAGAGCAGAAAATAGCAGAAAAACCACGTGATGTTGGAAAAAGTTTTGGGAAAGTTTGCAGAAAAGTCCTGTGGTGTGTATGCTATGGGCCAACTCCGGTCGGACAAAAATCCACGGAAAAGTCCGATGGAAGTCCGACCGTGTGTACGAGGCTTAACAGTGACAGTGATAATTCAAGCACTGATCACTGTATTGATGTCACTGGTTCCCACAAAGTGTCAGATTGTCCACCGCAATATCGTAGTCTCGCTATGTCACTGATCACCACAATTACTAGCATAAAAAATAAATAAATAAAAATTCCAGTATATATACCATGGTTTGTAGATGCTATAAAACTTTTCCGCAAACCAATCAATATACGCTTACTGGGATTTTTTTAACTCAGCTTATGAAGCAGAATACATATAGGCCTAAATTTATGAAGAAATTCGATTTTTTTATGTTTTTATTGGCTATGTTTTAAAGCAGAAACTAACAAATTTTTTTTTTTTTTAAATTGTTGGTCTTTTTTTGTTTATAGAGCAAAAAAAATTAAAAACAGTGGTGATCAAATGCCACCAAAAGAAAGCTCTATTGGTGGTAAAAAAAAAATCACATAAATGTAATTTATTTACAGCATTGCATGACCGCGTAATTGTCAGTTAAATTAACAGTGCTGCATAGCAAAAAATGGCCTGGTCATGAAGAGGGGGTAAATCTTCCAAAGGCCAAGTGGTTATGAGCTAAACAAGATGGCTGCTACTCTTTGAAAAAAATCATAGGCTCACCTAAATAAAATAGCATGTCATCATCACAAATAATTTTCATTAATCAGCTTCCTTTTAAATTAGCACAACCAAGTTTTGCACTCTCCCAGCACTGACTTATGCCACGTACACACGGTCGGAATTTCCGACAACAAATGTTCGATGTGAGCTTGTTGTAGGAAAATCCGACCGTGTGTATGCAAACGAACATCGGTCGGAAAAAAAAACACGGTTTTGTTGACGGAATGTCTGATCGTGTGCATTACTTTGCAGCTCTCTGCATTCAGTCAAATATAATCTCAGACAATCTGCAAAGAAAGTCGATGCTTGAAGATCGAAGAACTGGACAGAAAGCAAATCGTTTTATAACGCCCGGCAACTGTCGCTAACTGCAGGTCCTACTCTAACTATGGTATGAATGGGTGAGTATTTTCATGGCCACCTGCCCAACATATATTATTTGTACTGACTAAAGCCCTGTACACACGATCGGATTTCCTATGGTTTTTAAACCAATGTATTTTTCCATTGGAAAACCGATGAAGCTGACTTCCATCAGTCTTGCCTACACACCATCAGTCAAAAAACCGACCGTTCCAAATGCGGTGACGTAAAACACTCCAATGAGCCGAGAAAAATTAAGTTCAATGCTTCTGAGCATGCGTCGACTTGATTCTGAGCATGCGTGGGTTTTTTAACCGATGGACTTGCCCATAGACGATCGGAATTAGCTATCGGTTTTTTATTCATCGGAAAAATTTAAAACATGTTCTATTTTTTGACACCGATGGAAAAAAGACCGATGGGGCCCATACAGGATTTGTTTGTCCGATGAAAAAAATCCATCGGACTGTTTTCATCTGTAAAATCGATCGTGTGTACAGGGCTTTAGGGGTCAAATGTTACCCAGCCTAGACCTCCCCTGCCTCTAAAAACAAACATAGCTTAGGTGGGGATCTTTCATTGTCACCTTACCTTCGCTCTTCTTTTCCTCCTTCTTCATCTTCTTCAGACGTTTCAGCAGTCCACGCAGATCAGTGATACCATACTGGAAGGCAATCTTCTCGTACTCGGATGGTGGGGCCTTACGAAGGATATCCCAGACATCAACGTCCGGCACGGCCTCTTGCTTCGCCTCATTACTGTCAAAAATCACTGTGTTAGTAGGCAGCCTTGCTGGCCTCCAGCCTGCAACACAGGCTTGAGGTTGGAGGCCCCAAAGCACATGGCTATTATTCCGGCTTTCAAGGGTCCTCACATAATGCCTAATGTGCTGCATCCCTGCCATGGGATAAGTAATAACAGTTCTTGGGTTATGAAATAACACAGATATACCAGCCTCTCAGCTGCCAAGGCTATTTTATATCCATAGAAATAGATATGTGATTTGGTTAGTAATAGTAGTGAGATCCCACAAATAGAAACTGGTTGTTTTAATCTATCAGGTGTTGGCTGGTGCTCAGAGCAGAATTGATATTGTGCTTCTATACACATTACATAGTAAAATGCAACCAGAACATGTGTGCGTGTTTACAGGGGGTTTTAATCTCGCAGTCCTTCATATCGCCATGACCAGTAAATCCTTTTTTATATACAGAGGCTTGAACCTTTCTATCAAGGGCTCTCTTACAAATCTCATTCTACGCGTCTGTAACTATTCTTCTAGGGTTCTCTGTCTTTTATTTTCAAGTATGTATATTAAATTATAATATAGTTAAGAAATAACATATAACTACCTACAAAGCCACCCACAACTCTGCCCCCAGCTACATCACTGACTTAGTCTCTAAATACCAACCTAATCTTTCTCTTCGTTCTTCTCAAGACCTCCTGCTCTCTAGCTCTCTCATCAACCGCTCCCATGCTCGTCTCCAGGACTTTTCCAGAGCCTCTCCAAGCCTATGGAACTCGCTACCCCAATCTGTCAGTCTATCTCCTTCTCTAATAGCTTTTAGAGCAGGGATAAGCAATTAGCGGACCTCCAGCTGTTGCAAAACTACAATTCCCATGAGGCATAGCAAGACTCTGACAGCCACAAGCATGAAACCCAGAGGCAGAGGTATGATGGGACTTGTACTTTTGCAACAGCTGGAGGTCCGCTAATTGCATATCCCTGTTTTAGAGGATCCCTGAAAACCCTCCTCTTCAGAGAAGCCTATCCTACCCACACCTAACAACTGTATTTAAATTTTTTGTCCATCTGATCATACCCCACAGCTACTACCCTTTGTTCGACGTGACCCTCCCTTCTAGACTGTAAGCTCTAACGAGCCGGGCCCTCTGATCCCTCCTGTATTGAATTGTATTGTGACTGTACTGTCTTCCCCGATGTAAAGCGCTGCACAAACTGTTGGCGCTATATAAATCCTGTATAATAATAATAATATTAACGTAATACATTAAAATATATTAAAGCCCTCATGGCACCTCTTGGACCTGCTGGTGGGTCCACATGGAACCCAATTCTTTCAAGGCCTTGATGGGACGCTAATCACTAAGCTCTTTCTCCAATATACTTAGATGGCATTCCACATCTGTCCCTCCCCCAACCTTTATTGATGATCAATAGCTAAAACTATTGTGGCTTTTGTTAAAAGGATGTGACTCTATCATTGAATAATTACAACCTCAATGTGCAAGTACAGTACATTAGGGTTTGACAATTTTCCTTTTGCACTTCTCTTTCCCTTTTTCTCCTTACCTTATTTCTTCCCTTTTCCCTCATCCTCCCCCCTTTCCTCTTTATTTAAATTGTCACTCATGACCACTGTATTGTTTTGTTAATGTTTTGTAACTGTAATAATTAAAACTGAATAAAGACATACACTTTATTGCCAAAAGTATTGGGACATCTGCCTTTACACGCACATGAACTTTAATGGCATCCCAGTCTTAGTCCCTAGGGTTCAATATTGAGTTGGCCCACCCTTTGCAGCTATAACAGCTTTTATTATTCTGGAAAGGCTGTCCAAAAGGTTTAGGAGTGTCTATGGGAATGTTTGACCATTCTTCCAGAAGCACATTTGTGGGGTCAGGCACTGACATTGGACGAGAAGGCCTGGCTCGCAGTCTCCGCACTAATTCATCCCAAAGGTGTTCTATCGGGTTGAGGTCAGGACTCTTTGCAGGCCAATCAAGTTCCTCCACCCCAAACTTGCTCAGCCATGTCTTTATGGACCTTGCTTTGTGCACTGGTCCAAATCATTTGGTGGAGGGGGGTTATGGTGTGGGGTTGTTTTTCAGGGGTTGGGCATGGCCCCTTAGTTCCAGTGAAGGGAACTCTTAAAGTGGTTGTAAACCCTAGAAAAAAAAAACCCTGCAAGACAAAGGAATTACTTACCTTACATCGAAGCCCCCGCAGCAGTCCTCGTACCCCCTTCCGGCCGGCGACTTCTCTCCCAGGGGTTACTTCCAGGTATCGCGGCTCCGGCACTGTAATTGTCCGGAATCGCGATGACGTCACTCCCGCGCATGCGCGCAGGAGCGGCCGGTAACATCACACTCACTGAAGCAAGTGCGCAGGTGCCAATGACATTGGAACATGCAGGGGACAGGGGATATCTCCTAAACCGTGCAGATTTAGAAGATATCCTGGGTAGCTACAGGTAAGCCTTATTATAGGTTTACCTGTAGCATAAAGTGGTCTGTAAGGGTTTACAACCACTTTAAGGCATCAGCATACCAAGACATTTTGGATTATTTCATGCTCCCAACTTTGTGGGAGCAGTTTGGGGATCGCCCCTTCCTTTTCCAACATGACTGCTCACCAGTGCACAAAGCAAGGTTCATAAAGACATGGATGAGCGAGTTTGGGGTGGAGGCACTTGATTGGCCTGTACAGAGTCCTGACCTAAACCTGATAGAACACATTTGGGATGAATTAAAGCTGGGACTGCGATCCAGGCCTTCTCGTCCAACATCAGTGCCTGACCTCACAAATGTGCTTCTGGAAGACACACTCCCAAACCTTGTGGACAGTCTTTCCAGAAGAGTTGAAGCTGTTATAGCTGCAAAGGTTGGGCCAAATCATTATTGAACCCTATGAACTAAGACCGGGATGCCATTAAAGTTCATGTGCCTGTAACGTCAGGCGTCCCAATACCTTTGCTAATCTAGTGTATTTGAGCTAGAAATTTATTAAAGCCAAATCAAACTATCAGATTATATTCCATGTGCATAAAAAGGTGTGCAAAGTCTTTAGAAAACAGCCACAACCTGAGTAGAAATGTCTGTCCTCTGTCAGCATACTGTAGAGAAAGACCCCTGCTCTCTGTATGGAAATGTGGTCTATCCAAAATGCCCTCTACCAAGTCAGAGAGGGCTTTGCAAACAGAAAAGCACATGTTCCCCACTGGTTGGAGAACGCTGGTAAGGGGCATGGCAGACCTCTTTAGAGAGACTACTGTTTCTACAAACAGAGTAATCATTTTTCTCTGCTGCATGTTGGCAGAGCACAGACATTTTTCTTAGACTATGGCTGCTTTCTAAAAGACTTTAACTGTAATGCCGCGTACACACGATCGGACATTCCGACAACAAAACCGTGGATTTTTTCCTGACGGATGTTCGCTCAAACTTGTCTTGCATACACACGATCATACAAATGTTGTCCGAAATTGCGAACGTCAAGAACGCGGTGACGTACAACACCACGACGAGCCGAGAAAAATGAAGTTCAATGATTCCAAGCATGCGTCGAATTGATTCCGAGCATGCGTAGAATTTTTGTGCGTTGAATTGTGTACACACGGTCGGAATTTCCGACAACAACTTTTGTTGTCGGAACATTTGAAACCCAGCTCTCAAATTTTTGTTGCTGGAAATTCCGACAGCAAATGTCCGATGGAGCATCCACATGGTCGGATTTTCCGACAACAAGCTCACATCGAACATTTGTTGTCGGAAATTCCGACCGTGTGTACGCGGCATTAGACTTTGCAAAGCTTTTGTTTTGACGTGCCTGGAAAGTACAATATTTAGCTGAAGATCCAGTTGGGCTTTAAAGAAAATACAAATTTTTGGTGCACTGACATTTTGAATCTCAATAACCTAATTGTGTGGTAAATGTTCATTATCGTAACCCATCTAACCCTAATGCCGCGTACACACGACCGTTTTTAATGTCATTGAAAAAAACTGCATTTTTCTCGACGTGATTTTTCGTGTTTCCTCTCAAGCCTGCCTTGCCTACACACTATCGTTGAAAAAAATGTTAGAGTAAAGCGCGGTGACGTACAACACGTACCACGGCACTATAAAGGGGAAGTTCCATTCGGATGGCGCCACCCTTCATGTTAGTAAAGTTTGTTGAGTGTCGATTCGCGCTTTTCAGCCTCGTGCTTTTAAGTCCGTTACAGCGTGACGAATGTGCTATCTCCATTACGAATGCTAGTTTTACCAGAACGAGCGCTCCCGTCTTATACTTGATTCTGAGCATGCGCATTTTTTTTCACTTCGTTAAAGCCTACACACGGCCGTTTTTCATGACGAGAAAAACGACGATGTAAAAAACGACGTGAAAAATTAGATCATGTTCCAATTTTTTCATGGCCGTTTTTCACGTTGTGAAAAATGCTCTGAAGCCCACACACGATCATTTTTAATGACCATTTTAAAAAATTTCCTTTTTCTCGTCATTAAAAACGGTTGTGTGTATGCGGCATTAGGTGTTGCTATTAAAGGGTTTTTAGACCTGAAAGCTCATCACTAAAAAATACTGCACCAGGTTCCAGGCATACTATACTGGTAAGCAGCCCCCATGATTGTAACATTTTTAGATATTTGTAAAGTGCTTGAATTTTTGCTTTAGTATGTTTTTTTGTGTGGTTGGTGGCATAAGAGTTTTGTGGCTAGTTATCATGAGTTTCACCACACCAGCTCTAGTTGTGTCTTTTTACGAAATGTGTCTGAATGTACCCAACCTATTTCAGTTTTTCTTCTCTTTTAGTCATTCTGTTCAAAGAGTCACCCTTGATAATTCAGTTTAAAGAGGACCAAGCGCTTTGCTCATTTAAGACAAAGGTGCAGGTTCTCTTTACAGGTCACCACCCCAACCACCGATACTTATCCTATTGTGCTCCCCTGCTGCTCCATTCATCTTTTTGAACCCTTGGAAATATCTGGTTCCCAGGAAATGTAACTTTCTCCCCTTCCTTCTAAGATGCAGTTCCTAGCCAATCGCCAGGTCCAGAAGTGTAGGAAGTCATTACCCGTGTATAAGTTTCAACACAGTCTAACATTAAGCTTAAAAAGGGATTAGCCTCAGTGTAAAGACAAAAGGTTTGGTGGAGGAGTGCAGGGAAGATAAATATCAATGGGTAGGGCTTGTCAAGAGAACCAGTCACTTTGCCTTGGATATAGAAAGTAATTGACCCTTTATGACACAGAGGACCTCATTCCTGAAGGAAAGGCTCACTGTCTCCCTTCTTTTTCAACTGGAAAAAAGCAAGGAGATCAGATTGGTGTGGCTATTATATATACCATTTCAATGTTTTAACAAGAGTAGAGTTTAAAGTTAAGAACCACCTCATAAACAGAAGATAGATGTCTTCCACGTATGTTTAAAATGTGTTCCACTGAAACTTTCTTTTTACCACTTTGATTTTAGTTAACTGCAGGGCGTCCTTTTTTTTTTTTTTTTTGCATGTCTATTTCTTATGTGTCAGTGAACTGTAGAATATAACACAGGTACACACTAGTATTCCTATTTGTAGAACCGTACATACAAACCATTTTATGGCCTTATGGGAAGACCATTATATATTGTGGGTCTTACCGATTTACAGAACGCAGGAAACTGCTGGACTTGCAAAGAAGTATTCAGAAAAAGCATGCATCGGAAGACAGCGCCCACATCACCGAGGGCAAAAAAGAGCAAGACACGTCAGTCCAAGGCAATCACATTCACTTGCTGATACCAGGCCAAGAGGTAGACAAAAATGCAAACATGGCTTCTTGGACATGCACTAGGCAAAGGAAAATAACTATACCATGGCATGCAAAAAGAAAATACGGCATTCAAAAAACAGTGCAAGCCAAAGATGGGTGCAAAGCTGAAACTTATGTAGGTGATACAAGGCAAGTAGTTTATACTACTCTCAGATAATAATTCTAGACATTAGCAATCCTGTAGCTGTGACAGCATTGTAAGAGCTCGTTGGGCTCATAGGCATGGCAAAACTGTTTGGCACCTCTGGCTCTGGACACCTTTTAAGATAGTGACCACAAAATGCAGACAATGACTTCTGCCTAAGATGGTAATGTGATGCCCTGACACATGAACATATCTAAGCACTGCTTAGCTACCAGTACCGGCATCCTTGAAATTCCTGCCATATTTCTGTATGAGTAACAACAGAAAGTGAGAGGAAATATCTCTAATATGTACCATCTTAGACTTATGTCATCAGAACAGGCGTTCCTATTGCAACATTTTTTCTAATCTCTAGTTGAGGTGACAACCATAAACAGCTCACAGGAGCTCAAAGAAATGGCGGTGCATCCATAAAGGGCACAGGAGCGCCGCCCCCTCTCTCCTGCACCGCTCTATTACCATAGATAGATGCATGCAATGCATGCATCTATCTATGGTCACTGCTGACACCCCCTATTCAGGTGTCCAGCCCCTTTTCCTGCGCAGGGCACCTGAATTACACCGGCGGGGGTGTTTTTTGGAAGCACCTGATTAGAGCCATAGGCTCTAATAGGCGCCAAAAAAGTGAACAGCGGGCGCCATGCTGGTGTTAGCAAAGCAAAGGAATTCGCTTTGCTAACACTGAATCCACCTCTCAGCAAATCAGGTTGCCGGGTCTGTTACCGGTACCTGATTGGCTGAAACGTCAGGCGCTGTGATTGGACGCCTAAGAGAGGACGGAAGAAGACATGGAGGACGTAGAGGAGACCGCCGCTGACCTGCTCCGAGACAGGTAAGTGCCGGGCAGCATCTGATAGGGCACAGTAGCGGCAATTGATCGGCACACTGGCAGCATTTGATGGGACACAGTAGCGGCAATTGATGGGCACACTGGCAGCATCTGATGGGGCACAGTAGCGGCAATTGATCGACACACTGGCAGCATTTGATGGGGCACAGTAGCGGCAATTGATGGGCACACTGGCAGCATCTGATGGGGCACAGTAGCGGCAATTGATCGACACACTGGCAGCATTTGATGGGACAGAGTAGCTGCAATTGATGGGCTCACTGGCAGCATTTGATGGGGCACAGTAGCGGTAATTGATGGGCACACTGGCAGCATTTGATGGGGCACACTGGCGGTAATTGATGGGTACAGTGTCAGCAATTGATGGGTACAGTAGCTGCGTTTGATGGCACAGGGGCGGCAATGGCTGCGTTTGTTTACACAGTAGCTGCGTTTGGCACAGTAGCTGCGTTTGATGGGCACAGTGGCTGCAATTGATGTTTTTTTTTTAGTTTGTTTGCGCCCCCCAAAAAATTTTGAGCACCAGCCGCCACTGTCTTTCACACACCAACCATTCTCCCCTACTTCAAAGTTAACAGTCTAGGCCTGTATGAGCCTTTTTAATCAGGCTGGGTCTCAAAACTTGCCCATTGGGTTATCATACTTGGGGGTAAGTGGATTTTTCCAAAGCATCAAGTTGGAGCAGAAAAAAAGTTATTATTTCCTTGTGTCTTTCCTTTATACTATTAAAAAAAATAACCATAACAATAATTCACTTCATTTTATGTTGGGTTAAAATAGACAGATTGTGGCATCCAATTTTGTTTGGTGCCGCAGTTCCATTCATTTGTGGCCTTTCCTTACCCAGAAGAACACTGATCTTCAAGGGCAACAGTAAGACCCTCACATAGAAATGTCACTATGTGTTATGTGTGTGAAGCCTTAGACCTAGACTCAGTCAATCTTATTCTTTAAACAGCTGTGACTGATGTAGAACTTACAGTAGTCATTCCACAGCTGTTCTTTTGCTCAGGTCTACTTTGTCATCCATTTTTCTGTTGAGCTGCGGGGAGGCTAACATATTAGCGGAGGTACAAGCTATCATAAGGTAGCTTTCTCTGTTTCTACACCTTACTCTTTGATAACGGTAATTTGGGTGAAAATCAGGACTGGGCAGGATGTGCCTCTTATGAAGTCAAATTCCTGGTTGGCTCCTGCAAGGCTGGAAGAATGAAGATTGCCTTGGCATTTTCATGTGTGGAAAAAGCTCTGCTGCTTCTAGCCAGGGATCAATTGAAAAAGTAATTTTTCACTTAATGCTTTGTCATATTAAACTGTACTAAAAAAATTCTAAAACTCTGGGGCCAAACCTTGGATTTTAAAAATAGGTTTGCTCTAAGGTCCCTTTATACACAAGATAGTGATCTCATGACTCTGGGTGCCTTGGTGGACATCCTGTTCAGATAGGTTAGAAAGCATGTCCTCATTGCTTCCCTTGATTAGCACCAGCAGTACAGTCCCTCCTTCTCCACTGGAAAAAAAATGCTTGGCAGAGCAGAACTTACAAGTCTATGAAGTGATCTGCAGCAATCAGAAGTGATTTTATCCTTTAGGTCAGGGGTCTCCAAACTTTCTAAGCAAAGGGCCAGTTTACGGGCTTTTGGACTTTAGTGGGGCTGGACTAGACCCAGTGGGAGCAGAAAATGCCCCAGCAACAGTGGGCACAAACAATGCCCTATCATTGCTTTGATTGGAAGGTTTAGTTCCCCCATTGTTGATATCAATGGGAAGAATAGTGCCCCATCAATGCAGTCAGTGGGAAGAATAGTGCCCCATTGAAGGTGTCAGTGGGAGGGATTGTGCCTCAAGAGCCAGAAATGGAAGCCATGGGCCACATCTGGCCGCAGTTTGAGGAACACTGCCAGCACTTCTTACTGTTCCCTAAAATAAATGGATAGCTTTAGGTATTCTGGGAACCTTTGAGCCTTGGTACAGACAGACTTCACAAGCATGATGTTCTTATGCTTGCACATTTCCTGTTGCTGACAAACATTTTCCTGAGTGGGTCATCATGGCAAAATAAACACATTTGCTCTGGTTACTGCTGTCTCAGCTACAAGGTTGCTATCACATGATCTGTGCAAAAACTCTCAACAAAACGTATACACATAGTATAGTGTCATATACAAATATCCCTCTAGCTTATATTCATTGGCAGAAGTTATGACAGTTTTGCTTACAACAGGATAATCATACTATATCTAACCAGTTTACCAGAGGTTAAAATGCCCCTCAAGGTCACTGATGAAGACCTTGGTGGTTTTCCTGACGGGATTCCTGGCAAGCTTTGCTTGCCAAGCCGTGCATACAGACTGCCATTCAAAAGAACCGCCGTTCTTTTGAATGGCAAGAACGCGGTGACATCATCGACTACGACGAGCCTGCGCTTGTCACATTCGATGCCGTCGCCGCCATCTTGCTACACCCTACACTACCCTTGTATGCTACCGCGCATGCGTCAAAGTCTTTTCGAGCATGCACGGGTTTACCTGGGGACAGGTAAGCATAAACACGCACGGTTTTCTCGGCAGGAAACACTCTGCCGAGAATCCCGACGAGAAAATAAAGAGCAGGTTCTCTATTTTTCTCGTCGGGATTCCCGGCAGTTTTCTCGCCGAGAAAGCATACACACGCACGGTTTTCACGGCAAAAAGCTCTCCCAGCAGCTTTCTTGCAGAGAAAAACGTGCGTGTGTACCAGGCTTAAGACCACTATTCCCTAGCTCTCAAAATGTACTACCCAACCTTTCATGAAGTGGAGCTGCAAGCATGGCACCTTCTTGAATTAACTCTAGTCAGTCAGATCTGAGGCTAAACGACAGTCTCCGTCACAGAAACATTCATGGCTACTTCATTTTAATCTCAAGGATTATGAAACCTCCAAGCTACAAAAATTACCGGCAGATTTCAAGTCTCTGTTTTTGGAAAACAGGAAAAAAAAGTTTATAGCAAACGTGCATCTAAGATCCATGTTAAAAGAAAAAAACTGAAAACTGTCCGCTAACTTCCGAGAAGCTAATTAAAAAAATTGTAGAAGTGAGATTTTTTTTTTCAATCCTTATGAGTCAACTAGCAAATAAAAAAAGCAATATGAGAAGATCAGAATAAAGAATAGGGCCCATTTTTCTCAGTATGGCATATAATGAGAGCGCACAGACTTAAAAAAAGAAGGTAAAAAATATTGTTAGGACCTCTGACCTCATAAGCCTCTGTCTCACAATGACATAATGTGAAGGGAAATTAAGAAAAAGCCCAAATGAACACTAAAGCAATAAAAATAAAACTGATAGAGAGTCTAACCCTTCCCCATGCTGCCCAAAACATAAATATGACTGCTTTAGTTATACAATTAAATTTCCCTTTCTTATATTGGCATTAAAGTAGATCTAAACCCTTACTGGATGACATTTAATTGTATACTATAAACAACTGACATGTTATTTTGCTCTCATAAAATAAAATTTCTGCCCTTTTGCCATCATTTTTTCCATCTCAGTGCTGCTGATCCCCCCCCCCCTTACAACCCCCCCCCCCAAACCCCCTTTTCAACCACTTTCTGTCTACGTACACTTGCACTTGCTCTGGCATTGGTTGCACATCATTGCTCAGGACCGGGTTAGAAGACTATAGTGGACCATGCCTGCCCAATGTACAGTCACTTGTAGTCACCTTATAGCAGGACCTTCAGAGCAGGATCACCTGGTATTTATTTTATGAAAGCTGAAGGGTTAAAATAATGGAAAACTACTTTTGGAATGACATTAACAGAGAAGTATTTAGTTATTGGGTTTAGATCTACTTGAAATGTAAGTAGACACCTGTTTTTACCCAGAATGACTTGCTCTTTCAACATTGGTTCTGCCATCCACATTTGTTTCCCACTTGAACTATCTAGTGGTGAGGGATATATTTAAAAAAGTAGTAGGGGAGGTTTTAATATAGTAACACAACTCTTTCTTGAGCCTATGATGCACACTATCCTATTACTCATTGGATTTCAGCTGTCACCTCCTTGAAGAGGTGTCACTCCTTCCAATACATAGACAGATGGGTTACATGCCGTTCCACAGTCTCTCCAATTACTGGTGAGAAAAATGGAAAGACTGGTCACTCAACACAGTGACATCACAGGGGTCACTTGCTATGGATAATAAATTAGCAGAACCAGTGAAGTTGATTCATCAAGTTAGAACTAACAAGCAGAAAATGAGTAGCCATATTTGCTTAGCATTAATGCATATTACCGGTCACCAGACATGGGCCCGAGCCACTCGCATTGTTACGCCAGGCCAAAAGCATCAGTAAAGCTGAATCACTTATATCGTGCATATCACATAAAACTTACTCTCTGTATGCAGGATGAAGGACAGAAGAAGATAAGAAAATTACAGTTACAGAACAGAAAAGTGATAGCGTAAAAGAAGAGAAGAGAGGAAATACAGAAGGAAACAGGATAGAAATCATTACTCAATAAGTACAAAAAAATATATACAAAGGGATGCAGAAATCATTGCTAGACAGCAGGACTGAAGGATGCAGCAAGCATTACAACACAGCAGGACAGGTGGATGCAGCAAACATTGCTAAAAAGCAGGACTGAAGGAAGAAACTTGCATTGCTACACAGTAGGATTGAAGAATACAGTAAACATTGCAAGCAAGCAGGACTAAGGGATGCATCAAGCATTGAAGAGCAGAAGAATGGAAGGATGCAGTAAGCATTGCACGAGAGCAAGATTGAAGACTGCAGCAAGCATTGCAAGAGGGCGGGACTTAAGGATGCAACAAGCATTGCAAGAGAGAAGGACTGAACGATGCAGCAAGCTTTGCAAGGCAGCAGGGCTGAAGATTGCAACAAGAATTGCTAGACAGCAGGACTTAAGGTTGTAGCAAGTGTTGAAAGGCAGCAAGATTGACGGAAGCAGCATGAGAGCAGGACTGACGGATATTGCAAGCTCTGCAAGACTATAGTATAAAAGGGGGGTGGAAAGCAAGCTGCAGGAAATACAATGGCTGCAGGAGTGTGGGGTGCCTGGAACACAACCAGTCCCTAAGCCAACTGGACAGAAGAACTGGGAGAGGGCATAGAGTGTACATGGAGAAAGCTCTGCAAGAAAGCTAGATACAGTATAAGGAACATAGGAAAAAGACACATGGATATGAAGCATAGAAAACACGTCAAATATCATTGAGAAATGAACAAACAATCAATATAGTATGATCCATCATCTACTGTTTTTCTATTTCTATCCTGCACTGGAAAAATGGTTGTTGTCATCTGGCAGGTTACTATGGAAAGCTACTACTTCCCTTTCCAAGAGTGTATAATCAGTTATAAAATAGCATTGTTCAGGCAAATGCAACCACTTTCTACCAGTTTTCCTCAAAAAGGAAAGGTGACCTACCACCAAACATTCTGACTGCTTTATGACAAAAACTGTTTGCAGAAGGTTGAAACATTCTATTTGGATATCTTGTGACCGATGGCTACTTGGAAATAGATGATATAGCCAGAAATTGCCAAGTGTATGGCCAACCAGCTTATGGTTTCAAAAATGATCAAATTAATACAACCTGCCATCAACCGTTTTTATTAACACCTTGAAAAGATCAAAAAGGTTTGGTGGTACACTATTTCATGGAAAGAGGTTAAAATTACCCTAAAGAGACTTATTTTGCCCATTCATTTAGGGAATGTTCCCCCTAACACTGATAATCACTGTTGCCATGCTTTCCCACCACTACATTTTTGCCCTGGAGCCAGGAGTCCAAACCCTGTGTAAGCTTCATTTTGGATGCTTACATAAAGTTGACCACTTGAGAACCGGGCATTTTTCTCGCTTAATCCCAGAGTATTTTTTTAATTTCCCGGATGTCTAAATTCAACAAATTATGCCTTTTAGTCGTAGTATCCTACCCTGACCCATTATATATTGTTTTCTTCGGGACAGACAAGGTTTTAATTTGTCTCAAAGGTTCCAGAAGAATAGAGAGGGACTATTCACCAAATTGAAAACCTCAAAACGATGTACTGAAACATCCAACATAACAAACAGACTACTCCATCCGATTTACAATGCCACTAAGGAGGGGTTTGTACATTGGATGGAGTAGTCTACTTGTTGGATGACTTTATTTTTGAGGCTTTCAATTTGGTGAGCAGTTCCTTTCTAATCCTTTGGAGCCTTTATAGATACTGTGCTAGCGGTTGATGGCTATAGGAACCGGCTCCCTTTAATGGTAGTAACCTGGGGATCAAGTGCCCATGACAGAAAATGTGTTCTCTGTGTAGGGCTTTAATTTGATAGCAGATTGGTATAAATGCATTTTTATTTCCTAAGGGTTCTTCAAGCAAACCTATCACTTGACCCTAAATGGGCAAACTGAGTGTTTTTACAACTCGCCAGCATAAGCTTTATGGTTGAATATTTGTGAAAATGACTGCCATGGGTATATCATCTTATAAATTATTTTGGTTGGTAGAGACTTTACAGTTTGTTTCCACACCCATTCAGCAATAAAGGTATGATATAGTCTAAAGCAGCATTACCCAGCACCAGCAAGTTACAACAGATGCCCTAGGCTGTTCTTCATAAGTTTCCATCTGTGCAGGTGTCATACTGTGATATGTAACCTGGACTGGAAACCATTCTACAACTCCCATGTATTACAAGCAGTGTAAACTTTCTGCTCCATGGATAAGAATACTGTGTGAAGATAGCTGAGATAGAATGTTGTATCAATTTAGGGAAGCCGTGTAAGTTGATAAACAGTATTATATATATGTCTCATATGTCAATGGGAATTCTACATATGGCATGGAGGGGAAGATGGGAGATTGCAAGGAATTATAAATATCTATATCAGTGACAGGCTGTTGGCTACACAGAAGTGTTTCCGGAAGGGAGGGTAGATTTGTTGCCCGCTAAGGAGCATGAAATTAGAATTATGATCAGTGGAAGGGGGTGTACTGCCATTGTATACTAACCTTTTCTTAAGGAGGGCACTGAAGTCCAACTCTCCGGCTTCCTCTGCTCCATCTCCACTAGAAAGAGTATCATGAAAAGAAAAAGGTCATTAAGAAATTTTTACAAAAAATGTTTCTGCCAAACACAAAAAAAGCATAACACTGGAACAGAAATGTTTTGAGCTAATTGGGCACAGTCTGATCATCAAACTCACAGTTAGACCTCCACCTGCCTTTAACTCATTTGTGACACTAAACTTTACAGCCAAAAGCACTGGTCAAGCTCAGTTTTTCATATATAACTTATGAGAATAAAGACTATAGACTTTACTTTTGTCAGTGACATCATCAGCTTGGCTGAATAGCTGTGATTTTTTTCTTAAAGAAACACGGCAAACCAAAAGGGATATTTTAATTATCAGTACAGCCTAGTGGCTTTTTGTACAGTATGTCTTCAGGTGAGTTGGATGACCTCTAAAAATACCTGTCGGTGGTCCAATGGGCAGAGGCACTTGTCGTTGTGTGTTTAAAAAAGGATTAGGGTTGTCTGGTTTTTGTACAATGACTAGCTTTATGATGAAATAAAGCTATTAGTTGTATGATAAACCAGATGGATTTTGATAAACAGATGACCCCGATCCCTTTTTAAACACACACGATGGGCGCCTCTGCCAATCGGACCACCGATGGGCTTTTTTAGGCATAATTCAACTCACCTGATCCAACACCCACCTGAGAACCCTGCAGAGGATCCAGGCCAGGGACCCATGTGGCATTGAGTGTGACCTTTCTTATCCTGCGTGGAAACAGAATATTCTCCACCTGTGCTCACGGCAGGTTGTGTGTATTTACCCTACGGAGTCACCGCAACCTCAGACGATGTAAGTCACTTCCTTTTTGTGTTTTTTGATTTTATAGAGAAACTATTTTGAGGTAATCATTTTGTTTGAGTCATTCGCTACACGATAAGTGTTTTCCCACCTCCTTTTCTTTTTCAGTGGACACTCTGAAGCCCCGTACACACGATCGGTTTAACTGATGAAAACCGTCCGATGGATGGTTTTTATCAGACAAACCGATCGTATATGGTACCCATCGGTCTTTTTTCCATCGGATGGAAAAAATAGAACTTGTTTTAAATTTTTCCGATGGATAAAAAACCGATGGGAATTTCCGATCGTCTATGGGCAAGTCCATCGGTTAAAAAACCCACGCATGCTCAGAATCAAGTCGACGCATGCTCAGAAGCATTAAACTTCATTTTTCTCGGCTCATCTGAGTGTTTTAGGTCACCACGTTTGGAACGGTCGGTTTTTTGACTGATGGTGTGTGGCCAAGACTGATGAAAAACAGTTTCATCGGATTTCCGATGGTCAAATCCATCGGACGAAAATCCATAGGTTATCCGATCGTGTGTACAGGGCTTGAGTCATCCCAAGGGTCTGCAGCCAACATCTTTGTAGCTGAATCCCTTAGATCTCCTTCCACATTAGGTTCTTCTTTGCATAATACATGACTCTCTTCTTGTCCGCTTGAGAGTTTTGGGTGATACTGCACCCCTTTATGCATCCCATCTCCTTTAGTTATGTTCTTCATAATATGAAATAATTAAATAGTACAAGAGGAAGAGTGGAAACCCCCTTAATGGCCACAGTAGGTGCCAGTAGAGATATAAGAAATTGTTCTTTGATATAAGTATAATTACAAAAGCACAGGATGATCAGTTGGCCAAATAATTTGCTGTTAATTTGCCATCAAATGACTTTAACGTTGTTGATTCCCTTCTAATGCAAGTCTGGATTACCCAATCTTTGAGGGAGGTCCACGTTTGTGACATTTGCTATACTTCTAATATGGTGATTGTTAGAGTCACCATCCCTGGCCTGCTTGTGGGATTTCCTGCCTGTAGATAGCAAATCTTTGATCCTATCAGTGATGCACCACTGATGTCATGTAGCATCCACAAAGAAGCTGTAAAATCCCCATTGGCATTTGCCCCATTCGCCCACCACATATCGACACTACAATGCTAGTGAATGTCTGGCAATGAGAGGCAAAGCTTTGTCCTAGGAATATATCTAGACACCCACACTTGTATAAATATGCTCTGTTGACTTTAGTGCACTAACAGTGTTCCTCTTGGTTTGCAATATAATTACTATTAATTTTAACAGCTCAGAGACCCAGAATATCACTTACCTTAATTCTATACTCAGAATCTAGCAAGCTACCTGTCCTTATAGTGTAGAAAGATCCACCTCTCAATTGGTCCTGGTGACCACTCTCACAGATATAGAAAGAAACCCAAAGTTTTAGAGTTGTACCAGACCCAGAGGTGATAGTTAATCTTCTAATGGGGACACCTGTTCTGCTAACAATTAAGATGGGAATTCCGGGATAGGAAGTAAAGGGAAACCTCACCAAGAGGACACAGATGGCAACACAAAATAATCTGTTAATATTTTAAACCTTCCTTCCTCTATCTAAAATGAAACAAATGATGGCTACATTTAAACTTTATCCCTCGCAGGGCAGGTTCTCGTAACACATACAGGATAAAGTTGATTAACAGTAGGATAAGTGGAGCCTCGACTGTGACATGCTCAAGTTAACTCACATTGATAAGACCTAGTATTAATGTGGTACAGTGCATTTACAGTATATCAGGAGAACAATAAGAAAGTAGAAGAACTTTTCCAAATTGTTGGCTGACGTTCTGATATTTAGCAATAATTAATCACATTAAGTGATATTTTTTGGAGAACTATTTGTCTTGTGGAACAATTTGACCCTGGGGAAGTGTCCTCTTCTACTGCTTTGTGCATTTTGCAAAGCGTTTCGTCAGCAGTAATTATGCATGGCATGATGTATCTTTGTGTAGGTGTGATGTTTATATACAGTATGTGTGTGGTGTCGTAATTTGTCCCTGTGTGGTGCAGTGGCATAACAATTGTCATAGCAGCCCATACAGCTGCTATGGGGCCTGGGGGTTAAAGGGGGTCCCATTGGCAATAAAAAATAGAAAATCTGAGGGCATGTGAAGATAACACATATTCATCATTAAGTCTGGCACTACGGCTTGGTGAACTAGGCAACCGCCTAGGGCACACTGCCGTCTAGAGAGCAGCCATGGCCGCTGGGTTCTTTATTTTCTGATGGCTTCCTAACACTCCACTGACTTCACCACACACTGCCCTAATGTTCCGTATACTGCTGCAGGATTGGATGATGTTAGCTAGAGACAAAGCTGTCTCCTGCAAATTTCAGCCAAAATCCGTGAAGAAGAGGTATCCAGCCAATGAGGTGCTGTGCAAGCCGAGCTGCGTGCAACATCACTTCCTCCCAACTCCCCAGTCAGTCTCCACACGTAGCTAACATTGGCAAGAAGGTGAGAAAGCACCCCATTTGCAGATGCCGATATATTAAGAAATGTATCAGTAGTTGGACTTGGACTGCAAATCATATATAAACTCGGCTGTATGGAGTTTGAATACTGTTTGGACATTGAGTTTCTTTGGGGAAAGAACAGACTTTTCCCTACATTCTAGGGACGAGAACCAGTGAATGGGAGGTAACTCGCTGCAGGACCCAAAAATAAAGAACACCGCTCAACCTTCTAAACCAGGAGGATCTGGGCATGTGGCACGGTGTGCCTTTATCCCTGCAAGGAGAAGGTAGGCAGGAGAAAAGGGTTGGTGTGCTACATGTATATACTGTATATATACACATGTATATCACATGTGTGTGATGTAATTGTGCATGTTTTTGGGATGTGGCACATATGTATATCTGTACAATCAATTCCAATAAAACATCATGTTCTATACTATTTTCTTTACACCAGGTGACTGAAGTCATACACAAACTGTGAAATGTGCTGGTGCAGCAATGATCAGACATAGTATGTGGTAATATATAGACATTACAGGTAAACATTAATCTTTGAGTGACAGGTGTAACACAAGCCTTCAACAATTAGAGTGCCGTAAATTCTGTACATTGTGCTGTGTGCAAAGGGGACACGCTGTACATGCATTGGATGGAGAAGAGTCTTAGGAAGGCAGAAAACAAGTGACAAGCTCAGTATTGCAGGGATTCATGAAGTGTCAGGTGTATTAGAAACACATGGTCTCCGACCAGTATCACAGAATTTGTTTGCATCGGAAGTCTGAATACAGCAGCAGATCTTCCATGGCAGTTTACATAGAATTCTGGATAATCATTTGCTCAGCAACTATCCCAATGGCAATGAAAAGCAGTCTTCCTAATGAGTGATAAAATCTGCCCTGATACTGATTCCGGGTTTACACCAATCATACATAACCCCCATATTTCACTATCACTGGTATAGCCCATGGGAGCCAATATTTTTTTTTTAGTGCAGGCTAGAAAATTGAACGAGACTTGCATTTGCTCTAGCATCAGCTGCACGTCAAGGTTTTGGACTGGCTTCCTGACAATGAATGGTGGATGATTCCCATGCAGTTATGTGTTGGCACGGCCACTTATAGCATCTACCAGGGGTGCATGTCACAGGGTGAAAATACAGAAGCACAAGAGAGACAGTTTTTGCCCCAAAACAGGAAAAAGCACCTTCATGGCAGGATCACCAGGAATTATTTTAACCCTTTTGTGCTGACGGGAGCCACCCTTGTACAGAGAATGCTGGAAGCTGGTGGGCAGGCTCCTGATCATAAAGTGCCTTGAAAAAGTATTCATCCCTCTGGAAATTTTCCTCATTCCGTTATGTTACAACCAAAAACATAAATGTATTTTATTGGGATTTTATGTGAAAGACCAACACAAGGTGGCACATAATTGTGAAGTGGAAAACTAAAATCTAGTGGAACCAATTGCCTTTAGAAGTCACCTAATTAGTAAATAGAGTCCACCTGTGTGTAATTTCATCTTAGTATAAAATACAGCTGTTCTGTGAAGCCCTCAGAGGTTTTTTAGAGAACCTTATTGATAAGGGCCAAGGAACACACCAGACAGGTCAGGGATAAAGTTGTGGAGAAGTTTAAAGCAGGCTTAGGTTATAAAAAATATCCCAAGCTTTGAAATGTATGAATACTTTTTCGAGGCACTGTATATCTCATGTGATTGGCTGTAATAGGGGTAATAGTAGGGGTTATGGGATAGATCAGAGTAATTCTGTTTGGTCAGATGTCGGCATGTGACTGGTTGGACCAATCGGAATCCCTCTGATCTGTCCCAGAAGCCCTAAAGAAGGAAGGGGAAGAATAGCAAGAATTTAAAATCTCCAGACTGCTATACTGGCTGGGTCGGCACTGACAGCTAATAACCTTAGGAGGTAAGTAGAGGACTTTCTCATTTTTTCTGAAAAGGTGAACTAACCCTTTAAAGTGTATCTAAAGTCAATTTTTTTTTATTTTTTTTTTAGATTTGGATAGAGTGGTGAGGGGTTGGAACCTATGTCTGTTATTTATTGCTCAAATCAAGAATAAGCCAGCACTCAACCAATTAGCCTCACGGTTTTAATGAGGTCTTATTGCAGTAGTGGTAACAAAAAGTGCAAGGAAGGGTATGGTACCCCAAGACAGACAGGTGTTGTACCTTGCTTTTTCTTGTACTTTTTGTCATTACTACTGAAATATAATCTCATTAAAACCATGAGGTTTATTGGTTGAGTGTTGGATTTTCTTAATTTGAGTTATAATATGGTATCCTGCTTAGCTGTGCACTCCCAACCTGTGGTAATAAGGGTCAGGTGCTGGATGGATTTGTTGATAGGTTTTTGCTGCTGTCTTTGTCCCTGTTAGAGAGATTCACTCTTCCTATGTGCCTTCTGTATAGAATAGCTTAGCTCAATCTTTTTACCCCAAAGGAACCCTTGCAATAATTTTCAGGTCCAAGGGATCCCCTGCTAAAATTTGTCAATTGGTGGTCTTGGGGATAATGTCACTTCCACTGGTGGTGGTCAGTGGGACGATTGCTCCCCTTACAGACATATCTCAGGCTCTGTCAAGTGGTGTTGGACATGGAACTATGCATGCACCATCACATGGGAGGTCAGTTAGCCACAGCTCAAGAAACTCCTAGCCACCCATGGCTCCACAAAACCCTGGTGGAGAATAGCTGGTATAGAGGATTTTCCTCATGTCCTCATGTTGGAGACATTTCCTATTACTTCCTGTTGTGTCTACAGAACACATAGTGAAGGCAATCTCCCAAATAAGTGAGGGATGTAAACAATCCCAATTTGGGTTCTACCTTTTCCCTATTCTATGTAAACAAATATATTTAGGCTTTAGACATACTTTATTTCAAGCCAAACTGTTGTCCCAACCCTATCCTAAAGGTACCCATAAACACGAGATGACCCAAAAGACTACAAGAAGAGATGAATGGTAATGCCTAAAATGCTCTGCCAGAAAACCACAGAGGTGTGAATGTAGCCTAATGCATTTGAATTTAGCAACACCATGGGGGTGATTTACTAATAAGAGTGCGCTGTGCCGGTTGATACCTTAATTGCTGCGCCGGATAAATCCTTCACTGGGCGCAGGAACCAGCGGCGCACTGTTATAGTAAATAAAAATGTTAGCGGCGCTCTATTAAAAATGAATGGTTCCCTATGGGAGCCCATTGATTTGAATAGAGGTCGCCCGAGAAGTCGGATGAAGCCGATCCGACTCGCGGGGCGACTCGTGTGCCGGCTGACACAGGGACAGCGCGACTTTGCGAGGCAACTTGGACACGACCTGAGCGTGAAGCAGTCACTCAAGTCGTGTCCTAGAGGCGACTAGCTGGCCGAGAATGTCTCCAGCGCGACGGCATCGCGCTGGTTCTCGGCAGCCTCGCTATCCCGTGTTTGGTATGAATCATGAAGGGGAACTCCACGCCAAATTTTAATGAAAAAACCGGCATGGGTTCCCCTTCAGGAGCATACCAGGCCCTTAGATCTGGTATGGATTTTAAGGGGAACCCCCTAAGCCGAAAAACGGCATGGGGGTCCCCCCAAAATCCAAACCAGACCCTTATCCGAGCACGCAACCTGGCAGACCGCAGGGGAAGAGGGGGGGGGGCGAGAGCGGCCCCCCTCCCTCCTGAACAGTACCAGGCCGCATGCCCTCAACATAGGGGGTTTGGTGCTTTGGGGCAGGGGGGCAACCTGCGGCCCCCCCACCCCAAAGCACCCTGCCCCCATGTTGATGGGGACAAGGGCCTCTTCCCGACAAGCCTGGCCGTTGGTTGTCGGGGTCTGCGGGCGGTGAGCTTATCGGAATCCGGGAGCCCCCTTTAATAAGGAGGCCCCCAGATGCCGGCCTCCCCCACCCTATGTGAATGAGTATGGGGTACGCACATGGATTTCACAGGGACTTTCCCCGTGGTGTCAGAGGGGGGCGGGGTCACCGGGTGGCAGCGGACCAAGAGGAGAACTGAAGCGTAACACAGCGGGAACCTCCAATTCAAACGGAGCGACCGAAGAAAGAAGAAGGGGAAGAAGAGCAAGATGTGGACGAGAACACCGAAAGAAGAAGGAAGATGAAGATGAAGATAAAGAGGAAGAGGAAGATGAAGAACAAGATGGAGGAAGAAACCCGAATGGAGAACAGAAGAAGATGGAAGAAGAAGAAGGAAGAAGATGGAAGAAAGGAGAAGACATTAATAAAGGAATTGTCAAAAACCGGCTATTGTAATTTTTTACATTTTTGACACTTTCTTTGTGAAATGGTAGGGGTACATTTGTACCCCATTACCATTTCACATGGGGGGGCCGGGATCTGGGGGTCCCCTTTGTTAAAGGGGTCTTCCAGATTCCGATAAGCCCCCTGCCCGCAGACCCCCACAACCACCGGGCAAGGGTTGTGGGGATAAGGCCCTTGTCCCCATCAACATGGGGACATCCTCCCCATGTTGAGGGCATGTGGCCTGGTACGGTTCAGGAGGGGGGGCGCCCCTCTTTTCCTGCGGCCTGCCAGGTTGCGTGCTCGGATAAGGGTCTGGTATGGATTTTTGGGGGGACTCCACGCCATTTTTTTTTATTTGGGGTGGAGTTCCCCTTAAAATCCATGCCAGATCTGAAGGGTCTGGTATGGATATTTGGGGGGAACCGCACGCATTTTCTTTTTTAAATTTGCAGCAGAGTTCCCCTTAATATCCATTCCAGACCTGAAGGGCCTGGTAATTGAATTTGGGGGACCCCCACGCATTTTTTTTTGTTTTTATCAATGACTTTCAATGACTTTTCTCTATATTGCCGGGAGCCGACAATTCATTATACCCGCTGGTGCTTTTAAATGCCTTTTTTTTCCTTTAGGCCCCTTTCACACTGAGGCGTTTTTACCGCGTTTTCGCGGTAAAAATAGCGCTGTAATAACGCCTGAAATAATCCTGCCCCAGCATTCTCAATGTGAAATCTCTGAGGGCTTTCACATTGAGGCGTTTTGCTGGCTGGGCGTTGAAAAAAATCCTGCAAACAGCTTTTTTAGAGCAACTTGAGGGCGCATAAAATAGCGCTGTAAAAACGCCTATCCCCATTGAAATGAATGGGATTCGCGGTAAAAACGCGGTAAAAACGCATAGGCATAAGCGTTATGTTAAAAAATAGCGCTAACGCCTATGCGTTTTTACCGCGTTCGAGCTAATTTTAGCGCGAACGCGGTAAAATCGCGGTAAAAACGCATACGCGTTAGCGCTATTTTTACCGCGATCGCGGTAAAAACGCGGTAAAATCGCGGTAAAATAGAGGTACAAAATCCTATAATTTTTGAGCGTTTTTTCAACGCCTCAGTGTGAAAGGGGCCTTAGAAATGTCATTTTGCAGGCGCACTGGGAAGTTCAGAGCTGCGCCTGTTCAACTTATGCAAATTGTGACTTGACATTTACTAAGATTTTGCTGGCGCAGTGTCTTGGCGCGTTTGAACAAGTAAAATTCCCGCGCTGAGCTCAAAAAAACCTCTCGCAGTTCTAAACGTAATTGCCGGCGCAGCAGGCTGGTTCTGAAAAAGTTACTTTCTCACACTATTTTGGGCATGTTTGTTACTTGGGCAGGTGTCACTAAACTTCCTCACATCACCCCACATCACCCCCATTATATTGGCACTTCCAGCTTCTTTATATTTAGATTTAAGATGCCGTGCGCCAGGTCCATAGTGGCGCACTGAGCGCCTCCTCCCGTCCGCCGAGAACACTATAGTAAATGGGAAATAGGGCTGCGCTACCGGCGCTAATGTTTTGTAAATTCCAAAACAGCCATTGCGCGCGCAGATGCGCCGATACTCATGGCGCAAAAGTTTCGTAAATCAGCCCCCATTCCTCGCTACATGTGCCCCATGCAAACCATAATCAATTTTTTTTTTCACTAAGAATAGTCATTTTCAGAAATTGCACTTGGTAGCATTACGTAGACATGTGCACACTGAAATATTTTGTTTCGGAATTTCGTTTTCGTCCGAAAAATAAATGTATTTAGTTACTCCCGAAATTCGTTTTTATTTATTTTGTTTTGTTAAAAAATGCATTTGTCCGAAAATCCAAATTAATTAAGGTCGAATCTGTCATTGAAGGCTTATGGTGTCTGTCGAATGTTCTAAGAAGATTCGACGGAGCAGCTAAACTGTACGATGCGTCAATCGTACATTTCCGGTCGAATGTTCCACTTACAAGCTATAGAAGAATCCTAATGTTATATGACACTGGTAATAATTATATTTATAAATTATTATTACTAGTCAACCAACATTCAAATTCTTCTATAGCCTATGGGCCGAGCATTTGACAGGAAATGTTCGATTGCGGCGTCGTACAGTTTAGCTGCACCGTCGAATCTTCTTAGAACTTTCGACAGACACCATAAGCCTTCAATGACAGATTCAACGTTTGTATGTTTTTCGCTGCTTTGTCGAATCTTCCTCGTTCATGTCGAATGGTCTACCCCAGGGGTGGCCAACCAGTGGCCCGGGGGCCACATGTGGCCCGCGGAGCCCTCTGATGTGGCCCGCGACCTTCTGCTCTGGAATGGTGTGATGGCAAGCCCAGATTGCAGGTTGCCCATCCGCCATACCACAGCATCAGTGTTGTGAATGAAGCTGGTGGTAGAGGAAGAAAGCTGCTGTGGAACAGAGCCCAATAAGCTGATGCTTCCTCTACATCGCTGGCTTTTGCCACAGGCGGAGTCTATGGTAAAGTTCAGCTAACTTGTAGGCACAGGTGCACTACGCTGCACCCGCAGTGTTGGTAAACCACAGAACATCAGTGTGAAAGCAGTCTTAGGCCCTTTTCACGCGATCAGCCTGACCAAATGGGACCTTCAATTCACCTCTATAGAGCGACAGATGTCTGTTTACGCCCGCCTACCTCCTATCCGAAAAACAGAAGGGAGTTCGTCCCCTTTCCTCTGGCGGATCAGAGGGCCTATAGAGTAGCCGTGACCTGTCATCCACCCGCTCCACTCATTGTGGTCATCGACTGGTTACCAAGTTGCTTAAGTGGCCCTCGCTCTTCAAAAGGTTGAACACCCCTGGTCTACCCCAACACTGTCTCTATAATGTCGAATCTTCATGTCTCTATAATGTTGAATCTTTCCTCTCTATGTAGAATAATATTGGACTAATAGAGTTAAGGTTAGGCACATTCGACCACAGGTTCGATAGACACAGATCACTATTGTCAGCGTCACGTCGAATCTCCTATCTATATCGAACTGTTGTAGCAACGAAAACGAAAATAAAGCATTTTTTATGTCGGATCTTTCGGATTTCGGATTCTGCACGTTCGTTTTCGTTTGTTAAAACGATAACGAAAATACCCGAAATTGGGACGAAAATGCATTCAGACGAAAACGAATGCACATGTCTAGCATTACGTGGGCAGATTGGATATAAAAAGTGTTTAGCGGGGTTCTACTTTAAAAGGACAGGATCATTCTAGCCTTTCTGCCCCTACTCCCAGTTTCATTATAAGGGCAGATTTTTAATTTTCATATTAGGAAGACATTCATTGAGACGTTTTAGAAATGTTGCTGGAGCATAGTTTGTCTACCTGGCGATGGATATCCTCCTTCTTGCTGGTCCTACTATGCTCCTGGATGTATCAGACAAGTTTTAGAGATATACATGTATTGAATTACACTTGGAAATTACCCCTTTATTCCCCCCAATGCCCATAGCAAATATTGTCACAACAGATTGTATTGACATGCTACAACACAATTAAGAACATTCGTATGAAAATTCTCAGTACATCTGATAACTTAACAAATGTCGTTTGAAAGTACTTCAAAATTTGTTTGCTTTCAACATGTGATTTTGGAATGATTGGACTTTCCTGAATGAAAACCACATGCACTTTTAGAAATTCATTCCTTTGAGCAAAAAATTCCATACCGCTTCTTCTAATGTTCTTATCACTCCGGTCAAAAACAAATGGCGATTTGACCGCACTAATGATTAGAAAATAGAATGAATTTTCTTAAAGTAAAATATTTTGAACAAAATTCTAATAGTGTATGGCCAGCTTTAAAAATTTTGCAACAATTTTTTTTTTTACCCTATAAAATTGTATACAAAAAATAAAAGCAAAACACACATATATACAGTACACTTTCCCTTTACAAATCTTGTATTAAGTTTGGTGTTTTGCCCAACATATTCCTTGCACACTCTTAGGACACGACCATGCGTGGCAACCTGGCTATCATGATAAGGGCTCTCCTATTGGTCCTATTGGTATTAGCCAACCTCCATCTGCTCTTCATGTTTGGAATTAGTCTTTTTCTATAACTCATTCAGAATATTACTAATATACTACCCTGACTATATCATTATTATTTTTTTGAACAAAACAACTCTTATGCCGTGTACACACGATCGTTTTTTCTGATGAAAAAAGACCGATGGACTTTTTTCATCGGAAAAAACGATCGTGTATGGGCCCCATCGGTCTTTTTTCCATCGGTGTAAAAAAATAAAACATGTTTTAAATTTTACCGATGGAAAAAAAAACGATAGCAAATTCCGATCGTCTGTGGGGAACTCCATCGGAGAAAAACCCACGCATGCTCAGAATCAAGTCGACGCATGCGCAGAAGCATTGAACTTCATTTTTCTCAGCTCGTCGGAGTGTTTTACGTCACCGCGTTTTGGACGGTCTGAATTTTGTCTGATGGAGTGTAGGCAAGACTGATGAAAGTCAGCTTCATCGGAATTCCGATGGAAAAATCCATCGGATTTTATTCCATCAGAAATCTGATCGTGTGTATAGGGCATTAGCTGCCACATTCAACTAACAGGCACTCACTCTCCTGTTGTAGCTTCAATCAGACAGGAAAACAGGAATGTATTTAGGGCAGATACTTACGTCCGCTTAAATGCAGCACGGATATCAATGTCTCCTGCATTTGAGGCTTCTACACAGAGAAAAAAGGGGAAGAAAATATTGGCATAAGGAAGGATGTACAAGTGGAATAAATTATTAATAGTACATGTATGAATTTCATCTAATACAGTTGATGGAAACTTTGGTAAATCCCCATAAACCGCTAAACCTTCCTGAGCTGCTGACTCTTGTTTGACACATAATTTCCACTATATAGTTACTTTGGTTGAAAACATCCATCTTCCAACGATTAATAAAGAAGACAATAAAAACCCCTTGCATTCTTAGAACCCTAATTTCTGAGTTGATCCAGAGGAAGGCAAAGAAAATCCCTTAGGCCTCTTTCACACTGAGGAGCTTGAAAAACTGCCAGTAAAACACTGAGCGCTTTTGAAGCGCTTTTCAATTCATTTCAATGGAGAGGGGCGTTTTTTCAGTGCACTGCCCCAGTGTGAAAGCATTCATTGATTTTAATGGAAATACGTTTTCGTAAGCTTTTCAGGCGCTTTTTTTAGCGTGAAAGTGCCTGAAAAGCGCATCAGTGTGAAAGTGGTTTTAGGGCCCATTAACACCGTGTGCAGTGGGACTGCGTTGGGTGGCTATTTCAGCACAGTCGTACGGCAAGACAAAGCAAAATGACATATCTCCTTTGTGCCTGGTTCACAGGCTGTTTTCACTGAAAAAGTACGACCAGCTATACTTTTTACAGCACAGTGCAAGGCAATCCGACGCCTTGCACCAAGCAGCAGCCAATGAAACTTAATGAAATGTCACAGTGCTCTGCATCTCTGTGCATCGGCACTGCAGCAATCAAGCCATATCCCACCACTCTGGATCAGTTTTCTACATTGTTATTTCATATAAAAATATTTGTAGCCATTTATATTTTTCGCAGGTGGAAACCCAGTACTTTTTTGACACAATCTACTGAGAGGACTATTCCACATTTATACAGCTCCTAGTATAAATTAATTGAACTAGATGGTCTTTTTTCAACCAGAATAATTATGTAACTATGAAGAACCTGTTTGATTCTGAGCAATTATTCATATGGCCTCTGAAGAGTACCATTTTGATTTGCTCATAATACCCTGACCCTAAAGCCTCGTACACACGGCCGAGATTCTCGTCGAAAAAAACATGTCGTTTTTTTCGACGAGATTCTTGGACAAGAAACTTGTCCCGGCCGAGTGTACACACGCTCGATTCAAAGAACCCGCGGTTCTTTGAATGGAGCGTACGCGGTGACGTCATCGACTACGACGAGCATGCGCTCGTCACATTCGATGCCGTCGCCGCCATCTTGGTATACCCTACCTATGCCTAGGAAGCTACCGCGCATGCGTCGAATTCATTTCGAACATGCGCAGGCTTCCGGGAGGACAGGTAAGTGTACACACACTCACTTTTCTCGTCGAGAAACATGCCGACGAGAATCTCGACGAGAAAATAGAGAGCAGGTTCTCTATTTTCTCGTCGAGATTACTTGTCGGTTTTCTTGACGAGAAACCATACACACGAACGAGTTTCTCGGCAAGACATCTCTGCCAGCAAGTTTCTTGCTGGTTCTTGCCGAGAAACTCGGTCGTGTGTACGAGGCCTAACTCTTGGAGTTGAGAAGCTGAAAGGCATAGTTTGCCCACTCTGGCTTTACTTGTTTTCTGGGGCATACAAAGCCCATATATAATATTGCCTATATGAAAATCTGACCACAATCCCTACTACCCGTGTTCTACATTACTGATCACGCATTTTTTCCTCATGTTGTTCCATTGTAGGCAGTCATAAACCAGTTAATGATAAAAAAACTTTTTAAATATGAAAGCACAATTGAACACCGGATTTATGGCAGTACCATTAACATTCAGATTGAAATTGCAGCTGTCAAATTTGTCCTTGCTGGATACTTCACAGCGGTAGCCTCCTGCATATGTGGTCTTGGCCTTGATAATGTGTATTTCAAAGGTATAAACCTGGATAAGAAAACAATAAGACAGTGAACAGGAGATTTTACTGCAATTAAACTTCACTTTGCTATATATATATATATATATATATATATATATATATATATATGTATAATCAGTGTCTGCTTGTATTTTAAAACCTTACTTTGTATCTGTACTTCATAATTACGTATGTGTAAGGGGGCAGCCAGGTTTGCTGATCCCATAGACAGACTTTCCTTACAGCTTTGCGGTGCTACCTATCGGTTGTACTTTTTGCTCCATCTCAGAATGCTAGGAATCTATAATAATGGTCTATAAATGGACAATGGAATGTTTACTTTGGAAACTGAATCACCTCATCATATGCAAGCAAAAATATGATGTATTTTTCATATTGCTGTAGACATGATTAGTTCCACCTTATATCTTATACAAAACAGTTACACCTTTTTCAGTAAACTAAGTGAACCATTAAGGGTGAAGTGACAGTGTCCCTTTAAAGCACACACCCCAACTCACTAATTCTAGAGCTGGGCGAACGGTTCAGCCCAAGCATCAGTTCGCGGCCAAACATTGGTCGTTCACCCCGTCCGGCGAACACCCGAATTTGCAGGGTGTTTGCCCCGCTGAACGCCCTGCAATGCACTGCGCACGGCACAGTGCACTCTGCGCCCAGATTGGGCAAAGCTTTGCCCAATCAGAGCGCTTTAAAAGCTGGTTGTTAGGGAGCGGGGCTGGTAAGCCGGCTGCTGCATCCTTTACAACTGATAAGTCATCAGCTTTCAATGGGCTTCCCCGCTGACAACTGAATTAATAAAATAAAAAATGCAGTTAAAAAAAAAACAGTGTGGGGTCCACCCCAAAATCTATACCAGCCCCTTATCCGAGGATGCAGCCTGTCAGGTCAGGATAGGGGGGGATGAGCGAGTGCCCCCCTGAACCATACCAGGCCACATGACCTCAACAGCATGCACCGGTCCATTACATCACAAGGGGGGGTGGTGCCACCAGGTGATGTCGCCAGGTGGCCCCGCCCTTACCTATATAAGAACTGTCAAATGGCGGAGCCTGCAGTAGGTGGCCAGCCTTTATGGAGCGTTTTTTTAGGTGCGGCGGGCAGTGTGAGTGATGATGGATTACCCTCGGGGGACACTGTTTTTTTTTTTTTAATAATGGAATTATCAAAAACTGGCTCCGTGTTTTTATTAGTTTTTGATACTTTTTTGGTGAATGGGTAGGGGTACCCCCTACTCATTCACATGTGGGGGCGGAATCTGGGGACCCCCCTGCCCCAAAGCACTCCCCCATGTCAAGGGCATGTGGCCTGGTATGGTTCAGGAGGGGGGCACTCGCTCGCCCCTCCCTCCTTTCCTGACCAGGCTTCTTTCTCAGATAAGGATCTGGTATCGATTTGACTTGTTTTTTTTTTTTCTTTAGAAATGTAATTTTTGCTGCAGCATGTTTTATGCATGCTACAAATGCGCAAATTTACAAAATTTACAGGCAGACTAAGGGGACCCCCCCCCCAGGCACTATATTTAAAATAAAATTGTTTGTTTTTATTGTTGCATCATTAAAATCGCTGCTTCTGAAAAAACTAATTTTAAAAAAAAATAATTGCATTGTTACATGTCCCCCAGGGAAGTACCCGGACCCCCATACCCCTTTTATGGCCAGTTACTTGCTTTAAGCCTTCAAACTGGGCACTTTTCCTTGATTTTTCCTGTTCGGCTCCCATAGACTTTAAAGGGGTTTGCCGTTCGGGTTAGAACTTTTCCCCTGTTCGCGAGTTCTGCTGCGAACCAACCAGGGGGGTGTTCGGCCCATTTCCAACTAATTCCAACCTTCCCTGTGTGTCCATTCCTTTGACAGTCAAACCTTGTATGAGCTGCATGTCAGATACTTTTGGAGCTTACACAAAATTGATAAAGTTGTCCTCCCTCTCCTCACATTCTTTTTGTGATATAGGAGTGCTGAACCCTAGAGTGGTTTGTTGTAATGTAATATGTGGTATGTGGTCCTGGAGGCTGCTCATCAACAACCTTGGTGTCCTGCTGGACCGTTGGAGAAGTTTGCTAAAATATTGTAAACGTGGGAGTGCAAAACTAATTTGTAGTCCATCAGGGCTTGTAGAATGATAACCATAGGAGGAGGGATACCATCCTGGACTGTACTGTTATTTAAATCTTTATGGACTGTATTATGTAGTGTGGCATACCCATCTTTTCAATACCTTAGCATCCTCCCCCTCCCATGACAGTGCTGGGGCTGGGTGATTGCGTCCAGGGAACAAGCTCGTAGTAATGTAAAAGTTGCTTTAAGAATAACTAAAAATAAGCACTCACTAAAAATATATCCTACCTTTCCTTCAAACTATTGTTTAAACTGCAGGTCATGTTTACAATATTTCCTAGTTCTCCACCACAAATGGTCTCTGTAAGACCTCTATGTGTTCTTTAGCGACTCTTCCGCTGGCCACTTACTTTCGTGTTCCGATCATATGTCTCTATGATCTGTAGGTGTTTGCCAACTTTGGTAGACAAGTCCATCCATTTGCCTTTGAACCATTTCACCACTGGTTTCTTTATGAGATTGGTGGCATTCACCTTTGCAGTAAATTTGATATTATCACCTAAAAGGGAAAAAAATGGCACGAAAATAAATTATCCAGAGAAAACGTTTTCAAGTTACTGAGTCCAACCAAAATTGATACTTAATTCAGCACATCTAAAGGCGTTACATGGATGTCAAAGTTATTCCAATTGTCTTTCTTTTTTATTAATAAATAAGGGGTCCAACAGGGAGGGTGTACCAACTAGGGAGGTTTGCTGATGTTTCTTTAGGTCTGAGGTTCTTTTCCCTTGATGCGTAACATGTAATGTCTTACTGCTCCAGCTTCAGTCTCTATACTGTAAACATAATAAAAAAATGTATACACAGCAATGTTATATTGCCTGTGACATGTGCAAATAACTTGCTCCTGGTGGGCTGTGTGGGCAATAGATGATTCAATATTCCAATAATCACTCAGAACGGAAATATCAATATTGGGTGCACTGACACTTTAAAGCTTAACTCCAACTCTTGGACAGAGATTCTAAACTTTCCCCACTCTACTGAACAAAAGTGCGTTTGGTTACCCCATAAGTCTGCAATCACACCTGAGCGTAGCGCTTCGAGTGTTTTTACCAAAGTTTTTACCGGCGTTTTGTCACGCGAACTTGTGGCTGTCGAAACGCTCGTTGTCGAGCTAAACGCTTGAATCGAGCGTTTCCATTACATTCTATGACTCCTAAAATGCCCAAATCTGCCCGGTTCGCACGACAAAAAAGGGTCCGGAACTTGTTTGAGCTTCAGGCATTCAGCTTCAGGCGTTTTGGAGTGGAGATGTTAACCATCTCCATAGAGAATAGTGTTTTTTTTCCCCCTCTAGCGTTTTGTAGCTTCAGGCTTCAGGCTACAAAACGCTCAGGTGTGAATGCAGCCTTAAAGAAACTTTCTATCTCTTCCTGTCCCTCTGACCCTGTTTCATTGGGATAGGAAGTAAGGGGATAACTCCCCAATGAGGGCACAGAGGGCAATAAAAATCTGATACGAGAAAGCAATAAGGGCGCCACAACAATGTTAATTGAGTCCAGAGTGGTCTTTTACTGGATAATCAAAAGAATCAAAGACCCAATGCATACAGGGTTCAAACACTCCCCTTCAAGAAGGCTTGATTATTGAATAATTTAAACAAAGCTTGGAGATTTGGAAGCGTACATAGATCTTCTATCAAATATAACCATCTGTGTGGCTGCATGCGAGATCTATATCGCCCCCTGGCGAGCGCCGGCCATCTGAATAACAGCAGTTGGTTGGTTTTTGGAAGTGTCTATCAGAGCCAGCGGCTTTGGGCTGTAATCAGCTTCCAAATAGTTAACCAGGGGACGCACGGGCTGTGCGTTTCTTGGTTAACACTGACACGCGTCTCAGCCAATCAGGTTCACTGGGTCTGGTTACTGGTAACCTGATTGGCTGAAGCGACATCGAGGGCGGGAGAAGACATAGAGGATGGAAGAAGACATGAGGGAGAGTGGAGGAGGACGGCCCTGACCCGAGGAAGGTAAGTGCAGGGCTGGGGAGAAACTGGCTGCATTTGATGGGGAAACTGGCTGTATTTGGGGGGAAACTGGCTGTATTTGGGGGGAAACTGGCTGCATTTGGGGGGAAACTGGCTGCATTTGGGGACAAACTGGCTGCATTTGGGGACAAACTGGCTGCATTTGGGGACAAACTGGCTGCATTTGGGGACAAACTGGCTGCATATGAGGGGGCAAACTGGTGGCGTTTGGGCACAGTGGCTGCTTTTAATGGGCACAGTGGCGGCAATTGATGATTTTTTTTTTTTCAGTTTGTTTACGCCCCCTCAAAAATGTTGAGCACCAGCCACCACTGTAGTCAAGCCCTGATGAAGAGGGAGCATGCAAACCCCCAAAACATGTTGACTATTTTAATCCTTTGATTATCCAATAAAAGAAAATTCTGAGCTTGATCGCCATTGTGGTGTCCTTACTGTTTTCTAGATATCTGGATTCATTTTAAAACACCTTCTTATGCATTGGACACCCTGTTGTGTGCTGGCAGCCTTTACTGAAGCAATTTAACTTGACAGATGAGACAATTTGAGACTTGGCTCATCTTATGCATTGCTTCTAACATCTCTCTATCGAAAACGAAGAAAACAGTATTGGCTAGGGCTGGGCTTTAAAGTTAACCAAAACCTCGAAATAACCAGTGCAAACCAGGATACTGACCGACAGTCACCTCGCCATCCACTGGCCTTTGCATAAACAGGCCAATTGCATCATGTGGAGCCTCTGGTTCGGGAGCAGGAGCTGCAGAAACAAAACAAAAATTATGTTTGTAACAAAACAAAAATGTAATTGTTACACACAGACAGTCTATTTTTAACAAAAAGTTAATATTTTAGAGGACAATAGATAGAAATAATGACTTTATCAAGCAGTTTGGTGACACCAACCTAGAACACTTAGCTGAGCCACAACAAAGCAAACATTTGAATCGTAACCCAATTGGCCACTAAAGTTCCAGCAATGGCCTACTAAATGGTAAGTTCAAGCTTATCTCCAGAGGCAAGGCTTCACTTTTAGTCAATGTGGAATTCGAAGTCCACTTATATAGTGTTTGCCTGGGCTCAAGGGGCACCCCTGGCATACCAAAAATGATTAACAAGGACCCTTACACGTTGGAGACAATGCTAGTTTGAAAAACATTTGAAAAATAAAATAACATTTTTTACTAACCAGAAATGCCTGTTGCTAGGCAGTCGTCCTAATCTGCCACTTCCTTCTCCGCGGAGCGCCTCGTTCTCGTTCTCCCTCGCATTGTCTTCTGGGAAATGGGGCGCTCTGTCTTCTGGGACCTGTGTGTCCTAGAAGACAGCCGGCCATTCACAAAGCGCCGCGCGGCATGCACAGTATGAAACGGGCTGTGAAGCCGCAAGACTCCACTGCCTGTTTCCCTTAGTTCGAATGGTGGCGCCGGCACCCGATCCGATGGGGGCTCCCTGGACAGGTAAGTGTCCTTATTAAAAGTCAGCAGCTACAGAGTTTGTAGCTGCTGACTTTTAAAAAAAAAAAATTTGTCTGGAACACCACTTTAACTGCTTCAAATCTTGTATTATTACACCCCTTATGAACCAGAGTAATTTTTACATTTCCATTATGGGCCTATTTATTTGGGGATAACTTTTCCATTACTTAAGATAACAAAAGGATGCATGCACTGTTTTTTGGGTGACAAATTAAGATTTCTTTTGGCAATATGATTTTTTTTTATATTTTTATGTAATCTGCAGACAAAAATATGCAAACAAATAAAAAAGAAAAAAGAAAAAAAGTAAGGCAGGCCATAGACGGTGCAAATTTCATTCCTGTGGTTGCAGGAATGAAATTTGCACCATCTATGGCCTGCCTTAGAGCCGGTTCACACCAGGGTGACTCGTCGGGCGACTCAGTCGCCTGACAAGTCGCGTCCCACGCTTTTCAATGGAACCGTTCTAAGTAAGAGTGACTCAGTTCGCTCCGACTTAGAAAAAGGTTCCTGTACTACTTTTGGGGGCGACCCAAGGCGACCAGCATTGATTTCTATACAGAAGTCATTATGCAAATCGCCTCGGCGGGCGTCTCAAGTCGTCTTGAGATCGCGCCGCCGAGGTCGCCCCCACAAGTCGTGCCGCGTCGCGCCGCCCTGGTGTGAACCGGGTCTTACCCTTTTTTTTTGTTTGTTTATGTATTTGTTTTTTTTTTTTTTCTGCAGATTACATAAAAATACCACAGATGGCAGGAAAGAAATTCGCACTATTCCCCCATCAACACAGACAGTGCTAACAGGGGAATCCCTCCTGCCGAGACATTGTATTCTCCCAGTGAGGGGTGAGGGAACCTATCCCCGCTGGGAGAAGACAGAGGTTATTGCTAGGGGCTATAGCAGCCACTAGTGATAATTGCAGCTAAATCCGACAGGCTGGTTGTACCAAAGTTGATCGATTTATCAACTTGGTACATTCATCCTGCCCACACATGGTTCGAATCTCGGCTGGTTCCTGCTGAACCGGCTGAGATTTTAACTTTCTATGGCCTGCCTAAGCCAATGCGGGCAGAGACAGCAATTGTTTTTTGTTTGTGGTAGGTTGCAGAAGAATGTGACCCCCATAGACAATGGTCAACAATCAGAAAGTGAAGGGTGAATCCTTCAAACTTGTATACTTGCACTTAGCAATTTGACCTGTAGCGCCCTTCTACTTCTCAAGTAGGCGCTATGTGTAAATTTAGGGGTTATCTGAGCTGTAAGTAGCTCAGAGTTGATCTATGTAAATTGTTGGTTCTGTTCCAGCTTTGGTTGTCTGTGTGTATTTCCCACTGTTGCCAGTGGGTGTTACTGTTGTCACAGGCCAGTGTGAGAAATACAGCCAGCTGAAGCGTATTGGCTATTCTTTCTCCCAGAAAACAGCCCAATCAGGAGCTTCTTTGTAGCTGGGCATGCTGGGAGAAGGATATTTAAGGGGCAGTGCCATGTACTTCGGGGTTCGTTCTTGCCTCATGGCCCTCCAGGCCGGAGGCTATGCTGCTGTGTTTGCTGCAAGTAGGCCCAGAAGCCTGTCTGGGGCCTACTTAACTGAAGGTGATCCTGTGCTGTCTGTCTTGCGGGAAGAAGCCACTCAAGCGGAGAAAATTCCAGGGGAGGATCTTACAGGAGAGGACCGAGCTGATGGCTGGTATCTCAGGAAGGGCCTGGTGACTCGTTTGAAGGATGCACCCAAGTAACCTACCTCACAGTACCACTGGATGGCTTAAAGGTTCAGGTACTGTGCAGCTGACCTAACTAACTGACTACTGGCTAACAATCCTGTGGCAGGGGATTATCCAGGAGTGTCCGTTATCACTCAAGTCTGTGGCAGAGACATTGTTCACTTATCACTCAAGTCTGTGGCAGAGACTTTGTCCGTGCTTCATACCGGCTGCTAGGTCGGTGTGAGAGGCCTATCCGGTAGTCGCAAGAACCAGAGGCAGAAAGCTGTGTCATCTGGATTCAAGAATCGTACTAGTGATCTGAAAGAAACCAAGGTATCTGACCTTCCCCTAACCCTCTATCCCCTATCAGAAGTTGTGTAATAAAGCAAATTGAGAAAAAGACTGAAGTGACTGGCAATCACCTCTTTCAAAACTACTAACATAGACTCTTAAGTTCTGGGACGGTGAAGTGTGGGGTAACGGCAGGACCCAAAATTTATTTCCAGCAGCTCCTGTGGGGGTAGTGCTACAGACCCATTAGTGTGTAGTGCACAGACCCCTTTCTTTACCTGCATTAACTTTGGCTCCTCGCAGGAAGAGAGAGGCACACCGCACTAACAGCCCGTACCCTCCTGTGCGAGGAGGTTGAGCGGTGTTGTTGTTGGGTCTTTCTACGGTCGGAACATGAAAACCTCCAGAGCCTGATTCTCACCTCTATGTTGAGGTAGAAACAAGTCCTTGACTTCCCAGTAAAGTGAATGTCCACACAAGCTGAAACTCCAACTCAGAGTTTATTTTTCTCTTAGCAATAACACAGTCTCTGATAGGAAAAAGGTTGGAGCAAGAAACAGAACAGCACAACGTGTGGAGGAGGTCCAGGCACAAACATTATAGATATTTGCTCAGATTATCAAGCAAGTTTAACTAGGCGCACAGTCTCTGCCACAGACTGTGAAGTTGGTCTCTGCCACAGACCTGATGAAACGGATCCCCTTCTTTAGCTATGGCCCTTTTTTAGAAGAAGACATCCCTCCAGAGAGTTACCGAGCCCCTACCGTCACCATGACACTGCACTGGGTCTTCGGAGAGTTCCTTCCCGGCCTCCTCATCCTAGATACGGGTCCCCTCGCAAGGCGGCACCCTAAGAGTCCTCGATCCTAGGTGGACCCCAGCCGAAGGTGCTGGGCCCCAGGCCTCCGCTGCGGCTCCTGGGCTTACATACCCAGGGCGGACAGGAACAGCATAATAGTACCTCACCCTGGGCTAAAGGTGCCCGGGGCGGACAGGAACACGACCCTGGGGTAGGACCCCGCAGACAGAACAGAACAGGCAGCGTCTGCCCCTTTTATATCCTCTCCCAGCATGCCCAGCAGATAGACCACTCCCACCGTATGGCTGCCGAGAGGGCACACACAAGGCACAGCACTGTATCAGCGGTTCAACCCTAGCCTACTATGGCAGCGCCACCTGTAAGCCACAGGGAACTGTACACCGATACTCTCCCTGTGGATAAAATGGTTGTAAAAACCCTAACAAATCAGGGTGTTTGAGCAAACTACCTCTCAAACACTTCCCTTAAATTCAGCACCCCGCTACAAGTGGTTTTAGGTTTCTTTCATTTTGAGTGATGTATAATAAGTTGTTGCTACTAGTTGCAATGGGTTACCAAACTGAAACTATTTTTTAAAAATTGGGGTAAGGGTATAATCCACAGCTGGCCTGAATGTTCAGGTATAGTTACCATCAGCAGGGGGAGCAGCTGTCTTTTCTTCTGGTGCTGGGGCTGGGGCAGGTGCCTCCGCTGCTGGCGCTGGTGCCTCAGTGGCAGGTGCTGGGACCTCTGGAGCAGGTGCTGGGGCATCTTCTGTTTTTTCTAAAGATAAACACAATCATTTAAATAGCATTGATATCAAGATTTAAAGGAAAGTTCAACATTGAACCCTAATTTTTCCCCAGGAATTCATGTGACGTAGTCAATGTCAGAGCCCAAGGGGCCAACAACCCCTCTAGTCTTTGAGGACTGCAGCCCATCTGGCAAGCTCTGGGATGTGATTTCACTTCTTTCAAAACATTTAACAGTCCTTGATTTTCTTAGACCCCCATACTTTAAATCTGGTTATATAATCTAATTTAGATTAACAATTATTAACCATTAAGTAACCATTGAGTAGTGGATGGGACTGATTGGAAATAAATTGAACACATTTCTTAGGTAGCCTCTCATAAGTCACAGTTGTTGGTAAATCTTTAGGAGAATGTATTGTGATTGTATGATTAAATTGTAATGCAGGTTTCCAGCTTTTATGCTGTATAGTAAAAAAAAAAAGAGCTACTAGAAAAGGAAACCATAGCTCACCATTCTGATGTCTCTTGCCATACATGTAACAACATGATTGTTCAGTATGAGGATTGATTATTGCAGTTTGTCTATCCAACGTTGTCTTTATCAAAAGGTAGACCCATTTCAAATCCAACCAAGTTGAATTTTTTTCTTGATTGTGTCAAACGATTGTATCCAGCAATGGATAATTTGAAATGATTGAATATATAATCCATTATTTACTTATTATTACATGTGTGGCCAACACAACTTTATTGTGTTTGATACATTGCGAAGGACCATCTACGCCATGATTAAAGTGTCTGGGGTAAAAAACAACAACAATGCCTGGTGAGGGCCTTGGACTCTGTGAACTTAAAAACTATTGATCCTTCATCAATTCTTAAAGTGGTTGTAAACCCCTCCTTACAACTTGCACCTACAGGTAAGCCTAGATTAAGGCTTACCTGTAGGTGCAAGAAATATCTTCTTAACCTACACGGTTAAGGAGATATTTGCTTTTAAAAAATGCACCGATGACGTCACGTGCAGGCGCACTGCGCGTTGCCGGTTTTCTCAATGGAGACTGCCGGTTGTCTCAAAGGAGAAAGCTGGCCCCACGCGCATGCGTGTGACGTCATCGCCGCTCCGGCCAATCACAGCGCCGGAGCGGCGATAACAGGAAGACGGTCGGAGCTGACATGGCGGCGGCGGCAGAGGGGGATGAGGAGCACTTCGGAGGCTTTGGAGGCTTCGATCCGAGGTATGTGCCACATAATGAGCTAGTACGCTATGCATACTAGCTCATTATGCCTTTCTCTTGCATGTTTATCTAAAAATGTTGAGGAGGGTTTACTTCCTCTTTAAATGCTGTCAGTGACCATGGCACAATATTTTCCCCACACATGGGGCTGCTGTTAGAAATCATGGGGCCATGTACAGCCACCCCCAACCCCGCCTACACCCTCTGCCCCCAGGGTGAAGGGAAACAATGGCACTGACTTTATCCCCCACGCCCTGTAAATCATAAAAAAAGTGCCACCTCTTGGGCCCCTCTGTTGACCTGATGGGGCCCAGGGAAATTTAATTTAAGCACTGGTAAAGAAGTAGGAGCAGGGGTGTAGTCTAGTAAAATCCATTCATTCATTTAGGCAGAAATTAACAATAAAATTGCCCTGGGCCTGTTTAGCTGATGAGGCCTGGGCCCAGTACAAGAGGACCAGCTGTACTGCCTTATCAGCAGCCCTGCCCACACATCATACCATAAACAAAAAAAGAGCAACAATTTTCAAAAAAACACAATATTTTTTACTCTTTACTATAATAAATATCCCAATTTTTTTTTTTTTTTTATGTTTTCCTAAGTTTAGGCCGATATGTAATCTTCTACATAATTTTGGTAAAAAAAATAATAAAAATAAGCGTATATTGATTGGTTTGCGCAAAAGTTATAGCGCCTACAAAATAGGTTATTCATGTATGACTTTTTTTATTATTTATTTTTTTACTAGTAATGGCGGGGATCTGCGATTTTTATCAGGACTGCGACATTGCGGCGGACAGATCGGACACTTTTGACACTTTTTTGAAACCATTGACATTTATACAGTGATCAGTGCTATAAATAGCCACTGATTACTGTGTAAATATCACTAGCAAGGAAGGGGTTAACACTAGGGGACGATTAAAGGGTTAAATGTGTTCCCTCACTGTGTGTTCTAACTGTGGGGGGATGGGACTGACTGGGGGAGGAGACTGATCGGTGTTCCTATATACTAGGAACACACAATCTGTCTCCTCTTCCCCTGACAGAACGTGGATTTGTGTGTTTACACAAACAGATCCACGTTCCTGCTCTGTCACGAGCGATCGCTGGTCCCCGGCAGACATCGCGGCCGTCGGGCACGCGCATCGGCCCCTCAGTGACGTGCCCCTTATACACCTTAAAGCGGCCTCCGTACAGCTACGGTGATTCACGCAGGCGGGCCATTCTGCCGCTGTCAAAGGACGGTGGGCGGTCAGCATGTGGTTAATAACCTTTTCATTTTTGATAAGAAACTAGCATGCAAAAAAAACGGACGATGATTCATATGATATTCTCATCGTGTGCACGAGGCTTTAGTGGTGTTGTACAGAGGATTGTAACATGCTCATGCCAAATCAAATTAAGAAACTTACACTGGCTGCATTAATAAAAAATAATGATTTATTAAGGTGGAACTTCACTTTCCCAATCATTATTATTTTTAATCCTCATGCTGTTAGCATTAGTAAATAGATAGGAATATCATAATTGTTTTAAACGTTGTTTTTACGTTTCTTCAGTAACTTCCTGGTTTCCTGCCTAGGCAAATAATGTCATACATCCCAGGAGTCTTCAGGAGAGGAGGAGGGGATTTCTCAGCTAAACACTCTCTCCTGTATTTATACTTGAGCTAAGGGCAGAATGTAATTGCTACATGAATCATTTGCCCTTACTCAAGATGGCCACGTTCAGAGATCCTAGCGGGGTGTTTTTCAAAGAGATTTCTCACAAAAATAAAGCATGGGCACATGGGTGGATGGGGTGGTTTGCTTGGAATAATACAAATGAATTAAAACGGAAAATTTATTACCAAATACTTACCGTAATTTTCCTTTCCTGATAGACTCCATGGCAGACTACATGTGGGTTAACCCCGCCTCCTCTCCACAGCTATAGGACCTCTTACCCATAAATTTGAGCTCACCTCCACAGACAGGTGTTCCGTAACTAGCCGACTCACATTTCAACTCTCATATTTTTAATTCATGGGTGGGAACTCCGTCTGCCATGGAGTCTATCAGGAAAGGAAAATTACGGTAAGTATTTGGTAATAAATTTTCCGTTTTCCTGACAGACTCCATGGCAGACTACGTGTGGGAAATAACTAGCCAATCCACACGGGAGGGTATGCTTGCTCAAAAAAAATATTTTAATCTTTCCCGTCAACTGACAGGATTTTTCGACCAAAAGTAACAGAGGAAAGGGAAGCAGGCTCAATACAATAATGAGACAAATGTATGAATAGAAGACCACAAGGCTGCCTTGCATATCACTTCAGGAGCCACGTGTCGAGCTGCTGCCCATGAGGCTGCCATGCCTCTGGTGGAATGAGCCGTCACCGCCTCTGGAGGAGCCAAGCCCTTTGCCCTATAGGCCTGTTGGATAGATTGAACAATCCAGGCTGCTATCGTTCTGGAGGAAGCCCTCTTTCCTTTGATGCTACCAGTGTGTAACAAGAACAGGTAGTTCGAGCTTCTAAAAGATGAAGTAACTCACAAGTATTCTTTCAGAGTCTCGCCCACATCCAAGGGATGATTGTCAGCTGATTCCGGAGAATTGAAAGTAGGAAGGACTATTTCTTGATTCTTGTGAAAAACTGACGTGACTTTGGGTTCAGACCCAAGCATGGGAATAAGGACCACTCGGTCCGGGAAGAAGTCAAAAAGGGTTCTTGACAACCCAGGAAGCTTATTTCTGAAACCCTTTTGGCTGAAGTAATGGCCACTAGAAAGGCCAGTTTGATTGATAAGTCCTTAATAGAAAGATCCTTGTTGAGTGCTGAAAGAGCATCAAGGACGAGCGGAAGATCCCATTTGGGGAATCTAGGTTTCCTCTGAGGCCTGATTCTCGAAGCCCCCTGAAAGAATTGTTGAACCAGGGGATGAGTTGCCCATGATGTTCCTGAAAATGAAGGCTGAAACTTGTCAATCAGTTCCCTCAGAGTACAAAGGAAGATCCAAGCCTGATTGGAGAAAACTCAAAACGTCTTGAACTCCAGGGTTTCTGAAAGATTTTCCAGCAGAAGTCATGAAGCTGACAAACCTGGTCCAGATTCTGTTGTAGGTTTTGTTCGTGTTAGGCTTTCTGGAGCTCATAAGGGTAGAGAATACCCCTAAAGCACACCCAGGGGACTCTAGCCTGAAGCTCATCAGATTCAGGAGAGGAAACCATGGCCTGTTCGGCCAGTATGGTGCTATTGTTATCACTTCGCCTTTCTCCAACTGGAGCCGCTGCAGGAATTTTTGCATGATCGGAGGTGGAGGGAAGGCATATGCCTTGTTGAATTTCCATTGGCTTGTTAATGCATCTACTCCGAAGGCTTGACTGCACCGACCTCGGGTGTAGTATCTGTCTACTTTGTGATTGCAGGGGGATGCAAACAGATCCACTTCTGGATCGATTCCCAACGATAGGATCCACTTGAATGTCTGTGTATGCAGTGACCATTCGTTGTTGTCTAGGTTGCTGCGTGACAGAAAGTCCGCTTGAATGTTCTGTTCCCCTGGAATGAAGACTGCTGTTAAGTTTGTAGATTCCTCTGAGCCCAGGTCATGATAGGTTCGACCTCTTGGAGAAGGGTGGGGCTCCGAGTGCCCCCTTGTCTCTTCACATATGCCACGGCGGTGGTATTGTCCATTTTGAGTAGGACCGACTTCCCTTTCAGAAGGCGGGAGAAGGCTTGAAGGGCGCACCATGCTGCACGCAATTCCAGAACGTTTGACCCTGGAATGTGGAGATGGGCATCCCATTTGCCCTGAGCCAGTTCTGCCCCACAATGTGCTCCCCAGCCCGCATTGCTGGCATCGGATGAAACAGTCATCCATTGGATGGAAGCAAGGGAGTGGCATGTTAACAAGTTTTTGTGTTGAAGCCACCAGAGAAGACTGTTCCTCATTGACTGAGTAGTCCTGATCAGCTGATTGCGATCGTCTGTCTTCCATTGCTGAAGGAATCCTGATTGAAAAGGCCGAAGCCTCCACATTGCCCATTTGACCATGGGGAACGTGGCCACCATCGTGCCGATTATCTTCAGGCACTGTGACGCCCTTAGGTTAGAGTAGTCTAGGGCTAAAGATATTCTTACCCGAATGACCGGGATTTTTTCTTCCGGAAGAGAGATGGTATTCTCTACTGTGTCGAATTGAGCTCCTAGGTAGGTTAGGCGTTGGGTCGGTTCTGGCTGACTTTTCTGTCGGTTTAAGAGCCATCCGAACTCTATCAATGTAGAGATCACTTGATCTTTGTGGATCAGCAGCTGCTGCTTGTCTTGGGACAGTAGTAGCAGATCGTCCAGGTAATGATACAGACGCACACCCTGTATTCTGATAAGAGACACAATTACCAACAGTACCTTGGAAAAGACCCTTGGAGAGGTCGTTAGTCCGAATGGAAGACAAATAAATTGTAAGTGCTCTCGTTCGACCTGAAATCGAAGGTATTTGTGGAATTCTTCTGCCACGGGAACATGAAAATACGCGTCCTTAACATCTATTGAGATCAACCAGTCGCCTGGTTGAACGACTTTTGGATGGATGAGAGTGATTCCATCTTGAATTTCTCATGCTTTATGTACCTGTTCAGGAAAGTGAGATCTATAACTGGACGCCAAGAGCCGTTCTTCTTTTGTACTAGGAAGAGGGGGAAGTATACCCCCTGGAATTCCTCGTCCTTTGGGACGGGCACCACTGCTCCTTGATATTTCAGGGCATTCACATATGAAAGAAGAACTTGTTGTTTTTCTTCTGATTGAGGCAGTGAAGATTGCATTGGTCTGCATGGAGGGACTTTGGTGAAGGACCATGCGTGACCTGTTGAGACCGTTTTGATGGTCCAATAATCTGAGATCAAGGTCACCCAGACGTGCCGGCAGAGAAGTAGGCGAGCCCCTACCCGACCGCTTGGGCGGGCCCAATCTCAAAAGGACTTGGTTGGCTCGCGGCCACCGGGCGTCTGTTTCTTGCCAGATTTTTTGGAAAGATATCTGCCTATTCCAGTTCCAGCTTCTCCTAAAATCCCGTCCGGGCCTATAGGAGCATGCCTCTCTTGAACGCTCTGTACTGCGTCTCTGCTGAGGTTTTCTTTGGTTAAACGGACGTTTGTCCTGAGGGAGGAATCCCGACTTTCCGCCTGTAGCCTTTGAAATGGCATTATACAGTTTGTTTCCAAACAAGGAAGTTCCTTCAGAAGGAATTTTGCACCGTTCCTGCTTTGAGGCAGGATCAACAAGCCAGGGGCGCAACCATAGTGCTCGTTTGGCTGTGACCGAAGATAGCCTGGATCTAGCCATCAAGCGGATGAGATCAATTGAAGCTTCTCCCAAAAAGGCGATAGCCAGTTTAAGTTCTTGCACTGCTGAACTTTGTGCCAATTCCTCCGAGACACCTTTCAGAACGGAGTCAACATTTTCCACCCAGGCCTCCATTGCTTTGGAGGTGACTGCAAGGGCTAGGGCTGGTTTGCAAGCCATACCGTTCAAGTTTTATATATTCTCTTAATGTCTTGGTCAATCTTTCAATCCAGACCATCTTTAAAAGATACAGTGTCATCTAGCAGGAGGGTGATATGCTTTGCTAGGCGCATTACTGCTGCATCCACGAGGGGAGCATTTTCCAAACCTTCTTATCCCCCTTGCTCCATTCTTCCTTAAACACTCCTTTCAGCTCGGTGTGAAATTGGAACATTCTTTCCCCAGTTTCTTAAACAGTTCCTTTGTTTCTCTGGGGGGGGCAGTGGTATCTTCCAACTTTAAAGTTTCCATCACTGCCTTGATCAGTGGAGAGACTAAAGCGTAGTCGAATCCCACTACAGAATCATCTCCCTCCATCTCGTCTTGCGAGGAATCATGGGAGGAATCACAGAATCATCTCCCTCCATCTCGTCTTGCGAGGAATTATGGGAGGAATCATGGGGCTGGAATTGGCCGGAATCCTCCTGGGCCTCATCAGCCAAGGAGCCAGACAAGGTGGTGGACTGGCTCCTCGTGTGGGGGGGCATCTATTTCCATCATAGACTGCTGTACCACACGTTTAATAAGAGACTCAAGATTTAGATTTTTCGGTCTCTTTCTCACCGACCGCTCGGGCATAGCATGGGTCACACAGCGATTTGCCCTCTGGGATTCTAGTTTTACATCCCCAACAGGCTCTGTGATCAGAGCGATCATCGCGGTGGTGGTAGCGGTGACTTGAGGAGGAATGGGAACATCTCCTATATTTAGAGGGGGAATGTGAGCGTCCCCTATGATAGTGGGTCCCAGACGGAGTGTCACGTCTGGACCTGGAGGATGATTGGTGATGGTGATGATGATGGTGATGATGATGGTGCAGCCTGGCAAGGTCCCTATCCTGTGACCGATGAACTGATGTAGCCGGGCTGTAAGAGATAATACAGACAAAGGGAGGGGGAGGAAGGTGGGCAGGTTGTAACCGTTAGCAACCACCAGAATAAAATGACACCAAAGACACCAACCCCCTACCCACTCCGCACAGACCTTGTGCGGGAGGGCTGGCCACACGGCGGTGCAGATGAGTCCATGACGAGGAAGACACACAATGATGCGTAACTCCACTACCTAGACTAAGGATAAGCAAATCAATGCAAGAACAGCGCAGAAAAAAAAAAGTTTTTTTTTTTTTTTTTAAAAACTGTCCCTTTAAGAGACACTAAGCATTACAAGCATTACATGCATTACATTGCCAAGAAATGCTTACCCTGTCCTGGTAGTATTGAGACTCCGGGAGGCTGCTGCTATATGCCCACAGGTTATCCCACCTGTATAGGGCTCCTCAGCGGTTTAAATCACACGCCGGAATGACGTCATGGCCGGTCCCGCTGTGCGCATGCATCGGAGGGACCGAACCTACTGCGCCTGCGCGGCCCCTGACCCCTCCGCCATACTGCGCATGCGCGAAAACCAAGCCTCGGTTTCACCGTGGCTCTGCGCATGCGCAGACGATCAACAGGCCGGGATCAGGAAGGGAATGGCATCCTGGAACGCAAAAGCGTTCCACACATATACTAAGCTTAGCGGCGCTGTATGACAGAGAAAAAACAGCAGAGAAAGACATACAAACAAACAAAAACTATCTGCCATGGAAATAGAAAAAGTCTTCAGACCTTGCCAGCTGAGATCCACCGTCCGTCATGGTACGCTGGGGCCACATCCCTTCCACCATAGGGGTATCCATCAGCCCAAAACCACTCACCCGCTCATAGCTGGGCCCTGGGTGCACCGCACAACTCGTACCTGATCCGACAGACATCCTTGACTGCACCTGAATTGCATAATGAAGGGTCCATGTGAGGAGGACAAAAAAGGAACACCTGTCTGTAGAGGTGAGCTCAAATTTATGGGTAAGAGGTCCTATAGCTGTGGAGAGGAGGCGGGGTTAACCCACACGTAGTCTGCCATGGAGTCTGTCAGGAAATAGTATTTTTGGTTTGTGGTGCTCAGATGTAGTGAAGATCCGCTTTAAGAAATACATATTAGCATTAATCAGTGTCTTTTATATCCACCTGGACACCATCTATAATCAATTGTTTACCTGAAATCCCCCCCCCAAAAAATTAAAGAGTCAAAGTAAAAGTACGAACACTTCCATTTTCCTAACAGGAACTGAATGTGTCAACCTGTAAACTTGCTTGCACCATCAGAAATCTCCCAGTTCCTCTTTTGTAGAATATTCCTTTTACTTTCTATGCTATTTATACATATTTCACAAATACCCCCATTGCAGAACATTCCTTGTTTGCAAAAGACAAAAAAGTATATATCCTAGTATACAGTATATTCTTCTCATACAAAGGGCTGGACAAACAGAGCCAGTAAGTCAAAATTTCCAAAATGTTAAGAGCAATTTCAGCAACAAGGGAAACTGATCATAATATCCAGCAAAAATTGCAAGATGCTAAAGTCTGATGCTAAAGTTTATTCAAATCCAATGCACAGAGTTTAGCAAACTTTTCACATGTACGTCTTCTAGGTGCGTCTACAACATTTTGACGTGAAATTGCTGCTTATTAAGATATGTAATTCTCGTGTTATAAATATGTGATGAGGTGATCATGATGATTATGACGGTGATGATGAAAATGTTAAGAATTCTGTTTGGTTCATTTTGACGCATTAATTGGTTATTTTGTCTCATGGCTTTTTAGGCAATTTCCGACCGGGCTATAGCAGAAAGATGGCTACAGCGTGGTCATCCAGTTCTGGGAGGGCGTCTATTGATGTCCTCCCAGAACTTGTCTCCCTATGCGTCTCGGGGTGCACATCGGGCGTGCTCTGTGATCGCTGTGTTCTTCAGTTACAGCTCATCACAGATCGAGGTAAAGGGACGATCATAGCAGCCCTTTCCTATGTGATCAGCTGTGTCTAATCACAGCTCATCACATGACCACAAATGTAGGAAAGCATTCTTCCCATTGACCACCAATACAAGGAGCATTCTTCCCATTGACCACCAATACAAGGAGGATTCTTCCCACTGACCACCAATATAAGGAGCATTCTTCCCACTGACCACCAATACAAGGATAATTCTTCCCACTGAACACCAATACAAGGAGCATTCTTCCCACTGACCACCAATACAAGGAGCATTCTTCCCACTGACCACCAATACAAGGAGCATTCTTCCCACTGACCACCAATATAAGAAGCAATCTTCCCACTGACCACCAATATAAGGAGCATTCTTCCCACTGACCACCAATACAAGGAGCATTCTTCCCACTGACCACCAATACAAGGAGAATTCTTCCCACTGAACACCAATACAAGGAGCATTCTTCCCACTGACCACCAATACAAGGAGCATTCTTCCCACTGACCACCAATACAAGGAGCATTCTTCCCACTGACCACCAATATAAGAAGCAATCTTCCCACTGACCACCAATACAAGGAGCATTCTTCCCACTGACCACCAATATAAGAAGCAATCTTCCCACTGACCACCAATACAAGGAGCATTCTTCCCACTGACCACCAATATAAGAAGCAATCTTCCCACTGACCACCAATACAAGGAGCATTCTTCCCACTGACCACCAATACAAGGAGCATTCTTCCCACTGACCACCAATACAAGGAGCATTCTTCCCATTGACCACCAATACAAGGAGCATTCTTCCCACTGACCACCAATACAAGGAGCATTCTTCCCATTGACCACCAATACAAGGAGCATTCTTCCCACTGACCACCAATACAAGGAGCATTCTTCCCACTGACCACCAATACAAGGAGCATTCTTCCTACTGACCACCAATACAAGAAGCATTCTTCCCACTGACCACCAATACAAGAAGCATTCTTCCCACTGACCACCAATACAAGGAGCATTCTTCCCACTGACCACCAATATAAGAAGCAATCTTCCCACTGACCACCAATACAAGGAGCATTCTTCCCACTGACCACCAATACAAGGAGCATTCTTCCCATTGACCACCAATACAAGGAGCATTCTTCCCACTGACCACCAATACAAGGAGCATTCTTCCCACTGACCACCAATACAAGGAGCATTCTTCCCACTGACCACCAATACAAGAAGCATTCTTCCCACTGACCACCAATACAAGGAGCATTCTTCCCACTGACCACCAATACAAGGAGCATTCTTCCCACTGACCACCAATACAAGGAGCATTCTTCCCACTGACCACCAATACAAGGAGCATTCTTCCCACTGACCACCAATACAAGGAGCATTCTTCCCACTGACCACCAATACAAGGAGCATTCTTCCCACTGACCACTAATGTAAGAAGAATTGTTCCCAATGACTGCCAGTGTAAGGAGCATTTTCCCCACTGACTACTAATGTAAGGAACATTCTTCCCAATGACCACTGGGGTAAGAGGACACTACAGTTTTCACTGTTTGTATTTATTTTCCTGTTCTGCTGCCTGGATTTGGGGATCCTCTGCCATTCCTCCTTGCAGATCCTCACCAGTTCTGTCAGGTTGGATGGTAAACGTTGGTGGACGGCCATTTTTAGGTCTCTCCAGAGATGCTCAATTGGGTTTAAGTCAGGGCTCTGGCTGGGCCATTCAAGAACAGTCACGGAGTTGTTGCAAAGCCACTCCTTCGTTATTTTAGCTGTGTGCTTAGGGTCATTGTCTTGTTGGAAGGTAAACCTTCGGCCCAGTCTGAGGTCCTGAGCACTCTGGAGAAGGTTTTCGTCCAGGATATCCCTGTACTTGGCCGCATTCATCTTTCCCTCGATTGCAACCAGTCATCCTGTCCCTGCAGCTGAAAAACACCCCCACAGCATGATGCTGCCACCACCATGCTTCACTGTTGGGACTGTATTGGACAGGTGATGAGCAGTGCCTGGTTTTCTCCACACATACCACTTAGAATTAAGGCCAAAAAGTTCTATCTTGGTCTCATCAGGCCAGAGAATCTTATTTCTCACCATCTTGGAGTGCTTCAGGTGTTTTTTTAGCAAACTCCATGCGGGCTTTCATGTGTCTTGCACTTAGGAGAGGCTTCCATCGGGCCGCTCTGCCATAAAGCCCTGACTGGTGGAGGGCTGCAGTGATGATTGACTTTCTACAACTTTCTCTTATCTCCCGACTGCATCTCTGGAGCTCAGCCACCGTGATCTTTGGGTTCTTCTTTACCTCTCTCACCAAGGCTCTTCTCCTCGATAGCTCAGTTTGGCCGGACGGCCAGCTCTAGGAAGGGTTCTGGTCATCCCAAACGTCTTCCATTTAAGGATTATGGAGGCCACTGTGCTCTTAGGAACCGTAAGTGCAGCAGAAATGTTTTTGTAACCTTGGCCAGATCTGTGCCTTGCACAATTCTGTCTCTGAGCTCTTCAGGCAGTTCCTTTGACCTCATGATTCTCATTTGCTCTGACATGCACTGTGAGCTGTAAGGTCTTATATAGACAGGTGTGTGGCTTTCCTAATCAAGTCCAATCAGTATAATCAAACACAGCTGGACTCAAATGAATGTGTAGAACCATCTCAAGGATGATCAGAAGAAACGGACAGCACCTGAGTTAAATATATGAGTGTCACAGCAAAGGGTCTGAATACTTAGGACCATGTGATATTTCAGTTTTTCTTTTTTAATAAATCTGCAAAAATGTCAACAATTCTGTGTTTTTCTGTCAATATGGGGTGCTGTGTGTACATTAATGAGGAAAAAAATGAACTTAAATGATTTTAGCAAATGGCTGCAATATAATTGATAAGAGTGAAAAACTTAAGGGGGTCTGAATACTTTCCGTACCCACTGTATATGAGGCCTAAACTGACAGCTGGGATTTTGTGACTATGAGCAATATCTTCCCAGTCTGTCTTTGTCTCTGATGATTTAAAAAAATAAGCTCTATGATGTGTTACACATTGAAAGAACAATTTATTTATTTATTATTTATTACAGTTACATATATAGCGCCATCAATTTACAGAGCGCTTTCACATATATTGTACATTCACATCAGTCCCTGCCCTCAAGGAGCTTACAATCGAATGCCGCGTACACACGATCGGATTTTCCGTCGGAAAAACCTTGGATGGTTTTTCCTGACGGAATTCCACTCAAGCTTGGCTTACATACACACGGTCACACAAAAGTTCTCTGAACTTTCGACCATCAAGAACGCAGTGACGTACAACACAACGACGAGCCGAGAAAATGAAGTTCAATGCTTCTGAGCATGCGTCAAATTGTTTCCGAGCATGCGTCAGAATTTTGCTTGTCGGAATTGCTACAGACGATCGGAACCTGCTCTCAATCTTTTGTTGGCGGAAATTCCGACAGCAAAAGTCTGATGGAGCCTAGACACGGTTGGAATTTCCGTCCAAAAGCTCACATCAGACTTTTCTTGTCGGAATTTCCGATCGTGTGTATGCGGCATACGGTTCCTAACTCACATTCATATATACACATACTAGGGCCAATTTATACAGGAGCCAATTAACCTACCAGAATGTCTTTGGAGTGTGGGAGGAAACCTGAGTACCCGGAGGAAACCCACACAGGCACAGGGAGAACATGCAAACTCCAAGCAGGTAGTGTCGTGGTTGGGATTTGAACCAACAACCCTAGTGCTGCTAGGCAGAAGTGCTAACCACTTATTACCATAATAGAGAAGCTCTATGAAAGCCATGTTTCTGTACAACAGATTATTTATATATATATTAGATCTTCACCATGTGCTTCTTTAAAAATTCCCTATTTAAAAATATTTTAACTTCCCCTAAGTGGTGTATTTTCACTTATGTTCGGTAATACAGAACTAATACAGTCTATCCAGAAATACAGTATATTTATTTCCTTTTCACATGGGCAATGCTGCTGACTGGCAATCTGGGGTGGATACACCTCAAACGCCTTGTTTACTCAGAGATAATACCCATGTGAAAGGGACCTTACAAAAAAATAAAATAGAGTCCAGAAAATAAAGGATAATATACTGAAAGCCAAACTGAAAATTCAGTTTAACCTCTTCAGCCCGGAAGGTTTAACCCCTTAATAACCAGACCATTTTTTGCGATACGCCACTGCGTTACTTTCACTGACAATTGCACGGTCGTGCGACGCTGTACCCAAATAAAATTGATGTCCTTTTTTCCCCATAAATGGAGCTTTCTTTTGGTGATATTTTATTACCTCTGCAGTTTTTATTTTTTTGCGCTATAAACAAAACACATACCAAATTAAAACTATTTTAAAAAAAATAAAAATTTAAATGTATTCATCAATTTAGGCCAGTATGTATTCTGCTACATGTTTTTAGTAAAACAAAAAACACCCCAATAAGCGTATAAGCGAAAAGTTAAAGCGTCTACAAACTATGGGATATATTTATGGAATTTTTATTTATTTATTTCTTCTTTACTAGTAATCAGCGATTTTTAGCGGGACTGCAACATTGCGGCGGACAAATTGGACACCTAACTGATTCTTTTTTGAGGACCAGTGACCCCAATACAGTAATCAGCACTTAAAAAAAGTATGCACTGTCACTGTACTAATGACACTGGCAAGCAAGGGGTTAACGTCGGGGGCGATCAAAGGGTTAAATGTGTCCCTAGGGAGTGCATTCTAACTGTGAGGGGGGTGCTTTGACTGGGATAAGACAGAGATCTGTGTTCTTGCTTAGCAGAAACACAAGATCTCCATCTTCCCTGCCCACAGGACGGCGATCTGCCTTGTTTACATAGGCAGACCGCCGGGCTCGCCGGACCTGCTGATTGACTCCCGCTGTGTTCAGTCACAGCGGGAGCAGGTCGTTGGTGGTGTGCGTGCGCCCCAGACCCAGTGCACAAAATCACGTACGGGTACGTGATTTCGCGCAGGAGGGCCACCCTCCTGCAGTATATCTGCGTGGGTGGACTAGAAGGGGTTAAAAGGATGGTTCACATTTACAAAAAAGCTGCCTATGCAGTTAAGGGATGTTCGTAGAGTAAAACGAACTGTGCAGCTCTGACTAAAGATGAATACACCTTGCTATAGGTAGGTCATTTACATACCTTATGAAGCCTGACTGGAATACTCCCAGGATGTTGCTAAGTACTTCCAGGATGTTTCCAAGTGAGGCCTAGTCATCACTGCTCACCTCCACCATCACAGGAGTGAGCTCTTTCTCTGATTCAAACCTCCTCACATGCTCTTTCTCTCCCCTGACGCAGTAGCTCTGAGCTCAGCATTTTAGAGCTCACTCCTGTGATGGTGGAGCCGAGCAGTGATGACTAGGCCTCACTTAGCAACGTCCTGGGAGTACTTATCAATGTCCTGGTAGTATTCCAGTCAGGCTTCATAAGGTATGTAAACGGCCTATACTTATAGCAAGGGCTTTAGTCAGAGCTGCGCAGCTTGTTTTTATCTATGGATGCCACTTATCTGCATAGGCAGTTTTGTGGTAAAGGTGAACTATCCCTTTAAATCAGTGAGATACCTTCCGTTCAAACTGCCACATATGGGAATGGAATACTGGAGGAAGAATATGAAATTAGAAGCTATAAAGTTCTAGCCAGAATGGATCAAAACAAAGGGTGTTCAAAATTTGTTTCCTTAAAAAAACAGCCACAACTTGTGTGGGCTCTATGGCTTTATTCCCACAGGCACCCCTGCCTGTAGACTGTGTATGTTTATGCGTCTTGAATAGGGATGAGCTTCGTGTTTGAGTCGAACATACGTTCGACTCGAACATCGGCTGTTCGATCGTTCGACGAAGATCGAACGATTTGGGCCGTTCGCGCCAAATTCGAGTGACGCGAACGGCCCACAATGCACTACGCCATCGCAGTGTCATCCAGGCGCTGTGATTGGCCAAGCATGCACTGTGACCCCGCATGCTTGGCCAATCACAGCGCCGGCAGCGAGGAGAGCAATGATTGGCCACAGGCAGGATGCCTGTGGCCAATTATTGCTGAGGGGGTTTAGTACACGCCCCACACTATAAAAGGCCGCCAGCGCGGCGGCCTTGTGTAGTGTGTTCCGGAGCAGGGAAAGAGAAGCATAGGCAGGGACAGTGTCATTTTTTTTCCTTTACTAATCCTGGATTCCTTGTGTTTAGGGACAAATAAGGATAGGTAGGGAGAGTGTCAGTGTGCTATTCTGTGCTAAATCTTGTTTGTAGGGACAGAGAAGGACAGTGAGTGAAACTGACAGTGTGCTATTCTGTTCTAAACCAATCTTGCTGAACCATATTTGAAATCCTTGAGTTTAGGGACAGAGAAGGACACTCGTGGAAACTATCAGTGTGCTATTCTGTGCTAAATCTTGTTTGTAGGGACAGAGAAGGACAGTGAGTGAAACTGACAGTGTGCTATTCTGTTCTAAACCAATCTTGCTGAACCATATTTGAAATCCTTGAGTTTAGGGACAGAGAGGTACAGTGAGGGAAAGTGTCAGTGTGCTATTCTGTTCTAAACCAATCTTGCTGAACCATATTTGAAATCCTTGAGTTTAGGGACAGAGAAGGACACTCGTGGAAACTATCAGTGTGCTATTCTGTGCTAAATCTTGTTTGTAGGGACAGAGAAGGACAGTGAGGGAAACTGTCAGTGTGCTATTCTGTGCTAAACCAATCTTGCTGAAGCATATTGCAAATCCTTGTGTTTAGGGACAGAGAAGGATAGGCAGGGGACAGTGTCAGTGTCATTGTTGCTAAGCCTCCTGCACAGTATACACCTGAAGGTAGCCCTTATTGCTGTTTTTCCCATCTCCCTGCAGGCCATCCATTAAAATGTCTGGAAGGCAAACAAGGAGAGGCTGACAGTCAGGAGGCAAAAAAAGAGGGCAAGCAGGCTCTGTGTCTGGGGGCAACAGTGCTGGTCGTGGACGCGGTGCATTGTCATCAGCACATGGCCATGGGACACCCTTGTCCTTCTTTTCGGCAGCTGGACATGTTGAGCCACATCATGCCGAAGACTTGGTAGAGTGGATGACCAAGCCCACGTCATCCTCCTCATCCTCTCTCACCCAGGCTCAGGGTACTGGCAAAGCAGCTGCCAAAGCGTCCTCTTCTCTGGTATCATTATCTTCATTAGTCAATCCTTCCCTAGACCCACCATGTCCTCCTCCTGAGGAGTCCCACGAACTGTTTGAGCACAGTGTTGGGTACATGCTCCAGGAGGATGCCCAGCATTTCGAAGGATCTGATGATGATACCCAGATAGAGGAAGGCAGTAGCGTGAGAGCAGAGAGAGGGGATGCTCAAGAAGGACACCAATCTGGCAGTCATGCTCCAGCAGCTGCAGCATACTGCCAGATTGGCTCCAGTGATGAGGAGGGAGGGGATGATGAGGTCACTGACTCCACGTGGGTGCCTAATAGGAGAGAGGAGGAGGAGGAGGAGGCACATCTCCAACGAGGCAGGATGCCCTTGGGTGGCCAGCGTATGGGCAGCACACCGACGGAATCACACCGCAGAGCTCCGCCTGTGCAGGGCGCTGCCTCTGCCCTTCATTCAAAAAGTTCTTTGGTGTGGGCTTTTTTGAGGCGAGTGCATCAGATCGCACAGCTGCTGTTTGCAACATATGTCTCAAGCGTATATCGCGTGGCCAAAACATCAGCCGCTTGGGCACCACATGCTTGATCAGACATATGTTGACCTGCCATGCAGCTCGTTGGCAAGCCTACCTTAAAGACCCACACCAAAGAACAAAGCGGACCTCTCCTTGCACCGCATCAGCTGGGATCTCCAACCCCAGTATACCTTCAGTCCTCTCTGAAACCTGCACTGAGAGGAATGAAGGTGTAGAATTAGGTGTGTCACAGCCAAGTACTTGCGGCCACTCTGCTAGCAGTACACCGACGTCCGATTCTAGCAGGCAAATTTCCCTGCCCCAGCTGCTGGACCGTCGAAAGAAGTTCACTCCCAGCCATCCACATGCCCAGCGGTTGAATGCTAGCTTGGCTAAATTGCTAGCGCTTCAACTGCTGCCTTTTCAGTTGGTAGACTCGGCCCCCTTCCGTGAGTTTGTGCAATGTGCGGTTCCTCAGTGGCAGGTTCCCAAACGCCACTTTTTCTCACGGAAGGCGATTCCGGCTCTCTACAGGCATGTGGAAGGCAATGTCTTGGCCTCGCTGGACAGGGCGGTCAGCGGTAAGGTGCATATTACCGCTGACTCATGGTCCAGCAGGCATGGACAGGGACGTTACCTTTCTTTCACGGCCCATTGGGTCACTCTTTTGGCAGCTGGGAAGGATGCAGGACAAGGTGCAGTAGTGTTGGAGGTTGTTCCGCCGCCACGCCTCCAAAATTCTACTACTGGTTGTGACACACCTCTCTCCTCCACCCCCTCCTCTTCTTCTTCCTCCATGGCCTCTTCCTGTGGTTTGTCCTCGGAACCAGCGGTGCTCCGTAGGCGTTCAAGGGGCTACGCAAGTACGCAGGAAAAAAGATGCCATGCCGTGCTTGCGCTGGTGTGTTTGGGGGACAGGAGCCACACTGGGGCAGAGGTCCTGTCTGCTCTGCAGGGGCAGGCCGAGAGGTGGTTGACGCCACGCCAGCTTAAGCCAGGAATGGTGGTTTGCCACAATGGCACCAACCTCCTCTCCGCCCTCCGACAGGGACAACTGACCCATGTGCCCTGTGTGGCTCACGTCCTTAACCAGGTGGTGCAGCGGTTCTTGGGCAGGTACCCGGGCTTACAGGATGTCCTGAGGCAGGCCAGGAAAGTCTGTGTGCATTTCCGCAGATCTTATAATGCCAGTGCTCGCCTGGCTGAGCTGCAAAAGGAGTTGAACCTGCCCAAGAACCGCCTTATATGTGACATGCCCACCAGGTGGAACTCAACGTTGGCCATGCTGCAGCGGCTGCACACGCATCAGAGGGCCATCAATGAGTACCTGTGCGACTACGGCACCAGGACAGGGTCAGGGGAGCTCGGGTTTTTTTCACCACGCCAGTGGGGCATGATCAGGGATGCATGCACTGTCCTGGCACCATTTGAGGAGGCCACGAGGATGGTGAGCAGTGACAGTGCATGCATCAGTGACACTGTACCTCTTGTCCACCTGTTGGAGCACATGCTGCGTGGAATAATGGACAGGGCACTTGAGGCAGAACAGAGGCAGGAAGAGGAGGACTTCCTTGCCTCTCAAGGCCCCCTTTACCCAGACAGTGTTCCTTCTGTCCCACCCATCGCACAGGAAGAGGAGGAGGAGGATTGTGTCAGCATGGAGGTGGAGGCTGGCACTCAGCATCATCAGCAGCAGTCTTTTAGGGATGATTTACAGTCCCAAGAAACCAGTGGACTTGTACGTGGCTGGGAGGAGGTGGCTGCGGATCATGTCGTCCTTAGTGACCCAGAGGACTCCGGACTGAATGCCTCAGCTAACCTACGCTGCATGGCCTCCCTGATCCTGCAAAGTCTGCGGAAGGATCCTCGTATTCTTCGGATCAAGGAGAGGGACCATTACTGGCTGGCCACTCTCCTTGATCCACGGTACAAGAGTAAGGTTGCGGACCTTATGTTACCGTCGCAGAGGGAGCAGAGGATGAGACAACTCCGGGAGGCCTTGCAGAAAGGTCTGTGCAACGCGTTCCCAGAGACTGGGAGGTTACAAACTCCTGGTCCTGGACAACCAGTTGCTGAGGCTTCGGGCAGTCAAAGAAGGAGCGGTGGGGAAGGTGGCCGTCTGACCGATGCGTTCAGACAATTCTTTAGTCCGCAGCCCCAAAGTATGATCGGTTCCAGCAACCATCGCCAGCGTCTGATATACATGGTGCAGGAATACCTAGGGGCAAGGTCAGACTTGGACACCTTCCCCACCGAAAATCCTCTGGCTTACTGGGTCTTGAGGATGGATCACTGGCCAGAGCTTGCACAGTATGCAATTGAGCTACTGGCCTGTCCTGCATCCAGCGTTCTTTCAGAACGCACATTCAGTGCTGCTGGAGGATTTGTCACGGATCACAGGGTGCGCCTGTCCACCGACTCGGTTGATCGACTGACTTTCATCAAGATGAACCAGTCTTGGATCACCACCAGCTACCACACACCTGATGCTGATATAACAGACTAATTGATTTTAAAATGTCACATCCCTTCAAGACTGATGCTGATGCTGAGTGCCTGTGCTGTTATGTTGACTGGCTATCCTCCTCCTCCTCCTCAATGATACGATTAATGATGATAGCTTGGAAGATCATTTTGGTTTATGGGTGACGCCACCAGTGGCTAAGGCCCAATTTTTCAGCCCCTGTTTAACAGGGGTGTGTAATTACAATTTTTGATGCAATACTTTGCAACAGGCCTCATTGCTGTGCTCCAAGTACAGTATCTGTGAGGGGTTGCAGTGTTGTGCCACCAGTGCCTAAGGCCCAATTTTTCAGCCCCTGTTCAACAGGGGCATGCAATTATAATTATTGATCTAATAATTCACAGCAGGGCCCATTGCTGCGCCCACCAAGAGTAACTGTCAGGCCTTACAGTGTTGTGGCACCAGCACCACCATCACCACCACTACCACCACCAAAGGCCCAATTTTTCAGCCCCTGTTCAACAGGGGCATGCAATTATAATTCTTGATCTAATAATTCACAGCAGGGCCCATTGCTGCGCCCACCAAGAGTAACTGTCAGGCCTTACAGTGTTGTGGCACCAGCACCACCATCACCACCACCACCACCAAAGGCCCAATTTTTCAGCCCCTGTTCAACAGGGGCATGCAATTATAATTATTGATCTAATAATTCACAGCAGGGCCCATTGCTGCGCCCACCAAGAGTAACTGTCAGGCCTTACAGTGTTGTGGCACCAGCACCACCATCAAAGGCCCAATTTTTACTACCACTGATCTACAATTATATGTTATTACAATTCCTGATATAATAGTTGACAGCAGGGCGTTCCAGCACCCACCAAGAGTAACTGTGAGTGCTTACAGTGTTGTGCCAACACCAACACCTAAGGGGCCAATTTCTGCAGAGTACATACGGCAGGTCCCTACTTTCAAACATCCAACTTACAAACGACTACTACTTGCAAACGGAAGAAGACAACAGGAAGTGAGAGGAAATCTACCCCTTGGAAGGAAAATTCTCTCCTGTAAGAATTAATATGGGAGAAAGGTGTCTCCTCTCTACTGATGCTTTATCACCAATCCTTGTTTCAATAAAAACACCACATTTCAAAAACAGTTGTCATTGGGACGCAAAGTGAGGTGAAATGTTCTGAACAGGGGCACAGACAGCAAAAAAAATGTTACAGGGGTGATAACCCTTCCCTATGTTTTCCAAAAAGCTTAAAAAAAGGAATTTGGCATGGAGCTAGACTTAAACAATGTAGCTGTTCAAAATTACAAACAGATTCTACATAAGAACAAACCTACAGTCCCTGTCTTGTATGCACCGCCTGTATACGGCTGTTCAGAGTATATAGGGCCTTTTTATTTTGTGTGCGGGGTTCCCCTTAATATCCATACAAGACCCAAAGGGGCTGGTAATGGGCTGGGGTAGGGGGGGGGGGGGTCATGGGGTAGCTATGCCATTTTTCTTAAAGATTTTCATCCATATTACCGGGACCAGACATTACATTAAAGCCGCAAGCAGTTTTAAATGGCTTTTTTTTCCTTTAGAAATGTTATTTTGTGCAGGGACAGTTCTAAACACGGGAAACACGTGGCACTTCACAGGCATACTTTAGACACCCCCCAGGTACAATATTTAAAGGAATATTTGACTTTTTTTTCACTTTATGCATCATTAAAATGACTGCTCCCGGAAAACGTCCGTTTTTAAAACTTCTTTTTGCATTGATACATGTCCCCTGGTGCAGAACCCGGGTTCCCAAACTCTGTTTAGGACAATAACATGGATAATAGTCGTTATAATTAGCACTTTAGAATCCGAACGTTCGCATCCATTGTATTTAATAGGGTTCTAATGTTCGTGCGAACTTTCGGTCCGTTCGCGGGTTTTGGTGCGAACCGAACCCGGGGGTGTTCGGCTCATCACTAGTCTTGAACCATAAGGTGCTGTGTGCTGGCGGTCAATGTAAGTGGATGGAGGTGCAGCGGCTGCAAGGTCACATTCGCCCATCCCAATTTGACAGGTATGTGGGCCTTAGTGCTTGTGTGAATGAGCCCTAACAGTCACTGAAATGCCGAAAAATTCAAACATGTAGCATTCTTGTGTGGCTTCCCCCTCCTCTCAGTACTTTTCCATTAGCAGCTCTCACTGGTGTATCCCCAATGTGTGCAGTGCATGTAGTACACCATAGGCGTGCGCATAGGGAGTGCCAGGTGTGCCTGGGTACACCCTAATTAACCCTGTGGCACAGATTCCCCCTGTTTAGATCCCAGATATTTCACCAAGGCCTCCTAACGGGGGCTCCTAAAAAAAATGTAACAAAAAAATAAATAATAAAAGAAATATAATTGTAAAAAATAATAATAAATAACATAATAAAAACTACTGACACCAGCCACTGCCTTACTGACACCAATCTCTGCCCTACTGACACTGTCCATTGCTCTACTGACACCGTCAGTATATACACATGCATACACACGCATACAGTATGTGTTTGAGCTTTGGGGTGCATACCCTAATGCGCTAGGCTGTGAACACCTATGTTGTACACATAGGCCCCATGGATCAGGGTACACATTTGGGGCTCTTCCCCCCTCGTCCTATGAGCTGCAGCCACGCATGATTGAACAATGCAGTCTGGCAGTTGAGAGGAAGCTGCAATGTTATTGGGTGGATTGGTAGCCAGAGACTTTAGCTTCTTCCCCGGACCCACTATAACCGGGGAAGGAAAGAAAGAGCAGTCTTAGCCCTGGTTTACACCAGTGAGGCTTTAAAATCTTGCTATTTCAGTGTGATTTCATAGCCGCAGATCAGTCCAATTTGCAAGTCTGATTTCATTGTGGCTTGCGACTTCATTTAACAGAAGTCTATGCAAGGTGCAATAAAATTGGAACAAAGTAGTGCAGGAACCTTTTTTAAAGTCGCTGTGACATGTGTTGCGGCGATTTGAATGGTTCCATTGCCGGCAATGGGGTGCAACTTGTTATGCGATTTGGAACTGTCAAATAGCATGACAAATCGCACCGGTATGAACCAGGGCTAAGAGGCCAGGAATGGAGTCCTGATCAGCTACCCTTTGCTGGGAGACCTCCAGCTCAAGGATGAGGTGAGTGCGGGGGCAATGATGGGAGACAACTGAGATGGAGAAGCCCATTCCCATTGCTACAACTAAACATAAGCTATCCTGGATAATGTTACATGAACAACTTGCTAGCATTCTCTGTAAAAGACCAACTAAATTTGATAAAATCTGGAAGATCACATATTTACAACCACCCATCTGATGGGGTGGCCTATCAGGGGGGTTGGGCGTTGATTCGGGCAGAGGGACTTATTTTACTAAGACCCATTCTTTTCTCTAATGCCGCGTACACACGCTCGGAATTTCCGACAACAAATGTTCGATGGGAGCTTGTTGTCGGAAATTCCGACAGGAGGCCTTGGTGAACAAAATCCGTTCTTGTAAATTCCGAGCGTGTGTAGAGAATTCCGACGCACAAAATTCCACGCATGCTCTGAATTAAGTACGAGACGGAAGCGCTCGGTCTGGTAAAACTAGCGTTCGTAATAGAGATAGCTCATTCGTCACGCTGCTATTTTTTTTATCTTTTAATGCAGCGCATTCTCTTCTTCTTTATAATGCTAGAATAATGAAGTTGTTTTGCTGCTGATATTCACACAGAGTTCTGACGAACAGATACGAACCCACAAGCAAAAACTGAAGAGCAGTAACGGACTGAAAATCACGAGATTAGCAGATAGAGCCCAAAGGGTGGCGCACTTGGTATTGAACTTTCCTTTTATAGTGCCGTCGTACATGTTGTACGGGACCGCGTCCTTGGCGATCGGAATTTCCGACAACATTTGTGTGACCGTGTGTATGCAAGACAAGTTTGAGCCAACATCCGTCTGAAAAAAATCCACGGTTTTGTTGTTGGAATGTCCGATCGTGTGTACGCGGCATTATTATTACAAACTCACATGCAGTTATCTTCTCTCTTCTCTATTCTTCACTCTCTAGCAGTGGCGGTGCGTCCATAGTGGGCGCAGGAGCGCCGCCCCCTCTCTCTCCTGCACCCGTCACTCACAACAACAATACATAGGTTCATGCATTGCACAAACCTATGTATTGTCGCCGCCGCTGCCGCCCACTATTCAGATGGCCGGCCCCCTGGTGTATAACAGCGGCTGGTTGGTTTTTGAAAGTGCCTATCAGAGCCAGCGGCTCTAATAGGCTTCCCGATTACAGCCTGAGGGCTGTAATTGGCTTCCAAATAGTTAACCAGGGGACGCATGGGGGGTGCGTTCCTTGGTTAACACTGACAGGCGTCTCAGCCAATCAGGTTCACCGGGTTTGGTTACCAGTAACCTGATTGGCTGAAGCGACATTGAGGGTGGGAGAAGACATCGAGGACAGAAGAAGGACGTCACTGACCCGAGGAAGGTAAGTGCAGGGCTGGGGGGAAACTGGCTGCATTTGGGGGGAAACTGGCTGCATTTGGGAACAAACTGGCTGTATTTTGGGGAAACTGGCTGTATTTGGGGGACAAACTGGCTGCATTTGGGGGGAAACGGGCTGTATTTGGGAGGAAACTGGCTGCATTTGGGGGGAAACTGGCTGCATTTGGGGGGAAACTGGCTGCATTTGGGGGGAAACTGGCTGCATTTGGGGGACAAACTGGCTGCATTTGGGGGGAAACTGGCTGTATTTGGGGGGAAACTGGCTGTATTTGGGGGGAAACTGGCTGTATTTGGGGACAAACTGGCTGTATTTTGGGACAAACTGGCTGTATTTGGGGTAAACTGGCTGTATTGGGGGACAAACTGGCTGTATTTGAGGACAAACTGGCTGTATTTGGGGACAAACTGGCTGTATTTGGGGACAAACTGGCTGTATTTGGGGACAAACTGGCTGTATTTGGGGGACAAACTGGCTGCATTTGGGGGGAAACTGGCTGCATTTGGGGGGGAAACTGGCTGCATTTGGGGGGAAACTGGCTGTATTGGGGGGGGGGGGGAACTAGTGGCGTTTGGGCACAGTGGCTGCGTTTAATGGCCACTGCTCTCTAGCCTTCTTCTTTCTCTTTCCAATTCCCCCCCCATCCTCCCTTTTTATTGCATTGAGTCTCATATGTTTGACCAACAGGGGATATTGACCTTATATGCCTTAAGACCAATGTAGATTTATTGTGAAACTGTGTCTTCTGCTTCTTGCAACTGGCAATTTGCCAACAAAGATTTGTTATATTGTTATACTGGACACATCCGTTTGTTGGTCTAGAACTAGATTATTTTTTGTATCGTGAAACTGTCTTTCAATTTAAACTCAATAAAAAATATTGAAACTTAAACAGAGTTTGGGAAGCCCATTCCCATCATCAACTGCCCCCTTTGTACTCCCAGTCCTCACAATTAACTGCCCCCTCTGTACTGCCAGTCCTTACCATAAACTGCCTCCTCTGTACTGCCAGTTCTTACTATCAACTGCCCCCTCTGTACTGCCAGTCCTTACCATAAACTGCTCCTTCTGTACTGCCAGTCCTTACCATAAACTGCTCCTTCTGTACTGCCAGTCCTTACCATCAACTGCCCCCTCTGTACTGCCAGTCCTTACCATCAACTGCCCCCTCTGTACTGCCAGTCCTTACCATCAACTGCTCCTTCTGTACTGCCAGTCCTTACCATCAACTGCCCCCTCTGTACTGCCAGTCCTTACCATCAACTGCCCCCTCTGTACTGCCAGTCCTTACCATCAACTGCCCCCTCTGTACTGCCAGTCCTTACCATCAACTGCCCCCTTTGTACTGCCAGTCCTTACCATAAACTGCTCCTTCTGTACTGCCAGTCCTTACCATCAACTGCCCCCTCTGTACTGCCAGTCCTTACCATCAACTGCCCCCTCTGTACTGCCAGTCCTTACCATCAACTGCCCCCTCTGTACTGCCAGTCCTTACCATCAACTGCCCCCTCTGTACTGCCAGTCCTTACCATCAACTGCCCCCTCTGTACTGCCAGTCCTTACCATCAACTGCCCCCTCTGTACTGCCAGTCCTTACCATCAACTGCCCCCTCTGTACTGCCAGTCCTTACCATAAACTGCCCCCTCTGTACTGCCAGTCCTTACCATCAACTGCCCCCTCTGTACTGCCAGTCCTTACCATAAACTGCCCCTCTGTACTGCCAGTCCTTACCATCAACTGCCCCCTCTGAACTGCCAGTCCTTACCATAAACTGCTCCTTCTGTACTGCCAGTCCTTACCATCAACTGCCCCCTCTGTACTGCCAGTCCTTACCATAAACTGCTCCTTCTGTACTGCCAGTCCTTACCATAAACTGCTCCTTCTGTACTGCCAGTCCTTACCATCAACTGCCCCCTCTGTACTGCCAGTCCTTACCATCAACTGCTCCTTCTGTACTGCCAGTCCTTACCATCAACTGCTCCTTCTGTACTGCCAGTCCTTACCATCAACTGCTCCTTCTGTACTGCCAGTCCTTACCATCACCTGCCCCCTCTGTACTGCCAGTCCTTAGTATAAACTGCCCCCTCTGTACTGCTAGTCCTTTCCATTAACTGTCTCCTCTGTACTGCTAGTCCTTTTTATTACCTGTCCCCTCTATTTGGATTAGGATTTTTTCTCCAACTGACGCCACCAATGCAGGGGCATTTTTTCCTTCCAGGGATATCACCGACTGGTAGGGACAGATAGATGCTGGCTAGAGAGAGATAATCTTAGTGCAGGGAGAGGTTCCTGAGGAGGAGGAACAGAAAATGGATGGTCTGCATTGCCCCTGGATACCACAGGGGGTTTAGGGAAGCACCCTGTTGCCAAGCCTGCATCTGGATTAGCGCATCTTTGCACAACAATATAAGGCCTCCTTCACATGGGCAGTGCTGCTGACTTGGGATCTGTAGTGGACCGCTTTTCCAGCAGAGGTTGGTCAGTGTTTAGAAGGCAATCAGGAGGCCATATGCCACCTCCTGCACACCTGCTGGAAGAGGGCTTTCTCACTGAAATCCTTCTTCACTACATCCCAACTGTATCCATTAGACCCTGTTGCAATTCTGCCCCATTCACTTCTATTAGGCATGTTGGTGGGCAGTATCACCTGCTAAATGCGGCATGCTCTCTTTTTTTTTTTTTGCTATCCCACAATGCAATGCCTCACAGCAGGGCAGCCATCAGAATTTTTTGGGCCCCTTACACAGCTTTATACCTGGGACCCCCGAGCCTGACCACCAACATTCCCCAGGGCTTGCCCACGGGCCATCCCACCGAATCCACACGCCGGCCACCTCACCTGTATGCAATCAGCCCCCCCTTAATCCTGTATATATATGCCAGCCCCCCTCAAACCTGTTTATATCCTGCCTTCTTCTGGCCCGGGCGGGCCCCTCAGGCCTCAGGGCCCCTTACAGTTGTATCGGCTGCAACCCCCTGATGGCGGCCCTGTCTCACAGCAGTAAAAATGTGCGTGGGGCCTTCCAGTGGCCATTACCAGGTTTTGACAGCGGGCTGAGGCACATTAAAATGTACCCCAACTATCTTGTTTTGCTGCACAGACAATGCCCATGTGAAAGGGGCCTAAAGCCCCGTACACACGGTTGGACTTTTGCCCAACAAACTTTGTTTTAAGCAAGTTGGACCAACAATCCGACCGTGTGTACGCTCCATCGGACAAACTTTTTTCGTTTGGTTTTGGACTTCATCGGACAAAAGTTGGGTCTGCAAACGGACAAACTTTTGCCCAACAAAAGTCAGATGGAGCAAAGTCCGACCGTGTGTACAGATAACCATCGGACTTTAGTCCGATGGACAAAACAACTAATGTTAAAATCAACCAACAATAGCAGAAGTTGACCAAAGGGTGGCAGTAAAGAGCAGAAAAGAGCAGAAAAAACACGCAATGTTGTAAGAAGTTTTAAGAAAGTTTGCAGAAAAGTCCTGTGGTGTGTATGCTATGGGTGTTCTCAACCAACTCCATTCGGACAAAAAACCACGGAAAAAGTCCGATGGAAGTCCGACCGTGTGTACGAGGCTTTATACAAAGAAAAATATAGTCCAGAACATAAAGGACAAGTATTTAAAGTGGAACTAAACCCATTGATTTAAAAGTTTCAAAAAACATTTACTTTCATGGCGTGCCAGGAATGCTAGGTGCTAGCTAGGGATGAGCTCGGTGTTCGAGTCGAACATACGTTCGACTCGAACATCGGCTGTTCGATCGTTCGACGAAGATCGAACGATTTGGGCCGTTCGCGCCTAATTCGAGTGACGCGAACGGCCCACAATGCACTACGCCATCGCAGTGTCATCCAGGCGCTGTGATTGGCCAAGCATGCACTGTGACCCCGCATGCTTGGCCAATCACAGTGCCAGCAGCGAGGAGAGCAATGATTGGCCACAGGCAGGATGCCTGTGGCCAATTATTGCTGAGGGTGTTTAGTACACGCCCCACACTATAAAAGGCCGCCAGCACGGCGGCCTAGTGTAGTGTGTTCCGGAGCAGGGAAAGAGAAGCATAGGCAGGGACAGTGACATTTTTTTTTCTTGCTTAACCTGGATTCCTTTAGTTTAGGGAAAGGGAAGGATAGGTAGGGAGAGTGTCAGTGTGTTTTACTGTGCGAATCCTTGTTTCTAGGGACAGGGAAGGACAGTGAGGGAAATTCTCCTTGTGCTATAGTGTGCTAAAGCATTGATCATCAACCATCTTTAAAAAATCATTTTTTCTAGGGACAGAAAACTATAGGTAGGGAGAGTGTCAGTGTGTTTTACTGTGATAATCCTTGTGTCTAGGGACAGGGAAGGACAGTGAGGGAAATTCTCCTTGTGCTATAGTGTGCTAAAGCATTGATCATCAACCATCTTTAAAAAAATCATTTTTTCTAGGGACAGAAAACTATAGGTAGGCAGAGTGTCAGTGTGTTTTACTGTGATAATCCTTGTTTCTAGGGACAGGGAAGGACAGTGAGGGAAATTCTCCTTGTGCTATAGTGTGCTAAAGCATTGATCATCAACCATCTTTAAAAAAACATTTTTTCTAGGGACAGAAAACTATAGGTAGGAAGAGTGTCAGTTTCTTTCACTGTGATAATCCTTGTTTCTAGGGACAGGGAAGGACAGTGAGGGAAATTCTCCTTGTGCTATAGTGTGCTAAAGCATTGATCATCAACCATCTTTAAAAAAACATTTTTTCTAGGGACAGAAAACTATAGGTAGGAAGAGTGTCAGTTTCTTTCACTGTGATAATCCTTGTTTCTAGGGACAGGGAAGGACAGTGAGGGAAATTCTCCTTGTGCTATAGTGTGCTAAAGCATTGATCATCAACCGTCTTTAAAAAAACATTTTTTCTAGGGACAGAAAACTATAGGTAGGGAGAGTGTCAGTGTGTTTTACTGTGCGAATCCTTGTTTCTAGGGACAGGGAAGGACAGTGAGGGAAATTCTCCTTGTGCTATAGTGTGCTAAAGCATTGATCATCAACCATCTTTAAAAAAACATTTTTTCTAGGGACAGAAAACTATAGGTAGGAAGAGTGTCAGTTTCTTTCACTGTGATAATCCTTGTTTCTAGGGACAGGGAAGGACAGTGAGGGAAATTCTCCTTGTGCTATAGTGTGCTAAAGCATTGATCATCAACCATCTTTAAAAAAACATTTTTTCTAGGGACAGAAAACTATAGGTAGGAAGAGTGTCAGTTTCTTTCACTGTGATAATCCTTGTTTCTAGGGACAGGGAAGGACAGTGAGGGAAATTCTCCTTGTGCTATAGTGTGCTAAAGCATTGATCATCAACCGTCTTTAAAAAAACATTTTTTCTAGGGACAGAAAACTATAGGTAGGGAGAGTGTCAGTGTGTTTTACTGTGCAAATCCTTGTTTCTAGGGACAGGGAAGGACAGTGAGGGAAATTCTCCTTGTGCTATAGTGTGCTAAAGCATTGATCATCAACCATCTTTAAAAAAACATTTTTTCTAGGGACAGAAAACTATAGGTAGGAAGAGTGTCAGTTTCTTTCACTGTGATAATCCTTGTTTCTAGGGACAGGGAAGGACAGTGAGGGAAATTCTCCTTGTGCTATAGTGTGCTAAAGCATTGATCATCAACCATCTTTAAAAAAACATTTTTTCTAGGGACAGAAAACTATAGGTAGGAAGAGTGTCAGTTTCTTTCACTGTGATAATCCTTGTTTCTAGGGACAGGGAAGGACAGTGAGGGAAATTCTCCTTGTGCTATAGTGTGCTAAAGCATTGATCATCAACCGTCTTTAAAAAAACATTTTTTCTAGGGACAGAAAACTATAGGTAGGAAGAGTGTCAGTTTTTTTCACTGTGATAATCCTTGTTTCTAGGGACAGGGAAGGACAGTGAGGGAAATTCTCCTTGTGCTATAGTGTGCTAAAGCATTGATCATCAACCATCTTTAAAAAAACATTTTTTCTAGGGACAGAAAACTATAGGTAGGAAGAGTGTCAGTTTCTTTCACTGTGATAATCCTTGTTTCTAGGGACAGGGAAGGACAGTGAGGGAAATTCTCCTTGTGCTATAGTGTGCTAAAGCATTGATCATCAACCATCTTTAAAAAAACATTTTTTCTAGGGACAGAAAACTATAGGTAGGAAGAGTGTCAGTTTCTTTCACTGTGATAATCCTTGTTTCTAGGGACAGGGAAGGACAGTGAGGGAAATTCTCCTTGTGCTATAGTGTGCTAAAGCATTGATCATCAACTGTCTTTAAAAAAACATTTTTTCTAGGGACAGAAAACTATAGGTAGGAAGAGTGTCAGTTTCTTTCACTGTGATAATCCTTGTTTCTAGGGACAGGGAAGGACAGTGAGGGAAATTCTCCTTGTGCTATAGTGTGCTAAAGCATTGATCATCAACCGTCTTTAAAAAAACATTTTTTCTAGGGACAGAAAACTATAGGTAGGGAGAGTGTCAGTGTGTTTTACTGTGCGAATCCTTGTTTCTAGGGACAGGGAAGGACAGTGAGGGAAATTCTCCTTGTGCTATAGTGTGCTAAAGCATTGATCATCAACCATCTTTAAAAAAACATTTTTTCTAGGGACAGAAAACTATAGGTAGGAAGAGTGTCAGTTTCTTTCACTGTGATAATCCTTGTTTCTAGGGACAGGGAAGGACAGTGAGGGAAATTCTCCTTGTGCTATAGTGTGCTAAAGCATTGATCATCAACCGTCTTTAAAAAAACATTTTTTCTAGGGACAGAAAACTATAGGTAGGAAGAGTGTCAGTTTCTTTCACTGTGATAATCCTTGTTTCTAGGGACAGGGAAGGACAGTGAGGGAAATTCTCCTTGTGCTATAGTGTGCTAAAGCATTGATCATCAACCGTCTTTAAAAAAAAAAAATTCTAGGGACAGAAAACTATAGGTAGGAAGAGTGTCAGTTTCTTTCACTGTGATAATCCTTGTTTCTAGGGACAGGGAAGGACAGTGAGGGAAATTCTCCTTGTGCTATAGTGTGCTAAAGCATTGATCATCAACCGTCTTTAAAAAAACATTTTTTCTAGGGACAGAAAACTATAGGTAGGAAGAGTGTCAGTTTCTTTCACTGTGATAATCCTTGTTTCTAGGGACAGGGAAGGACAGTGAGGGAAATTCTCCTTGTGCTATAGTGTGCTAAAGCATTGATCATCAACCGTCTTTAAAAAAACATTTTTTCTAGGGACAGAAAACTATAGGTAGGAAGAGTGTCAGTTTTTTTCACTGTGATAATCCTTGTTTCTAGGGACAGGGAAGGACAGTGAGGGAAATTCTCCTTGTGCTATAGTGTGCTAAAGCATTGATCATCAACCATCTTTAAAAAAACATTTTTTCTAGGGACAGAAAACTATAGGTAGGAAGAGTGTCAGTTTCTTTCACTGTGATAATCCTTGTTTCTAGGGACAGGGAAGGACAGTGAGGGAAATTCTCCTTGTGCTATAGTGTGCTAAAGCATTGATCATCAACCATCTTTAAAAAAACATTTTTTCTAGGGACAGAAAACTATAGGTAGGAAGAGTGTCAGTTTCTTTCACTGTGATAATCCTTGTTTCTAGGGACAGGGAAGGACAGTGAGGGAAATTCTCCTTGTGCTATAGTGTGCTAAAGCATTGATCATCAACCATCTTTAAAAAAACATTTTTTCTAGGGACAGAAAACTATAGGTAGGAAGAGTGTCAGTTTCTTTCACTGTGATAATCCTTGTTTCTAGGGACAGGGAAGGACAGTGAGGGAAATTCTCCTTGTGCTATAGTGTGCTAAAGCATTGATCATCAACCGTCTTTAAAAAAACATTTTTTCTAGGGACAGAAAACTATAGGTAGGAAGAGTGTCAGTTTTTTTCACTGTGATAATCCTTGTTTCTAGGGACAGGGAAGGACAGTGAGGGAAATTCTCCTTGTGCTATAGTGTGCTAAAGCATTGATCATCAACCATCTTTAAAAAAACATTTTTTCTAGGGACAGAAAACTATAGGTAGGAAGAGTGTCAGTTTCTTTCACTGTGATAATCCTTGTTTCTAGGGACAGGGAAGGACAGTGAGGGAAATTCTCCTTGTGCTATAGTGTGCTAAAGCATTGATCATCAACCATCTTTAAAAAAACATTTTTTCTAGGGACAGAAAACTATAGGTAGGAAGAGTGTCAGTTTCTTTCACTGTGATAATCCTTGTTTCTAGGGACAGGGAAGTACAGTGAGGGAAATTTTCCTTGTGCTATAGTGTGCTAAAGCATTGATCATCAACCGTCTTTAAAAAAACATTTTTTCTAGGGACAGAAAACTATAGGTAGGAAGAGTGTCAGTTTCTTTCACTGTGATAATCCTTGTTTCTAGGGACAGGGAAGGACAGTGAGGGAAATTCTCCTTGTGCTATAGTGTGCTAAAGCATTGATCATCAACCATCTTTAAAAAAACATTTTTTCTAGGGACAGAAAACTATAGGTAGGAAGAGTGTCAGTTTCTTTCACTGTGATAATCCTTGTTTCTAGGGACAGGGAAGGACAGTGAGGGAAATTCTCCTTGTGCTATAGTGTGCTAAAGCATTGATCATCAACCGTCTTTAAAAAAACATTTTTTCTAGGGACAGAAAACTATAGGTAGGAAGAGTGTCAGTTTCTTTCACTGTGATAATCCTTGTTTCTAGGGACAGGGAAGGACAGTGAGGGAAATTCTCCTTGTGCTATAGTGTGCTAAAGCATTGATCATCAACCGTCTTTAAAAAAACATTTTTTCTAGGGACAGAAAACTATAGGTAGCAAGAGTGTCAGTTTCTTTCACTGTGATAATCCTTGTTTCTAGGGACAGGGAAGGACAGTGAGGGAAATTCTCCTTGTGCTATAGTGTGCTAAAGCATTGATCATCAACCGTCTTTAAAAAAACATTTTTTCTAGGGACAGAAAACTATAGGTAGGGAGAGTGTCAGTGTGTTTTACTGTGCGAATCCTTGTTTCTAGGGACAGGGAAGGACAGTGAGGGAAATTCTCCTTGTGCTATAGTGTGCTAAAGCATTGATCATCAACCATCTTTAAAAAAACATTTTTTCTAGGGACAGAAAACTATAGGTAGGAAGAGTGTCAGTTTCTTTCACTGTGATAATCCTTGTTTCTAGGGACAGGGAAGGACAGTGAGGGAAATTCTCCTTGTGCTATAGTGTGCTAAAGCATTGATCATCAACCGTCTTTAAAAAAACATTTTTTCTAGGGACAGAAAACTATAGGTAGTGTGAGGGGGTTAACTCGGTAGCGGGTGTGTGTGACCCCCTGGTTGGGCTCCCCACACAAAAACAGGGCCAGCAGACGGAAGTTGTGGTTTTCAAAATCAAAAGGTGCGGTTTATTTCTCTATGTACAGTGACAAAAACACAGCAAAGCCAAAAAGAAACAAACAAAATAAATCCTGGTCAGTTTGACCTCTGACTAAACATGCAGGTTTCCTAAACTAACAACTGGGATCAGCCTGGTGCTGTCCTAGTCCCTAAGTCCCTGGTTTAGTAAAAGTCCAAACAAATAGCCACACAGGCTTTGCCTCACCGCACAGGGGTTCACTCTCCCTAGACAGTCCACACAGGTCTGGTTCCAGGCATGAGCTAACATCTAATGAAGCTGGGAGTTCTTATAGAGGCCTAAATGAGCTGACAAGGTTCAGCTGGTCTCCTCATCTCTGTCTGCACGACGCCCCACACTCTCCCTAGAGGTATGAGTCATTCATGAGCCCACTAGCCTCAGCTGGGCTTCATCAACTCCCTAGTTGTATAAGTCGGCATAAAGCCTGAATCTGGGAGAAATATATCTACCCCCCTGGATGCAACCAGGTGACTTTACCTTCCTGCTGTCACATACCCCCCCCTCTTGTTTTAACCTCGGGGTTGGAACACCAGCAATCAGGCATTCATGTACTCGAGACAAAGCATCCACATTCCCCATTTGAACGCCAGGGCGATGCTTTACTGTGAAGTTGAATTCCTGTAGGGCCAGGAACCACCTATTCACTCTTCTATTTGTCTCCTTGTTTTGAGCCATCCACTTTAACGGAGCGTGATCCGTAACCATGTCAAAGTGCCTACCTAGCAGATAGTACCGAAGGGAATCTAGAGCCCACTTCACCGCTAAACACTCCTTTTCAACCGTGGCGTAATTTACCTCATGGGACTTCAACTTCCTGCTGAGGTAAATGACTGGGTGCTCTTCCCCGTTCCAGACCTGGGACAATACTGCTCCTAACCCCACATCTGACGCATCACTTTGTACGACAAAGTCTTTAGAGAAGTCGGGTGAGTACAACACTGGCTGGCTACATAAGGCTTGTTTCAAGAATTGGAATGCTGCCTCAGCCTCGGGGGTCCATTTAATCATGACCGACCCTTTCCCTTTCGTCAGGTTGGTTAGGGGCACAGCCTTAGAAGCAAAGTGGGGAATGAAGCGCCGATAATAACCCGCGATTCCCAGAAAGGCTCGTACCTGCTTCTTGCTGTTGGGACGTGGCCAACTCTGGATGGCCTCGACTTTGTTGAGTTGGGGTTTTATTACTCCCCTGCCAATGGTGTACCCAAGATATTTGGCCTCCTCCTGCCCAATGGTACACTTCTTGGGGTTAGCCGTAAACCCCGCTTCCCGGATAGAGTCTAGGACTGCTTGCACTTTTGGCAGATGTGAGGCCCAATCTGTGCTATGGACAATTACGTCATCCAGGTAAGCCGCAGCATACTTCCGATGGGGCCTCAGTATCTGGTCCATTTTCCGCTGGAATGTGGCCGGCGCATTCTGTAACCCGAACGGCATTCTCTTATATTGGAACGCCCCGTCTGGGGTTACAAATGCGGTTTTCTCTTTGGCCGACTTGGCCAGGGGAATTTGCCAATACCCTTTTGTGAGGTCAAGAGTCGTCATGTATCGGGCTGCTCCCAGCCGGTCGATCAACTCATCTATACGTGGCATGGGGTAGGTGTCAAATTTTGTAACTTTGTTCAACTGACGAAAATCGTTACAAAATCGCCAGCTCCCATCCGGTTTAGGCACCAACACAATGGGACTAGACCAATCACTTTGGGACTCCTCTATCACCCCTAAGTTCAGCATTTTCTGTACTTCCTCCCGTATTGCCTCCCGTCGGGCCTCTGGGATCCGATAGGGTTTTAACTTCACCCTTTCACCGGGCGGGGTAATAATATCATGCTCTACCCCAGATGTTTGTCCCGGCAGCTCAGAGAACACCTCCTTGTTGCGAAGCACAAACTCCTTAACCTCCTGTTGTTGGGGTTGTGACAAGGTGGCTGCTATTCCAACCTCCGGAATCACGCAACCAGTTTGAGCTGGTGACCAAGTTTCTGCGACTAGGGACTCTCTATCCCTCCAGGCTTTCAACAGATTAACGTGATATATCTGTTCGGGCTTTCGCCTTCCTGGTTGTCTGACCTTGTAATTCACTTCGCTCACTTTTTCCATTATCTCGTAGGGGCCTTGCCATTTGGCAAGGAATTTACTTTCAACCGTAGGGACAAGTACCAATATCCTATCCCCCGGGGAAAAGGTACGGGTCTTTGCTCCACGGTTGTACACTCTCTGCTGTGCCAACTGCGCTTGGGCCAAATGTTCCTTCACGATGGGCATTACCTGTGCAATTCGATCTTGCATCAGGGCGACATGCTCAATCACACTCCTGTGGGGAGAACTCTCACTTTCCCAAGTTTCCTTGGCAATATCCAACAGCCCTCTTGGGTGTCTCCCATACAGTAACTCAAAGGGGGAGAATCCCGTAGAGGATTGGGGCACCTCCCTAATAGCAAACATCAAATAAGGAAGTAGACAGTCCCAATCCTTTCCATCTCTATCCACCACTTTCTTCAACATTTGTTTTAGGGTTTTGTTGAATCTTTCAACCAGCCCATCGGTTTGGGGGTGATACACAGATGTACGCAATTGCGTCACTTTGAGCAATTTACACAGCTCTTTCATAACCCGGGACATAAAGGGTGTACCTTGGTCCGTAAGCAGTTCTTTACAAATACCCACCCGGCTAAAAACAAGAGATAGCTCTTTGGCTATGGTTTTGGCCGAGGTATTTCTGAGAGGGATCGCTTCTGGATAACGGGTGGCATAGTCCATTATAACCAATATGTACTGGTGCCCCCTAGCGGACTTGATTATAGGACCTACCAAATCCATTGCGATTCTCTCAAACGGGACCTCAATGATGGGTAGAGGGACCAGCGGGCTACGGAAATGTGGCATCGGGGCCGACCTCTGACACACAGGGCAGGAGGAACAATAATTTTCTATGTCCTTCATCACCCCAGGCCAATAGAATCTCTGTAATACCCTCTCTCGGGTTTTCTCTGTCCCCAGATGACCTCCAAGAATGTGCCCATGGGCCAACTCCAACACCAACTTCCTGTAAGGTTTGGGCACCACAAGCTGCTCAACGGTTTCTTCTGCCCTTTTTGCCACCCGATACAGTAGGTCCTTCTCTACGCTGAAGTATGGGTAAGTGCAGGTATTATCTGGGTTCACTAACTCGCCATCTATTTCCACTACGTTTTCCCGTGCCTTTATTAGGGCGGGGTCTTTTAACTGTTCTGTGGCAAAATTTTCCCTGTGAACCTCCAGATCAGAAAACTCCACAGACGGTAGGTTTTCGTCTGAGGAGGTGGGCTCCTCTCCAGTTTCTTGAGTCTCCCCTGCAAATACTGACAAGGGAAATTCTGGAGAGTCCTCACCACTCTCAGAGGAGTTCTGGCTATCACATTCCTGGTACATAGGGGCACCAGTGGGGGGCTCAGGATCATCCCACAGTTCCCAGAACTTCGGAAAATCCCTTCCCACAATGGCGTCATGCGGTAACTGAGATACTAAGCCCACTGGATGAGAGAGGGTACCTTTGGGGGTCTCGAAACACACTGTAGTCACTGGATACTCTCGGGTGTCCCCATGCACACAAATAACAGCTACCTTGCTATTCCCAGAGACCTCTGTTTTAACTAATTCAGCCTTTATCAGGGTCACAAGGCTACCTGAATCCAGTAATACCACAACATTTCTACCATTAATACACATTTTGCATAAATGTTTCTCAGTTCCTCGAATGGCAGTGCATGCGACTGTCGCACACAGCGACTGACGTCTGCCCGTCAGAAAGTCACACTGCATGGGTTCCTCCACAACCGGGCAATTGGCTGCAATATGTCCCGCTTGCCGGCAGCGGTAGCAAACGATCCTTCTTGCGGCCTCTTGAGCCGCTGATTTCCCAGGCTGTTCTCGCCAAACTTGGGGTAGAGCTCCCACCCTCTCACTCTCTCCACCCTCACCCCTTGGAATCCTCTTATCCGCCCCTGGGGATGGTCTGGTCTTAGGGTGGAAAGTCCGAGAGTCTCTGGAAGAGGCCGTCAGGTTCTCTGTAGCCAAGTATTTCTCTACACGATCCACAAGACCACCGGCCGTCTCTGGGTCTCCATGGCTTACCCACTTTTGGATGGCAGTAGGAAGAGCTCTCAAAAACCGATCCATTACAACACGTTCCACAATCTCTGGTGCGGACAAAGTCTCTGGCTGTAGCCACTTCCTGCTCAGGTGAATGAGATCATACATTTGAGACCTGGGGGGTTTTCCAAGCTGGAAAGTCCAGTTATGCACACGCTGAGCCCGGACAGCCAGGGTGACACCCAGCCTTGCCAATATTTCAGCTTTTAGCATCACATAGTCTTTTGCTTGGTCAGGCTCTAGGTCATAGTAAGCCTTCTGCGATTCACCAGTTAACAGAGGAGCCACCAGTCCAGCCCACTGCTCCTCAGGCCACTTTTCTCTTTCAGCAGTCCTTTCAAATGTGGTCAAAAATACCTCTGGATCATCCTCTCCAGTCATTTTTGTCAATAAACGACTCACCCCAAAGGACGCGGTATTAGTGGGACGGCTTTCCTCACTGGTCTGCGGACGTTGCTGCATTACTGCTTCCATTTGTTGTAGTCTCTGCTCTTGCTCCTGTAACAGGTCTATGAAGCGGGCCTCAGATTGCTGCTGGGCTTGTTGATGAGCTTGCTGCTGGGCTTCAAGGCTCCTTTGCAAACCTGCATTTGTCTGCTGTTGATTGGCATTTGCTAGAGCCAGCTGTTTCAGTATCTCCTCCATGCTGGCTTAAAAAAAACTGCCACTGGTTCTCCACCAACTGTGAGGGGGTTAACTCGGTAGCGGGTGTGTGTGACCCCCTGGTTGGGCTCCCCACACAAAAACAGGGCCAGCAGACGGAGGTTGTGGTTTTCAAAATCAAAAGGTGCGGTTTATTTCTCTATGTACAGTGACAAAAACACAGCAAAGCCAAAAAGAAACAAACAAAATAAATCCTGGTCAGTTTGACCTCTGACTAAACATGCAGGTTTCCTAAACTAACAACTGGGATCAGCCTGGTGCTGTCCTAGTCCCTAAGTCCCTGGTTTAGTAAAAGTCCAAACAAATAGCCACACAGGCTTTGCCTCACCGCACAGGGGTTCACTCTCCCTAGACAGTCCACACAGGTCTGGTTCCAGGCATGAGCTAACATCTAATGAAGCTGGGAGTTCTTATAGAGGCCTAAATGAGCTGACAAGGTTCAGCTGGTCTCCTCATCTCTGTCTGCACGACGCCCCACACTCTCCCTAGAGGTATGAGTCATTCATGAGCCCACTAGCCTCAGCTGGGCTTCATCAACTCCCTAGTTGTATAAGTCGGCATAAAGCCTGAATCTGGGAGAAATATATCTACCCCCCTGGATGCAACCAGGTGACTTTACCTTCCTGCTGTCACAGTAGGAAGAGTGTCAGTTTCTTTCACTGTGATAATCCTTGTTTCTAGGGACAGGGAAGGACAGTGAGGGAAATTCTCCTTGTGCTATAGTGTGCTAAAGCATTGATCATCAACCGTCTTTAAAAAAACATTTTTTCTAGGGACAGAAAACTATAGGTAGGAAGAGTGTCAGTTTCTTTCACTGTGATAATCCTTGTTTCTAGGGACAGGGAAGGACAGTGAGGGAAATTCTCATTGTGCTATACTGTGCTAAAGCATTCCTCATCAACCATCTTTGAAATCCTTGTTTTTTGGACAGTCAGGGAAATTGTCGTTGTGCTATTCTGTGCGAAAGCAATCATCCTCAACCATATTTAGAAATCCTTAAGTAAAGGGACAGAGAAGGACACCTGAAGGTAGCCCTTATTGCTTTTTTCCCATCTCCCTGCAGGCCATCTATTAGAATGTCTGGAAGGCAAACAAGGAGAGGCAGACAGTCAGGAGGCAATAAAAGAGGGCAAGCAGGCTCTGTGTCTGGGGGCAACAGTGCTGGTCGTGGACGCGGTGCATTGTCATCAGCACATGGCCATGGGACACGCTTGTCCTTCTTTTCGGCAGCTGGACATGTTGAGCCACATCATGCCGAAGACTTGGTAGAGTGGATGACCAAGCCCTCCTCCTCCTCCTCTCTCACCCAGGCTCAGGGTACTGGCAAAGCAGCTGCCAAAGCGTCCTCTTCCCTGGTATCAATGTCAGACTCATCATCAGTCACTCCTTCCCTAGACCCACCATGTCCTCCTCCTGAGGAGTCCCCCGAACTGTTTGAGCACAGTGTTGGGTACATGCTCCAGGAGGATGCCCAGCGTTTCGAAGGGTCTGATGATGAAACCCAGCTACAGGAAGGCAGTAGCGTGAGAGCAGACAGAGGGGATGCTCAATAAGGACACCAATCTGGCAGTCATGTTCCAGCAGCTGCAGCATACTGCCAGATTGGCTCCAATGATAAGGAGGGAGGGGATGATGAGGTCAATGACTCCACGTGGGTGCCTAATAGGAGAGAGGAGGAGGAGGAGGATGAGGAGGAGGCACATCTCCAACGAGGCAGGATGCCCTTTGGTGGCCAGCGTAAGGGCAGTACACCGACGGAATCACACCGCAGAGCTCCGCCTGTGCAGGGCGCTGCCTCTGCCCGTCATTCAAAAAGTTCTTTGGTGTGGGCCTTTTTTGAGGCTAGTGCATCAGATCGCACAGCTGCTGTTTGCAACATATGTCTCAAGCGTATATCGCATGGCCAAAACATCAGCCGCTTGGGTACCACATGCCTGACCAGACATATGTTGACCTGCCATGCAGCTCGTTGGCAAGCCTACCTCAAAGACCCACACCAAAGAACAAAGCGGACCTCTCCTTGCACCGCATCAGCTGGGATCTCCAACCCCACTATAACTTCAGTCCTCTCTGAAACATGCACTGAGAGGAATGAAGGTGTAGAATTAGGTGTGTCACAGCCAAGTAGTTGCGGCCACTCTGCTAGCAGTACACCGACGTCCGATTCTAGCAGGCAAATTTCCCTGCCCCAGCTGCTGGACCGTCAAAAGAAGTTCACTCCCAGCCATCCACATGCCCAGCGGTTGAATGCTAGCTTGGCTAAATTGCTAGCGCTTCAACTGCTGCCTTTTCAGTTGGTAGACTCGGCCCCCTTCCGTGAGTTTGTGCAATGTGCGGTTCCTCAGTGGCAGGTTCCCAAACGCCACTTTTTCTCACGGAAGGCTATTCTGGCTCTCTACCGGCATGTGGAAGGCAATGTCTTGGCCTCGCTGGACAGGGCGGTCAGCGGTAAGGTGCATATTACCGCTGACTCATGGTCCAGCAGGCATGGACAGGGACGTTACCTTTCTTTCACGGCCCATTGGGTCACTCTTTTGGCAGCTGGGAAGGATGCAGGACAAGGTGCAGTAGTGTTGGAGGTTGTTCCACCGCCACGCCTCCAAAATGCTACTACTGGTTGTGACACACCTCTCTCCTCCACCCCCTCCTCTTCTTCTTCCTCCATGGCCTCTTCCTGTGCTTTGTCCTCTGAACCAGCGGTGCTCCGTAGCCGTTCAAGGGGCTACGCAAGTACGCAGGCAAAAAGATGCCATGCCGTGCTTGCGCTGGTGTGTTTGGGGGACAGAAGCCACACTGGGGCAGAGGTCCTGTCTGCTCTGCAGGGCCAGGCCGAGAGGTGGTTGACGCCACGCCAGCTTAAGCCAGGAATGGTGGTTTGCGACAATGGCACCAACCTCCTCTCCGCCCTCCGACAGGGACAACTGACCCATGTGCCCTGTGTGGCTCACGTCCTTAACCTGGTGGTGCAGCGGTTCTTGGGCAGGTACCCGGGCTTACAGGATGTCCTGAGGCAGGCCAGGAAAGTCTGTGTGCATTTCCGCAGATCTTATAATGCCAGTGCTCGCCTGGCTGAGCTGCAAAAGGAGTTGAACCTGCCCAAAAACCGCCTTATATGTGACATGCCCACCAGGTGGAACTCAACGTTGGCCATGCTGCAGCGGCTGCACACGCAGCAGAGGGCCATCAATGAGTACCTGTGCGACTACGGCACCAGGACAGGGTCAGGGGAGCTTGGTTTTTTTTCTCCACGCCAGTGGGGCATGATCAGGGATGCATGCACTGTCCTGGCACCATTTGAGGAGGCCACGAGGATGGTGAGCAGTGACAGTGCATGCATCAGTGACACTGTACCTCTTGTCCACCTGTTGGAGCACACGCTGCGTGGAATAATGGACAGGGCACTTGAGGCAGAACAGAGGCAGGAAGAGGAGGACTTCCTTGCCTCTCAAGGCCCCCTTTACCCAGACAGTGTTCCTTCTGTCCCACCCATCGCACAGGAAGAGGAGGAGGAGGAGGAGGAGGAGGAGGAGGAGGAGGATTGTGTCAGCATGGAGGTGGAGGCTGGCACTCAGCATCATCAGCAGCAGTCTTTTAGGGATGATTTACAGTCCCAAGAAACCAGTGGACTTGTACGTGGCTGGGAGGAGGTGGCTGCGGATCATGTCGTCCTTAGTGACCCAGAGGACTCCGGACCGAATGCCTCAGCAAACCTACGCTGCATGGCCTCCCTGATCCTGCAAAGTCTGCGGAAGGATCCTCGTATTCTTCGGATCAAGGAGAGGGACCATTACTGGCTGGCCACTCTCCTTGATCCACGGTACAAGGGTAAGGTTGCGGACCTTATGTTACCGTCGCAGAGGGAGCAGAGGATGAGACAACTCCGGGAGGCCTTGCAGAAAGGTCTGTGCAACGCGTTCCCAGAGACTGGGAGGTTACAAACTCCTGGTCCTGGACAACGAGTTGCTGAGGCTTCGGCCAGTCAAAGAAGGAGCGGTGGGGAAGGTGGCCGTCTGACCGATGCGTTCAGACAATTCTTTAGTCCGCAGCCCCAAAGTATGATCGGTTCCAGCAACCATCGCCAGCGTCTGATAAACATGGTGCAGGAATATCTAGGGGCAAGGTCAGACTTGGACACCTTCCCCACCGAAAATCCTCTGGCTTACTGGGTCTTGAGGATGGATCACTGGCCAGAGCTTGCACAGTATGCAATTGAGCTACTGGCCTGTCCTGCATCCAGCGTTCTTTCGGAACGCACATTCAGTGCTGCTGGAGGATTTGTCACGGATCACAGGGTGCGCCTGTCCACCGACTCGGTTGATCGACTGACTTTCATCAAGATGAACCAGTCTTGGATCACCACCAGCTACCACACACCTGATGCTGATATAACAGACTAATTGATTTTAACATGTCACATCCCTTCAAGACTGATGCTGATGCTGAGTGCCTGTGCTGTTATGTTGACTGGCTATCCTCCTCCTCCGAGTCCTCAATGATACGATTGATGATGATAGCTTGGAAGATCATTTTTGTTTATGGGTGCCGCCACCAGTGGCCAAGGCCCAATTTTTCAGCCCCTGTTTTACAGGGGCGTGTAATTACAATTTTTTTAGCAATAATTTGCCATAGGGCTCATTGCTGTGCTCCAAGTACAGTATCTGTGAGGGGTTGGAGTGTTGTGCCACCAGTGCCTAAGGCCCAATTTTTCAGCCCCTGTTTAACAGGGGCGTGTCATTACAATTTTTGATGCAATACTTTGCAACAGGGCTCATTGCTGTGCTCCAAGTACAGTATCTGTGAGGGGTTGTAGTGTTGTGCCACCAGTGCCTAAGGCCCAATTTTTCAGCCCCTGTTCAACAGGGGCATGTAATTACAATTCTTGATCTAATAGTTCACAGCAGGGCCCATTGCTGCACCCACCAAGAGTAACTCTGAGGGCTTACAGTGTTGTGGCAACGCCACCACCACCACCACCACGAAAGGCCCAATTTTTCAGCCCCTGTTCAACAGGGGCATGCAATTACAATTCTTGATCTAATAATTCACAGCAGGGCCCATTGCTGCACCCACCAAGAGTAACTGTCAGGGCTTACAGTGTTGTGGCACCAGCACCACCATCAAAGGCCCAATTTTTACTACCACTGTTCAACAATTATATGTAATTAAAATTCCTGATATAATAGTTGACAGCAGGGCGTTCCAGCACCAACCAAGAGTAACTGTGAGTGCTTACAGTGTTGTGCCAACACCAACACCTAAGGGGCCTATTTCTGCAGAGTATATACGGCAGGTCCCTACTTTCAAACATCCAACTTACAAACGACTCCTACTTGCAAACGCAAGAAGACAACAGGAAGTGAGAGGAAATCTACCCCTTGGAAGGAAAATTCTCTCCTGTAAGAATTAATATGGGAGAAAGGTGTCTCCTCTGTACTGATGCTTTATCAGCAATCCTTGTTTCAAGAAAAACACCACATTTCAAAAACAGTTGTCATTGGGACGGAAAGTGAGGTGAAATGTTCTGAACAGGGGCACAGACAGCAAAACAAATGTTACAGGGGTGATAACCCTTACCTATGTTTTCCAAAAAGTTTAAAAATAGATTTTTGGGCTGGAGCTACACTTAAACAATGTACCTGTTCAAAATTACAAACAGATTCTACATAAGAACAAACCTACAGTCCCTGTCTTGTATGCACCGCCTGTATACGGCTGTTCAGAGTATATAGGGCCTTTTTTATTTTATGTGCGGGGTTCCCCTTAATATCCATACAAGACCCAAAGGGGCTGGTAATGGGCTGGGGTAGGGGGGGGGGGGGGGGTCATGGGGTAGCTATGCCATTTTTCTTAAAGATTTTCATCCATATTACCGGGACCAGACATTACATTAAAGCCGCAAGCAGTTTTAAATGGCTTTTTTTTCCTTTAGAAGTGTCATTTTGTGCAGGGACAGTTCTAAACACGGGAAACACGTGGCACTTCACAGGCATACTTTAGACACCCCCCAGGTACGATATTTAAAGGAATATTTGACTTTTTTTTTCACTTTATGCATCATTAAAATGACTGCTCCTGAAAAACGACTGTTTTTAAAACTTCTTTTTGCATTGATACATGTCCCCTGGTGCAGAACCCGGGTTCCCAAACCCTTTTTAGGACAATAACATGCATAATAGTCGTTATAATTAGCACTTTAGAATTCGAACGTTCGCATCCATTGTATTTAATAGGGTTCTAATGTTCGTACGAACTTTCGGTCCGTTCGCGGGTTCTGGTGCGAACCGAACCCGGGGGTGTTCGGCTCATCACTAGTGCTAGCATACAACCTCAGCTTCTCAAAACAAATCCAACACAAACCACATAAAAATAATATGTGCTATACATCAATCCATAAAAATCAATTGATAGGCAGAGAATTAAAAAAAGTCCATAAAAAAATGTGAATTTTTTTTTTTTTGTGATCAGTTATGACACCAGCCATTGGATGGTTTGACCATTTGGTTAAGAGCACAACCAATGTGACAGTTACATTCTCGGGATATCGTGAACAGTCTTTTTGTAAGAATCTCCAACCACCATGTCTTCTGATTATAAAGTGCATAAAACTTCTTCAATTAGTGCTCTACCACAGTGTGTACAAAATGCCCACTTACCAACCATACATGTTATATCCACCTTCATGGGCATCCACTGAACTTTTTTCGGGGGGGGGGGGCATCATTTTAAGGTCATCCATGCTCGGTCCCTTTTTGACAATGTCATGAAGGGGAGGGGCTTAGTCATTATGACATAAAGCGCAGGCATGCAAAGGTTTGAGAAACCTGATGCAAAAGCTTAATAGAAGGATCAAGCTGCCATTGTCTGATTAGCAATTTCTAATTTTTTTTAAACCCCCCCTCTAGCGGCCGAATATCGCCACTAAAACGATGGTAAAGCGCCGCTAAAACTAGCGGCGCTTTACCGATAACCTGGCCAGCTGGCAGTGTGAAATAGCTCTTGAGGATAATTCCGCTTCACTCCATGTCCATATAAATATAGTGCGTCTCCAGGGGAGGGCAATTGACCCCCCTTGCCCTATGGAGCGGGACGCCCATGTCCACCTTGGGAGTTTTTAAGGGTATCACCCAGGAGTTTTATGCACTTTATAATCAGAGGACACACAGTGGTTGGAGATTCTTGTGAAAGGACTATTCACATTTCTTATGGACTTTTTATATTCTCTGCATTTCAATAGATTTTTGTGGATTGATGTATAGCACATATTATATTTACGTGGTTTATGTTCGATTTGCTTTGAGAAGCTGAGGATTTGTGCTAGTGCCTGACTTTCTTATTCACTTTTTTATTTTGAGGTGGGTATCCACTTAAAGGGGCAGCTTAACACATGTAAATTATTTAGGTTTGTGCCATATTTTACACACAGTTTTTCACACATGCCGGGATTGTTAACTGTCATGGTTGTGCTCTCAACCAAACTGCCAAACCAACAAATGGCTGGAGTCATAACTGATCACATGTGCAGCACCATGGCAGTTGTAGATCAATTAGAAGCTAAGGTGGCATCTTCCTTGGCTGAAAAGGATAGGAAGGTTTAGTTTTGTTTTAGGCTAGGTTCACACTGCTGCGATGCGGGAACGCTGCGAATCCACATCGCAGGCTTTCCGGCGGCAGTTCACACTGCTGTATGCGAACTGCTGGGATTGTGAATTAAAAGTTAATGAGTGCGATCTGCAAACTCGGACAGGAATCGGATGAACACCCATGCGATCCGATTCTGCTGCGGACAAAAAAAAGGGTCCTGTGCGAGTTTGATGCAAATTCAGCCATACGATTTGTATGGCTGAAATCGCACCACACAGAGATCGCATGTGATGTGCACTTGCAGTGCGGTGCGGATCACATGCGAACTCTGACATCGCAGCAGTGTGAACCTAGCCTTAACCTAAAAACTTCCAGTTTTAAAAATCAGTCAAATAACTTTCAGGTGCATCAAAACAAAGATCTGTGTTCAAACTCTTTCCCCTAACTGCCACGCATAGGAATGGAGTACTGGTGGAAGAATACAGATTTCAAAGCAATAGAGTCCAATCCAGGATGACTCAAAACAACCGGTGTGCAAAGTCTTATGCCGCGGACACACGATCGGAAATTCCGACAACAAAACCGTGTTTTTTTTCCGACGGAATGTTGGCTCAAACTTGTGTTGCATACACACGGTCACACAAATGTTGTCTGAAATTCCGAACGTCAAGAAAGCAGTCACGTACAACACTACGAGGAGCCGAGAAGAATGAAGTTCAATAATTCCGAGCATGCGTAGGATTTTTGTCCGTCGGAATAAGATACAAACAATCGGAATTTCCGAAAAGAACTTTTGTTGTCGGAAAATTTGAGAACCAGCTCTCAAATTTTTGTGGTCGGAAATTCCAACAGCAAATGTCCAATGGAGCCTACACACAGTCGGAATTTCCGACAAAAAGCTCCCATCGAACATTTGTTGTCGGAATTTCCGATCGTGTGTACGTGGCATTACAATTTGTTTCTCTGAAAAACAACCTGAGAAGAAAATACCATCCCTGTCAGAATGCTGCAAAGAAAGACCATTGCTCTCTGTGTGAAATGGGTGGTCTCTCTGCTGACATCTGACATGCCCCCGCTGAGTCAGACCTATAGCCCTGCAATCAGCAAAGCTCATGTTCTCTACTGAGTAGAGAGCTGATACTGATGTAGCGGGGTCTCTAAATTTAGGTGGGATACACCTGGGTGGTATGATCCAGGTGTGTAAATTATGAGAGGAATTGGACCATTTGTATTCGTGGAGGATTGGGCGGTGTATTATTCTCCTTGGCCTGTGGGTGGCGGGGTACCCGCAGGCTCAAGGTAGATTTGCTGCCACAGTGCTGTCCTTTTTGTCCCTTCCCGGAGATGGTACGGCAAGGGCGGGGAACCTGCCGTGACGTCAATGGAGGAGATAAAAGGGGGAGACGCCCTGGCCACGAGGTCTTCTGGAGGGATCTTCTTCATCACGCGCCCAGGCACCTTAGGCCTGGGTGCGGGCGGTCCGGAGTTTTCGGCCCAGGCGCCCTAGGCCTGGCCGTAGCAGAGTTGGCGTCCATCCCAGGCACCTTCAGCCTGGTACTAGATCAGAGGCCTGGGGCCCGGTAACTTCGACTGGGTCCCGCGAGGGTGGAGAAGTCCGAGGGTCCCTGAAGTGGATGGGGCCCAAGTCTGAGGTGAGGAGGCTGGAGAGGTCACCCGTCCGGAGAGTCCGGAGCAGCATCAACCCGGTGACGGATGAGCCTCCGGTGACTCCCTTGGAGGGACATCTTCCCCTGACAGGGGCCACAACACAGCAAAGGTACTCCTATCTATGTTCTCTTGAGTCGCTGGTAGAGACTCTCAAGTTCTAAGTTCTCTCTTAGCCGATGGCTATAGTAACCGCTGGTGAAACCACAGTGGTTTAGCGTACAATCAGGATAGTGCCTCGACGTGCTCACCCCACCGTATTGAACTGTTATTGGGTCTCAACCAGTTGGCTGCTAAAGCACTGTTTATTGTGAGTGTGACAATAAAGCAAGAGTTGGACCTTTATCGGTGTGTGGGACTCTGGTTAATGGGAGCAAAGGGAAGTGTCAGCACAGCAAGACTTGGTCCTTAACTGAAATACACAGGCCCGAGGAAAATATCTGGTACTGGCCTTCACCTCACCCACTGCCATGGGGAGGACATGGGTCGTAGCGCATCTCACCCTCACATATGAAATACCCCTAGACAAATCAGAGGGGGTGAGGCCGCTACACTGACTTAGCAGGTGTAGCAAGGTCCCAGGCCTCCTTTAGTCTAATGAGAACCTTCAGAGCCAAGAGCTGCTGACATCCTTCCATATAGAGTGTAAGGCATAGTGGGTATAATGCAAGATAGATTCATGGGCGCCAGATACTTCTTGAATGCAAAGAGATTTTATTTCTCTTGAACAGAACTTTGGGAGAGAGGCTTAGGGCCAGGACACCCTTAGGTAGTTGCAATGTTAATTAGCAGACTCTGAGACTTCTACAGGTAGACAGCCATGCAAGGAAAAGACATCCAGCAAGACGCCACATCTGCATGTGTAGGAGTGCTGTCTCCTATGGCAACAGGTTTAGAACAGTTCTTAACACAGATTGCAACAAACTCCTTGCAGGTTCTCAACCCACTGAGCTCCCAGTCTCTCTCTCATTAGACTTGCTGATTCACTGCTACCGAATCCCCTGAGCTCCTCCAATCTTCACTTAAGTATCTTCCTCAAGCGTCACCCCCGCTTCTCTCTGCTGGGTCCCTAGCTTGGCACTCCACATACTTTTTAAACTTCACCCCACTGGTCTGCTCGGTCCCTGGCTTGGCGCACAAGGCTGCTCTGCATGTGTCACCTCCGCTGGCTGGGTCCCCTGCTTGGCACTCCACATACTTTTTAAGCTTCACCCCACTGGCCTGCTCAGTTCCTGGCTTGACACACACAAGGCTGCTCTGCAAGTGTCACCTCTGCTGGCTGGGTCCCTGGCTTGACACCTGCTGAAGTTTCCCAATTCTTCACCGTCCCCGGTTGATGAGAATACTGCTCCGGCACTTGCTTCAGTTACTCACTGTGGTCCCTGGTAATACGGTGGTTGGTCCCCTAGTGGCGGCAGCTTCCTCTCTACCTCCGACCATGACAGGTTCTCTCTGGTTGGACTGCAAGCCGCAATCCCAACCCTATACTGCTTTCTTGCTTCTGGATAGGCCCTCAGACAGCCTAGCAGCCAAATGTGCCTGGGATAGGCTCACATTCCAGACCTAGCAGCCCGGGCAATACAACAAACGCCCACCCAGACAGCCGTCCAGGTGGCACAGACCACCGATCACCTGACTCCACCCAAATATATAGGTTCTCCCAGCAGGCCAAGGGATTTAAGAAAACCCCTGTCCATTGGCTGAGATGCCCCATATACTCCTAATCTGTCCTTGCTTTGCCCTTATCTTATCTAATGTCGCCAGGTACACGGCCACCCAGTGGCAGAAGGGAAAAGTGCAGCAATTCCAGACTTAAGCCCCTTTCACACTGGGGCGGGCAGGAGCGGTGGCGGTATAGCAGCGCGATTTTCAGCGCTGCTATACCGTCGTTCTTACCGCGGTATGCGGTCGCTAGGGGGGTGAATTTAACCCCCGCTAGCGGCCGAAAAAGGGTTAATACGGCCCGCAAACCGTGGCTATTGCCGCGGTTTGCGGGCGGTATTACCGCGCTGTCCCATTGATTTCAATAGGAGACCGCGGTAAAGGAGCGGTGAACACACTGCTCCTTCACCGCTGTAAAGAAGCGGCTAGCAGGACTTTTGGAGCGGTCCTGCTAGTGCACCGCTTCAGTGTGAAAGCCTTCGGGCTTTCACATTGAAGGCTAAAGGGCAGGAATTTTTCATGCGGTATAATAGCGCTAATAATAGCGCTAAACCGCATGAAAAACGCCCCAGTGTGAAAGGGGCCTAAAGGTGAACTCAATTGATCCCTAACAATGAGCCAAAGTAACTACACCTGGCAGGTAAATTTAGGAGCAACCCTGCCTAAACATCAGGGTGCTACACAGGGATCATGTCAGACCTGTTAATAGACCATACACAGAGCAAGGGTCCTTCTCTGCAGCATGCTGGCAGAGGACAGGGCTTTCTACTCAGGTTGTTGCAACTTAAAAATAAGGCCTCGTTCACAGACGTACTTAACCGTACAACGATGTCAGGGCAGTGTTTTGCCTGTACAGAATGCACAGATGTTCCATGCATGCATCCGCTTACAGGCAATACCATTCATGCCAAATGAGACACAGCGGCTGGGCAGACACAGAGGCTTCTCCCAATTCCACTTCCGTGCAGGCCACGAACGCACACTGTCTGCATTCAGGGACCTGTATCTGCATGCACCCACACAGATGTCAAATTGGGAGCAGAGGCTATGTACATACAGCTGTTCCACCCCTATTGACATGAATAGGACTACCTGCACACAGATGCATGAAATACCAGTGCATCCTGTGCAGGCTAAACATGGCCCTCACACAGGTGTATGCAATGCCAATGTGACCTGAGACTTTGCACATCTGATGTTTTGCGGCATCTGAAATGTATTTAGTGTAAAAACATGTTGTTTTTGGGGTCCATGTGGCTGTAATCCTTAGTTTACACTTGAGGTTGGAGGTCACAACAAGCAGACAGTAATGCACCGTGGTGAAGCAGAGATTATCCCCCATGTCACATTCAGTGGGCAGCACTGCCCACTAAACACAGCCCGTTTAAATTAATGGGGCCATGCCGCAACCACCTCGCATCCTCATACTGTACATTGCACGCAGTTACAGAGTGGTGGTGTGGTAGGGGTTATGCAGTACAGTAAAACCTTGGATTGTGAGCATAATTCGTTCCGGAAACATGCTTGTAATCCAAAGCACTTGTATATCAAAGCGAATTTGCCCATAGGAAATAATGCAAACTCAGATGATTCGTTATGCAACCATTTATTCATAGGGTCATCAGTTTATAGTCCATATAAAAAGATTATAGCAATGTGATAGATTGTGTTAACGGAAAATGTCCATCCACAAATGGAAGCCTCCACAAGGTGATTGGAAGCAAAATCCAGCAGGAGCTACAGAGTATAAAAGAGAAGAGAGGCGCCTCTAAGTGTAGCAACATGTTGCTAAATGTTGTACCTTCATTAAATGTAACTATATTGCTACACTTACTCACGGGGGAGCCCAATGTGCACTAACTGCACACAAAAGGGATTTTTTGGGAAACACTCCTTCATCATTCTTTGAGCTACAGCTGTGCTTGTCATTTGTGGCTGCTTCTAAAGGAAGATCAGGATATGGCCTGGGGCTACTCAGCCTTGGCATAGTGGTTAAGATGCTGGATCCTCCCTTCTGGTTCACTGGACAGTTGAATGTCCCTTCAATCAATCCCTCCTCCTCTGTACTGCCTGTCCTCGCCATTAACTGCCCCCCTCTGTACTCCCTGTCCCCACCAACAACTGCCCCCCTCTTTACTGCTTGACTCCACTACAAACTGCCCCCTCTGTACTGCCTGACCCCACCAACAACTACCCCCCTCTTTACTGCTTGAATCCACTACCAAATGCTACCTTTTGTACTGCCTTAGCCCACCATCAACTACCCCCATGTACTGCCTGTCCCCACCATCAACTGCTCCCCATGTACTTCCTGACCCCACCATCAACTACCCCCATGTACTGCCTGTCTCCACCATCAACTGCCCCCCATGTACTGCCTGACCCCATCATCAGCTGCTCCCCATCTACTGCCTGACCCCACCATCAACTACTCCCCATGTACTGCCTGACCCCACCATCAACTGCTCCCCATGTACTGCCTGACCCCAACATCAACTACCCCCATGTACTGCCTGTGCCCACCATCAACTGCACCCCATGTACTGCCTGACCCCACCATCAACTACCCCCATGTACTGCCTGTCCCCACCATCAACTGCCCCCCATGTACTGCCTGACCCCACCATCAGCTGCTCCCCATCTACTGCCTGACCCCACCATCAGCTGCTCCCCATCTACTGCCTGACCCCAACATCAGCTTCCCTTGGCTCCCTACAGATGTCAGTCTACTCTGAATCCACTAGATGGCGTTGTGGATGTAGCAAGTGCATGATCAGCAACAAAGATTAGAAAATATAATATACTAGTAATGCTGAAACTTACAAAAAACGATAAAACTCCCTTCCTGCATCTCTCCACAGAGCAGCCATGACTCATATATATGACAACTAATTGTTCTGGCTGTCAGGTTTTCTGGTGGATCTCACTGCATTTTAAATACCTGTCAGATCTCAACAGCTACAAAATATTGTTATCGCAGTGTAATTACAGATATTTTTAGCATAGTCATGCAAAATTATGTAGAAATCTTGGCTGAATCTGGAATCTTCTTTACATTGTACAATTTCTATCAGCTGTATTAAAAACTGCTTATCACTTCAGCCCAATGTTTGATTTTACTTACCAGGTTCTTTCACTTTGAGCTCAAACTTCACTTTTGAGGTCCCAGCGATAACGGAATAAACCACCTCATCTTCAGCACTTGCATTGTTGATGGTCAGCGAGTGGTTTTTGCCATCAGCCTTGATGACGTACTTGTCACTAGCAGCGATGTCTGCGTTGTTCTTCTGCCATTTCACCTTAACGCCCGGTTTCTCAGTCTCAGCGTCAAAGACGATGGAGCCACCAGCTACCACTTCAGCTGACTTTGGCTTCTTGGTGAAAGCTGTGGGGAAAAATTAGTCAAGGAGTCAGAGCAAGAATAAACTCTGTGTAGACATCCAGAGCCACGCCATAAACTACACAATACGTCTCCTAGCCTTTCTGATGGAGATAACATAACAATACAGCAAACGGTTCCTACAAGTACCTACAGGCATAGGAGAACTTTCCCCTGACTATGGGGACCTTCAGTCGGGATTGATTTTGTAGGTTATCATTCTCTTCCCTCCCCACTAAGAACGCCTGTGCCCCTCTATACTGCCTGCCCATCACAACCAACTGCCACTTCTGTACTGCCTGAGCCCAACATCAACTGTACATCCACTGGCACCGACCAAGCTGGATTTTTAATTTCCACTGACACCAACACAACTGGATTTTTCCTCCCACTGGTGCCACCAATGCAGGGGCGTTTTTTTTTTTCCGGTGACTCCAATTGTTGTGATTATTACTATCTCTTCCTAAAACCTCTATGCCTGAATATATAGCAGAAACACTCACCGTGGATAATCTTCATCAGATAACTGAATGCGTAGCTCCCAACTGTCCCTGATTTCCAGGGACTGTCCCTGATTTAGAACAATGTCCCCCTGTCCCTCATTCCTCCTCATTTGTCCCCCATTTTGGTCTGATCTATATAGCTGTATATAAAATGCACTTTTTATCTATCAAAAAGTGTTTTCCAGTGCTAAACCTTTCATCTGATTTCTAAATTTCTGCATTTGCAAATTCCAAAAGCCAATATAAAGGAATAGTAGTGATAAAAAAAAGCACTTGTGGGTTTAACCAATCTTGTTTTTTTGTACAATTCTCCTTTAAGGGGGCGTGACAAGGGGTGTGTCCTATACCTGCATACTTTTGCTTATAGGTGTTCCTCATTCCCATCTCAAAAAGTTGGGAGGTATGCTGAATGCACTAAACACTCAGAATCTACAAATGTTTTTTTATTGGATGCAGAACGCTGATGCAATACAATAAGGTGCAGCAGGCTTGATATAGAAGTGTTTAAAGTGGTTGTATACCCATTTTTATGACTTTCTATTAAATTATCAATTGCAGTGTTTAAAATAATTTCCCATAACTCATTTTGTCTTTACCTGCTTGCCTTGCGAGTTTTCGCTATATTCGTTTGTGATGACGTTGCCCGCGCATGCGCCGTATCTTCTATCTTTCCGGCAAGCCGAGACCCTGCTTGGAAAAAAGCTGTGTCTATGTCGGGGCTGCGTCATTTCCCGTTGTTGACGTCAGCCCCGACATCCCGCGATGCTTCCTCCTAATTCCCTACTGCATTACCTCGTTTCTGGAGTAAGCAAGCACTTATTCGCTATGCTTAGTTTCCGTAGTAACCGGAAATGAAAGAGAGGCTTGGATAATGCAATTACTGCGCATGCGTGAGATTACGGAGACAAAAATGTACTGTGGGCGGAAATAAATAACTATTCAGATGCGGAAGACCACAGTTGAGATGGCGCCAGCTATTATGAAGAAGCAGCGTTTCAGATATATAGAATATTTACAGTAAGAACTATTCTTATGCTTACTCATAGTGCCCATTTGAATCAAAATGAATAGTTATTATATAATATTGTTAAAATCGTTTTTCTTTAGGAGGGTTTACTACCGCTTTAAGGTGGTCAAAAAGGAGTATTGGCTTTCCTAGCCCCAATGTGTGTCTTGTAAGGGAGGAAGGATTAGAGAAGCTCACACAAAGGAAAAGGAAATGACCTCACCAGAAGGGGGATGGAAATACAGAAAATAACATGCAATACAAAAAAATGGTCACAAGGTGGCAGCATATTAAAAAAACAATTAAATAGAGAACAACATATAGATGCAACTGCACTTTCCATACACTGCGGAAGTAGCACACACAGTGATACCAATGACTAGGGGATTTGCCTATCTGTAGAACTTCCTTAATACCCTTGGTAATCCCTCAGTCAGGATTGATTTTGTTGGTTATCATTACCACTCCCCCCCTGCTTGGGACTGCTGGTGCCTCCTCTGTACCACCTACTCATAACAACCAAATGCCCACTTCTGCCCCTTTTTCACCCATACTGCTTGTTTTTTTTCCCTCCCACTGACCTGACTCCAACACAGCAGGATTTTTTCTTTCCACTGCTACTGCCAATGCAATTTTTAGTTCCAGTGACATCACCGACAAAGGAGTATTTATATACAGTAGGGAAAATAATTATTTGATCCCCTGCAGATTTTGTAAGTTTGCTTGCAAAGAAATGAGGGGTCTATAATGGTTATCATAGGTATATTTTAAATGATAAAGATAGAATATCAATCAAAAATCCTGAAAAAAACACATGATACAAATGTTATGTAGCGCTACCCCCAGTTAAGAGAGCCGCTGGTTTGATTTCGGGCCCTGAGTACAGCTCCACCAACCCCCGGCAATCTTGTCTAGTCTCCTATGGCACAGTTAGTCTAGGGATATTATCTATCACATTCTTTACCTGATTGTACACACACCCCATCTTCTGATGAGATATAAGCACTATGTGCAATGATAACACAGTGATGGCAAGTGGTAGAATATAACGGTTTTACTTTAGTTTAAAAGGCACAGGTTAAAACATAACATATAACTTGCCTCACAGTGGCTCTGAAGCAATAGGTATAGCATACAATAATAGCACGGCGCGGTAATCCACCACGCGCAGCTATTATTATCTACGCGCCCTGTGGCGCACTAAACAATATTCTATTCCTCCCCCCCCCCGGTCAGGCCTGACACAGAATTAAACTCAGTCTTTAGAATAAGGATTTCTTCGCATGCAAACTTGAAATGGTGGTGCACGTTCAGGAACAATATTTGTAATCCACAAAGTACGCAATCACAAGGAATACTATACTGGAGACCCTTTAACTCTGTCCTGCTACCGGTCTCCAGTGGAACAGCAAATAAAGGATCGGTGGGCCAAGGCAGTCTATAGGCCTAAACACAGTACAGCCTATTGAATTGAGCAGGTGCTCGCTCACCACTCCGGACGCGATCCCAGTCCGGGACTTCCACCTGCTGTGTCTCCGCACACAGCGTCTGCAACGGTCGGGTCCCCGATCCAACTGATGTCCGCGATAAGCAAAGTCAGATGCCACCCAGGCTCTGCAGTGGGATGGAAGGCTCTTCGGAAGTTGCGCAAGGCCCCAGGCTTCAGGCCTTGCACTCCAGCAGATCCGCACAGGAAGACCAGTCAGCAGCCGCGCGGTATCCCAAAAAGAGCGAGCTCTCCACTCCTCCTCCTTTTATCTCTCTCCCACAAGTCTCTGCGGTGGCAACATTGCACCCTGGGTGCCAAACGGGACTCTGGGAATTGTAGTCCCGGGGGTCTTAAAGGAGGCCCCGCTACAGTTATAAATTGGGTGTCAGTTCAGTGAGTTATGCAGGCCATACACGGTCGAATTTTCGAACGAATTTTCTTTTCAAAATCAGAATTTTTTTTTTTTTTTGTGATCGGATGACACCACCATTGATTTTCGAAATTCGGCCAACCAAGCCTTCAATTTCACCTCATGTTGCTACAGAAAAGAATTTTCGTGGCCGGGAATCTTCTTTTCTTTCCGGGAATCTTCTTTTCTTGCACATGCTCATTTATTTTTCTATTACATTTCTCGCACGATTCTCCCATCATTGATTAGAAAATGGTTTGTTTTTCCAAAAATTTCCAACATGTCCGATTACTCAAATTTGATTGCCGCACGAAAATCGTCTGTTGCTGCAGCCCACTAATGGTGTGAAATTCTAATGAAAATTCTTTCGAAATTCGACCCGTGTATGGCCTGCTTAAAATAAGCATTTGATCCCCAAGCAACCAACAATAATTCTGTCTCCCACAGACTGACTACTGTATGTGATACAGAGATTAGTCCTGTCAATTAAGGATACTTTCACACTGGGACTGCTGAGTGTTAGCGTTAAAGCACCGCTTGCTTTAGCGGTGCTTTTGCAGCACTTTTTGGGCGCTAGCGGGGCACTTTTAACCCCCGCTAGCGGCCGAAGAAGGGGTTAAATGCGCCCTTATTGCGGAGCTTCGAAACGCTTTTCAGGCGCTTCGGAAATGCTGCCCATTCATTTCAATGGGCAGGGCATTTTGGGAGTGCTGTACACAGCGCTCCCAAAACGCCCCAAAGATGCTGCTTGCAGGACTTTTCAGAACGTTCCACAAGCGCACCGCCCCAGTGTGAAAAGTCACACTGAAATGAATGGGGGGCGGTTTTCAGGCTATTTCTAGCGCTGAAACAACTGAAAATTGCCTCAGTGTGAAGCCAGCCTTAAGAAGGTGCTAATAATGACATGTATAAAAGTCAAATGTCCAAATAATCTCTTTCTTCCATTCAAATCTCACCATCATGGGCAAGAACAAAGAGCTAAAAAAGAAACTGAGGAACCGCGCTCTTATATCATAAAATTACATATCATATGTAGCGGCCTCACCCCCCGTCCCCCTTGTAAATAAAACGGCTGGCTTGTCTAGGGGTATGCGGGAGGAGGATGAGGTTCACTACGGCCCATGTCCTCTAGTATGTAGAGGTGAAAGCCAACACTTATGTTATCTTCGGGTCTGTGTTCTAGACAGAGCCTCTGGCCCTCCTGCAGAGGGGAAGTTTGAATGTCAGTAATGGAGCCCCACACCATAAAAAGTCCAACAATCCTTTATTCTTCTTTCACCGACCTGAGTTGACTAGATGAACCGCTGCCACCGGTCATAGAACATGAATCACCTTCCCTGATGAATTGGCCCTTGTTCGGGAAAGATATCCATCCGGACGGTCTCCAGAGGTTCACCCGGCACTGGCAATATGCTGCACCAGATCTTCAGCTGAATCCCTCCTCTAGTCCCTTATGCCTCTGGATTCGGGTGCCCAACACCTGGGGCACCCTAGGACAATCCCTCCCTTGCGGGACCCAGTGAAAGGTACTGGGCCCCAGGCCTCCGGTTGAGTACCTCACCTCAGACTGAAGGTGTCTGAGATGGAACACGAACTCCACGTGTACAGGCCAAGGGCGCCTGGACACCAATCACGGACAGCAGCACTCAGGCTGAAGGTGCCTGGGACTCCGACCCCGTGGTGAAGATGTCCGCCCCCTTTATACCCTCTCCCAGCAAGCACAGAGGGTTCCCCGCCCCGCAGTACAGCTTCTGCGAGAGGTCACAAAGGGTACGGCACTGCAGTAGTGGTTCAACCCCCAGCTCAGAATGACAACGCCACCTACTGAGCCGCAGGGAACTCAACACCACTGATGTCCTCACAGGAATAAAACATAGCCCTGCTCTACCAATAATGCATCTGGGTCATACTACCACCCAGATGCTGCCCCTAAATAGTACATACCCGCTACACATAAGTTACCATAGTGAATGAACAAATAAATCTTCATTTGAATTATAAAAAATACATAAAAATTGTGAAGTCCATATAGATCGCATACATGAATAACGTCCTCAGTGAGTATAGGAAAGGTTCCTCTTCACCCGCATGCAGACACACAATGCACTCACCAGACTTAATTGACCCCTATTACAGGGAGTCAAATTGTGCATATGGGAAAATCCAAGATGCCATACATGAGGTCACAGGAATGAATCCAAACCGCTGCTGTCATCCATTCAGTATATATACTGTTTATAGATAGCATATTCAAAGCTCCAGTGTTGCCATATAGAGAGGAAGAGGAAAGGATACTTTCATAGTGCAGTTATTGGAGTCATTTATTTAAAAAAAGGTTGTATTACACTCACATCAAAAAAGATAAGGATCATCATGTATTGTATAGGAATCGCCGGTTAGCTCTCCACCTGCGCTCCAGCTAACCGTAAATGACGTATCTCAAACACTACCCAATGCCATTTCGTCAGCCTATGTCTGACGTCAGATAGTAATAGGGGTCAATTAAGTCTGGTAAGTGCATTGTGTGTCTGCATGCAGGTGGAGAGGAAGTTTTCCTATACTCACTGATGACGTTTATTCACGTGTGGGATCTACATGGACTTCACAATTTTTATGTATTTTTTTATAACTCAAATGAAGGTTTATTTGTTTATTCACTATGGTGACTTATGATATGTAATTTTATGATATAAGAGCGCGGTTCCTCTGTTTCTTTTTCACGTTATAGGTGTTTTTTTCCCTTTACAACACGCAGCTCTTTATTGTAGTTTATTTGTTTTTTGGTTATTGACTTGCGTGGGTTTGGAACCCTTGGTTCCTATATTTTCTTTTAAGAACAAAGAGCTGTCAAAAGGACATCAGGGACAAGATTGTAGACCTGCACAAGGCTGGAATGGGCTACAAGACCATCAGCAAGAAGCTTGGTGAGAAGAAGACAACTGTTGGAGCGATTATTCGCAAATGGAAGAAATACAAAATAACCATCAATCGCCCTCAAGCCTCGTACACACGACCGAGAATCTCGTCATGAAAAAACACGTCGTTTTTTCCTGACGAGATTTTTGGACAAGAAACTTGTCCCGGCCGAGTGTACAGACGCTCGATTCAAAGAACCCGCGGTTCTTTGAATGGAGCGAACGCGGTGACGCCATCGACTACGACGAGCGTGCACTCGTCACATTCGATGCCGTCGCCGCCATCTTGCTTCACCCTAACTATGCCTAGGAAGCTACCGCGCATGCGTCAAAGTCATTTCGAGCATGCGCGGGCTTCCCGGAGGACAGGTAAGTGTACACACACTCACTTTTCTCGTCGAGAAACAGGCTGACGAGAATCTCGACGAGAAAATAGAGAGCAGGTTCTCTATATTTCTCGTTGAGATTCTTGTCGGTTTTCTTGACGAGAAACCTGATAGCCGCGTACACACGACCGATTTACTCGGCAAGAAAGCTCTGCCAGCAAGTTTCTTGTCGTTTTTCGACGAGAAACTCGGTCGTGTGTACGAGGCTTCAGTCTGGAGCTCCATGCAAGATTTTGCCTCATGGGGTAAGAATGATCATGAGAAAAGGGAGGGATCAGCCCTGAACTACATGGGAGAAGCTTGTGAATGTTCTCAAGGCAGTTGAGACCACAGAGGGGGACCGCAAAGGCTAAGTTCAGCTTTGGAATATATTACATGTTCCACCTGTATTTAATATGAAACATATAACATGTTCCAGCTTCTGCCTCCTCTCCCCTAGTTCCCCCCTTCCTGTGACAGCAGTTGGGGGATTGTCTCCCTGCACTCGCTGTCACAATGTAAAAACAGGGCAGTCGCACAGGGCTCCACCCACACGGCCATGTCATTCATTCATTCACAGGGATCTGTGATGGAATAGACTACAAGTACAGCCCTTTACCCACAGCTGATGTCTTGTAGTCCTCAATGAACTGTGAGGGCGCTGGTGATCGTTCTCGTAGTTCATTGTGATTGGGATGGTCATTTCAGCCCCTTTTCTCAATCAACGGCGGGTTGTTTAACCACTTGCGGACCAGCTGCCGCAGTTATACGGCGGCAGGTTGGCTCCGCTGGACGAACCGGCGTAGCTGTACGTCGGTCGCTTTAAGTGGGCTAGCAGGCGCGCCCGCTGCATCGCGGGGGTGCCGATGCTTGTGATCGGCAGTTGCGATGACTGCCGGCCGCAAGCGATCTCCGGGCACGAGAGGCAGAAAAGGGACGTGTGTGTGTAAACACACACATCCCTGTTCTGTGAGCTGAGGAAAGACAAATCGTGAGTTCCTAATAGCTAGGAACCACGATCTGTAGTTTCCTCTAGGTCAGTCCCACCCCCCTTCAGTTAGAACACACATTAGGGAACACAATTAACCCCTTGATTGCCCCCTAGTGTTAACCCCTTCCCTGCAGTGACATTTTTACAGTAATCAGTGCATATTTTAGCACTGATCACTGTATAAATGCCAATGGTCCCAAAAATGTATCAAAAGTGTCTGATGTGTCCGCCATAATGTTGCAGTCCCGATAAAAATCACAGATCGCCGCCATTTCTAGTAATCTATCCCCTATGTTGTAGACGCTATAACTTTTGCGCAAACCAATCAATAAACGCTTATTGCGATTTTTATTTCCAAAAATATGTAGAAGAATACAAATCGGCCTAAACTGAGAAAAAATTCACTTTTAAAAAAAAAAATGGGGATATTTATTATAGCAAAAAGTACAAAATATTGTGTTTTTCTCAAAATTGACGCTACTTTTTTGTTTATAGTGCAAAAAATAGAAATCGCAGAGATGATCAAATGCCACCAAAAGAAAGCTCTATTTGTGGTAAAAAAAAGGACGTCAATTTTGTTTGGGTACAACGTCGCACGACCGCGCAATAGTCAGATAAAGCGACGCAGTACCGAAGAAAAGCATCCCCACAACATAATGCTGTCACCACCATGTTTCACGGTGGGGATGGTGTGTTCAGGGTGATGTGCAGTGTTAGTTTTCCACTACACAGATCGTTTTGCTTTTAGGCCAAAAAGTTCAATTTCGGTCTCATCTGACCAGAGCACCTTCTTCCACATGTTTGCTGTGTCCCCCACATGGCTTCTCGCAAACTGCAAACTGGACTTCTTATGGCTTTTTTTCAACATGGGCTTTCCCCTGCCCATGTATACCCCACCTTTTTAAGGAAGCGCCCATCAATGAAGCCTCACCAGCGCCCATAAAATGTAGCCTACCAGTGCCCATCAAATGCAGCCCACCAGCGTCCATCAAATGCAGCCCACCAGCGCCCATCAAATGCAGCCCACCAGGTCCCATCAAATGCAGCCTCACCAGCGCCCATCAAATGCAGCCCACCAGCGCCCATCAAATGCAGCCCACCAGGTCCCATCAAATGCAGCCTCACCAGCGCCCATCAAATGCAGCCCACCAGCGCCCATCAAATGCAGCCCACCAGCGCCCATCAAATGCAGCCTCACCAGCACCCATCAAATGCAGCCTCACCAGCGCCCATCAAATGCAGCCCACCAACGCCCATAAAAGGCAGCCCACCAGGTCCCATCAAATGCAGCCTCACCAGCGCATATCAAATGCAGCCTCACCAGCACCCATCAAATGCAGCCTCACCAGCGCATATCAAATGCAGCCTCACCAGCACCCATCAAATGCAGCCTCACCAGCGCCCATCAAATGCAGCCTCACCAGCGCATATCAAATGCAGCCTCACCAGCACCCATCAAATGCAGCCTCACCAGCGCCCATCAAATGCAGCCTCACCAGCGCCCATCAAATGCAGCCTCACCAGCTCCTATCAAATACAACCTACCAGTGCCCATTAAATGCAGCCTCACCAGCGCCCATCAAATGCAGCCCACCAGCGCCCATCAAATGCAGCCTCACCAGCGCCCATCAAATGCAGCCTCACCAGCGCCCATCAAATGTAGCCTCGACAGCGCCCATCAAATGCAGCCTCACCAGCGCCCATCAAATGCAGCCTCACCAGCGCCCATCAAATGTAGCCTCGACAGCGCCCATCAAATGCAGCCTACCAGCTAGGGCTGGGAAAAAAATTGATTTTAATCTTGAATCGAGTTTTGAGCTCAAATCGATTCAGATTTGAAGAAAATCGATTTTTTTAGTTTTTTATTTTATTTATTTATTTATTTTTTCCTTCAAAGTTTCCGTAGCAGGACTGCAGGGGGCGTATCTGGAGTGGCACTGGGCGGCGTTACCCCAATTACATCTACTCGCCGCAGCCGCCGTCTGCCTACCTGATCAGCGTGTCATGCAGACAGACGGCGGCCATTGCAGTGTTCAAAAGCCGCGCCTCCCGAGTCCTCGTCGTCTGTGATATGCGGAACACTCAATTTCACAGCAGGCAGTATTCAGCCTATCACGGACATCCTCTCATCCTCGTCTGTGTTATGAGGATGACCATGATAGGCGGAACACTGAATGCTGGGAAATTGAGTGTTCCGCCTATCACAGACGAGAAGGAGGCGCGGCTTTTGAATACTGGAATGGCCACTGGTGTAGCAGTAAAATCTGTATACCATGAAAATCTGCATCAGGTACGGGCACAGTGATTGAAGCATGGGCACAGTGAAGCACGGGCACAGTGAGGCATGGACACAGTTCAATTCAACTAAGAGTAACCTCAGGATTTTTTGTTGTTTTATTAGCTAAATCCAAATACAGTATTAATAATTTGGATGTTTAACAATCTTTGTTGCACACTGCACACTGACTTTGCAGTTAGAGAAAGGGTTTGCCTTTGCAATTTTGTTTGTTGATGCACTTTAATTAATATAATAAAAAAAATCGAATCGAATCGTAAATCGATTTTTTTATAAAAAAAATCGCAGATTTTTTTGGGGGGGAAAATCGCCCAGCCCTACTACCAGCACCCATCAATGCAGCCTACCAGTGCCCATCAATGAATGTTTGCTTGCTTCCATTCATTGGGAGTCGGACACAGACACTATGTGCGAATGGAGCGGCGACTGCTTGCTGATGCTGAGACTTAGTTGCTTGCTACAGAGAGGAGAGAGTAGGAACACCAGTGGCCGGGCGCCCTAGGCAGCAGTGCGCCCTAGGCGGCTGCCTAGTTTGTCTAGTGGTAGCACCCGCCCTGTCTGGTGTGGATGAGCCCATGCATCTTTGGCAGTGGGAAGCTGTGGCTGACTGCAGCAAACACAAAACACAGCTTCTGCTTTCCACCTACGACACAAAGAAATGTGTTGTCTATATATACGGATACACTCATTTACAGAGAAAACAAATAAATTTTTCATAAAAATTGAAATAGAAATCCACCACTTATTAGCTAAACTAGCTTCCTGTTTGATATGAAATGCATGCTTACTGTTAGCAGCTCTGGATGCTGTAGATAAAGCAGTGACTACATTGGATTTCTGTAAGGCTACTTTCACACTGAAGCGCTGAGTGAGATGGCGGTAAAACGCCGCAAAAAATAGTGGCGTTTTACCGCCAGCGCACCCAGCGCTTCAGTATTTTTGGCAGCGTTTTACTGTCGTGTTTGGTGTGATTTGCGGGCGCTAGCAGGGTGATTTTAACCCCCGCTAGCGGCTGAAAAAGGGTTAAACCCGACCGCAAAAGTGCCACTTTGCGGCATTTTGCAGGTGTTTTGGAGGCGATGCCTCATTGATTTCAATGGGCAGGGGCGCTATAGGGGCGCTATTTTTACCGCTCCTACCGCACCTCAAAGATGCGGCTGGCAGGAGTTTTTTTGCCAGCGCACCACTCCAGTGTGAAAGCCCTCGGGCTTTCACACTGGATACAAAGGAGCGGATCTTTCAGGGCGCATTGCAGGCGCTATTTTTAGCGCAATAGCGGCTGCAAAGCGCCTCAGTGTGAAAGCAGCCTAAGAGAGTGTATCAATATATATATTTCAGTTTATCCGTCTTGAGATGTGGTGCTGCATTCGTTTTCTTTTTTTTCCAGGCTTTCTTACCCTATAATTTAGTACCTGCAACATACTTCTTGTCCCAGGGTGACAACGCTCACTCACCTTATCCTATCTGTGGAGAAGCAGCGTTGTCACACTAGGACAGGAAGTGTGGTAGGACTACTATAACAATATGGGGAGGTGTTCAGTAGTGCACAGAGAGAACTGGACAGGGCTGATAACACTGCAGAGGGCACAAGAGGTTATTAGCTGACAAGTATTTTGGCAGGATCAATGGGTATTTTTTTACTTAATAAACAGATATAACTATATACAGTACACTCGCTGGCCACTTTTTTAGGCACATTTGTTCAATTGCTTGGTAACATCTATTGCTAATCAGCCAATCGCATGGCATCTAGACGTGGTGAAGACAACTTGCTGAAGTTCAAACCGAGCATCAGAATGGGGAAGAAAGGGAATGTAAGTGACCTTGATCATGGAATGCTTGTTGGTGCCAGACGGGCTGGTCTGAGTATTTCAAAAACTGATAATCTACTGGGATTTTCACACACAACCATCTCTCGGGTTTACAGAGAATGGTCTGAAAAAGAGAAAATATCCAGTGAACAAAAATGCCTTGTTGATGTCAGAGGAGAATGGACAGACTGGTTTGAGATGATAGAAAGGTACTTAGTAGGAACAAACGATATGTCTCCTCTTCCCTGACAGAACATGGAATTGTGTGTTTACACACACAAATCCCTGTGCTGGCTCTCGTGCCTGCGATCGCGCGTGGTCGGCGGTGATCGCACCTGCCGGCCACTGCTCTTAAAGGGAACAGCATACCCATACGTTATTTTGCCCAGCAGTGCCATTCTGCCTATGTAATTTGGCGTGAGCCAGTCGGCAAGCGGTTACTTAATGCCGAGAATTAACCCCTTAGGTTCCACAGTGAAAATAACAAGCATGCTTTACTACATATACAGACTGATTTTACTGTTGTGGGTTTAGTAACACTTTAGGGGGGTTCGGAAGGCAAAAGGGGGTCCAATCCGGTACTAGCAAGGTGTACCTAATAAAGTGGTCGGTGAATGTGCATATATATATATTTTTTTTTTATGGTTGCCATGCTTGAACTAATAATGGTGATTTTGAGATTGATATTTAAATACAATAGCCCTGGGGGAGAGTTCCTGACCAAGCTGTATTTCTAAAGAGCAGTGGGGGGGGGGGGGGGAGTGGGTGAGGACAGTGACTTGGTTGCACCGTCTGACAAGACTGGATGAATAGAATAAAAATAAAAGGCTTTAGTCAGAATAACAACTCTCATATATATTTATGAACCGTGTGCTTAGCTGTTGCCAACCGTCAGTATTTTTACTGGCAGCCAGTAAAAAGCAGGCAATGTTCTCCTGCCAGTAAATGCCAGTAAAAGGAAAAGGTTGCCAGTAAAAAATATGTCTGTGACGCTTGGCTCGGTCCGGAGCTGGCCGAGACCATCCGAATGCCTGCTACAGTTAGGGTGCCCATGTGTCCCGGATTGCCCGGGACTGTCCCGCAATTGACATGTCTGCCCTGGGTCCCGGGCACCTTCATTTCGGGACAATACAATGTCCCGGAATGAAATAGAGGACACAGCCACCCCCTACTAACTAGTAATTACATTTCCGGAACTGGTTACTAGGGCCAGCGCTGCCTGGCATCTTGCAACCAGTGACAATTTACTCTCAGACAGTGAGGCCGGGAGCGAGGCCTGCGCCTAGTGCAGCACTGCTGTCCCCACCCACCTCAGCACCTCCTCCTTCTCCGGCACCCAGCGGCAAGCGGCAGGGACTGGTGTGATCTTCACTTTCCAGATAGCGAATCCACTTCTTTCCTTCAATGCACGTGGCTCATTCAGAGGGAGTGACAGCAGCACTGCATCTGGTAGCAGGCTATGGGTGGCAAGTGGCACCGCATCTGGTGGCAAGTGGCACATTCACCTGACAAATAACCCGCCGCCAAATTCCCCATCACCCCCCAAGACTACATTTCCCCCCACCCCCATCATCTTTTTTTGGGGAAGGTGAGAGAGGGGTTGTGTCCCTGAATGGTGGTTTGGAAATGTGGTCACCCTAGCTACAGTTTGTTCGGGCGGCGATGGCGGAGGCGGTGCCTGAGCATGTCCTGTGATCTCATGGTGCAAGGGAGCCAAGCAGAGCGACCAGAGCCTCATGTGCGAATCGGGAGCAAGGCAGGCTGGGAGCGGGACTATCAGTGCCGTTTAGACTGGAGTGGACTGGAGGGATCACCTGGCGTGGAGAGTGACTGTCGCTGTGACTCAGGAGAGGACATGTGGTGTTGGTGATCTGTGCTGCTGCACACTGCTGTCATTGTTACTGTGAGAGTCTGTTTTATATGTGTGTGCCGGACCCAATCTAATTTCTTACCCTCCCGAGTCCTGTCCCTGAGCTACTTACTTACCATATCGAAAATAAAATAAGAAATATGTTTTTTGCCTTATTTATGTATCTTAAATCTTATTGCATATTGTACTTGTTTGTAGCCTAAATACTGAAATGTGCACTTAAAACGGTAATTTTTGTACTTTTGGAAATGGCTGTAAAAACGTGGCTGTGCCAGTAAATTTTGGGTGGTTTGTCAGTAAATTTCAGTCTGGTAGGTTGGCAACCCTGGTTTGCTTAGAATTCAGATTTGACTTATTAACAATAAATGACCCAGAAACCTGACCTTTATTTAATTTCCTCTTCTCAGAAATTCTCAGTTTGTAATAATTAGCAGTAATCACATTGTAATAAGTTACTCAGTTTGAAATAATGAGAAAATGTGGGGTGAGTGAGGAAGTTCAGTACAGTATGATAAAACTTTTGTTAAAGAAGGGAAAGGACAGTTTTTGGAGCTTAGCCATGATGTCAAGGCAAGTCAGCCAACAGTGCCAGACTGAAACTAAATCAGAGAGGAGCACAGAAGAGGCGATTAAAGATAATACAAGACATTTTGTGGTGTTGCCCTTCAGGTAGGATGGTCAGGTTTAAAGAAGAATTCCAGAGAAAAAAAATCAAGATAAAAGTGAGCAGCCCAATAAAAGATAAAAGAAAAAAACAGCTTTTGTTGCAATAATCACTTTCATCCCAGTCCGGCAATACCTCTTTTCTGCCACAAGATGTCCTTAGTCTGATAGCCAGAATTATTCAACCCACTTCCTCTGAGCCCCAACTGTCCTAGACTCCCTCCTGTCTAAGACTGGACAATAATAAAAAAAAAAAAAGCACACTGTTGAGCTCATCTCTCTCTCTCATGCCGCGTACATACGACCATTTTTAATGTCATTGAAAAAAACGGCATTTTTCTCGACGTGATTCTTCTCAAGCCTGCCTTGCCTACACACTATCGTGGAAAAAAATGCTTGAGTAAAGCGCAGTGACGTACAACGCGTACGACGGCACTATAAAGGGGAAGTTCCATTCGGATGGCGCCACCCTTCATGTTAGTAAAGTTTGTTGAGCGACGATTCGCGCTTTTCAGCCTCGTGCTTTTCAGTCCGTTACAGCGTGACGAATGTGCTATCTCCATTACGAACGCTAGTTTTACCAGAACGAGCGCTCCCGTCTCATACTTGATTCTGAGCATGTGCATTTTTTTTCACGTCATTAAAGCCCACACACGGCCGTTTTTCATGACGAGAAAAACGACGATGTAAAAAACGATGTGAAAAATTAGAGCATGTTCCAATTTTTTCATGGCCGTTTTTCACGTCGTGAAAAATGCTCTGAAGCCCACACACGATCATTTTTAATGACCATTTTAAAAAATGAAATTTTTCTCGTCATTAAAAACGGTTGTGTGTACGCGGCATCACTCTGCGTTCTCTTTCTATCTGCATGCTTCATGCCGGTTCCTGGACTCGTTGGGTCCTTGTACTACTTTTTCCTCCCACACCCCAGCCTTGCTGTACATGGGTTGCAGTAGGCTGATACCAGCTCAAATTCAGGTACTTACATTGCTTTTATTAAAAAAAAAAATAATAATGAAGTATTAATGATTCCAAAGTTGCTTTAATTCTTGTCTTTTACTGTTTATCTGCCTGTAGATCAGCTTCAAAAGTTTAAAAATGGAGTCCAAGTTGACTTTAAAGCAGACTTTGCATCAAGATACAAGGACCACTCATTGAGTAGCCCCTCCACCCATAATAAAAAAATGCTGGGTTAAGACAAATAATTAATAAAAAATTCAGAAGAAGAAAGTCAAAAATTCTTACCCTACACTTGACTTCCGGCACGCTTGCCTAGGCTAGAGTCACGTGACTGGTTCCTGGAAAGCTTAGGGATACTAAATCTCTGAGGATACTAAATCATGGTACTAGAGTTCATTTTCTGGATTTGAGGTCCTCTGCTTTCCCAGGACACCAGGAGAAGGCCAAGTGATGTCACCCTCGCCTATGCCACCTTGTTGGAAGTCGGGGTGTAAGGTAAGAATTTTATACTTTTTTATACTGATCTCAATTTTTTTTTCTTTTCTTTCTTGCTAGTTTTTTACAGAAAAAAATTAAACGGTGAACTAACACCTTACACCCTCCATCACTGCTGTGCTTACCTCCAGGGATGCTGAGCTGTCCGTGCCCAGCGGTCTGGAGATCTAAAATCCCCTCTCTTCTCCCTTTTTCCTGTGCAGCACTTCCAGGAGGAATCAGAGCAATGCACTGTGATGGCTTCGACCAATCAGAATCACTCTGGTCTGTCCTGGAAGCATTGCACAGAGAAGAGGAAGAAGAGCATGGATTTCAAAACCATGAACCACTGCACCGACCATGTGGGCACTGACAGCTCATCACCCAAAGAGGTAAGTACAGCAGAGACGGGGGGTGAGGGAGGGGGACAGGGTGTACGGTGTTCGTTCACCTTTTAATTTTTTTGTACTAACATTTTAAACTACTGGTTTTTTTTGGGGGGGCGGGGGGTTAGGTGGTGGGGTCATATCTAAAAAGCAGACCTTGAGTTTTTACACAAGGTTCACTTTAACCTCTTCAGCCCCCGGGAAGAATTTACCCCCTTCCTGACCAAGCCCCTTTTTGCGATACGGCACTGCGTTGCTTTAACTGACAATTGTGCAGTCGTGTGACGTTGCACTCAAACATTTACGTCCTTTTTTTTCCCACAAATAGAGCTTTCTTTTGGTGGTATTTGATCACCTCTGCGGTTTTTATTTTTTGCGCTATAAACAAAAAATGAGCGACAATTTTGAAAAAAAAGCAATTTTTTTAACTTTTTGCTATAATAAATATCCCCAAAAAATATATAAACTTTTTTTTTCCTTAGTTTAGGCCGATATGTATTCTTCTACATATTTAGCGTCTAAAAAATAGGGGATAGATTTATGGCATTTTTATTATTATTTTTTTACTAGTATTGGCAGCGATCTGCGATTTTTATTGGGACTGCGACATTATGGCAGACACATCGGACACTTTTGACACTTTTTTGGGACCATTGTCATTTATACAGCGATCAGTGGTATAAAAATGCACTGATTACTGTGTAAATGACACTGGTAGGGAAGGGGTTATACACTAGGGGGCGATCAAGGGGTTAAGTGTGTCCTAGGGAGTGAGTCTAACTGTGGGGGGGATGGGCTACCACTGACATGACAGCGATCACTGCTCCCGATGACAGGGAGCAGTAGATCCCTGTCATGTCACTAGGCAGAACAGGGAAATGCCTTGTTTACATAAGCATCCCCCCCCGTTCTGCCTCTTCGTGTCACGACCGCGGGCCACCGGCGAACATCGAGTTCGCAGGGCCCATGGGCACACTCACGGCAAATTAAAGGAGACGTACAGGTACGCCCATTTGCCCACCGCTGCCATTGTGCCGACGTATATCGGCGTGCAGTGGTCGGCAAGTGGTTAACTTTCCATATTCTTTTTTTTTTTTGGAAATGTACTTGGCTTGTTTACTTAAAGTAGAACTATAGTAGAACTCTGTAGTTCTTATAGTAGGCAAGTAGAACCTTTTTTTTTTTCATTTTGGATAAAGCAAGGGAGGGTTAAAACCCCTGTCAAATTTATTTTTGTCATCGGTGTCCCATATGTGGACTTCCTGTCTCATAGCCAAACAGGAAATGAGAGGAAATCCCTGCAAATTAAGGGAATTCCTTGGGGACCCCTAGGTCACCAGAACTAGTATCCCCATTGGAAGATTTCCCCTATATTCCTTTTCTGGGGACAACCTAAGGATTTTTCTTTTACTTTCGCTTTTAATGATAATGGTAAACAGGACAAATAAAGAGGATGAATCTCCGTAACGGGGAAACAGACAACAACAAAAACTGACAGGAGTCCCGCTTCACTCTATCCAAAACCAAAATGCCTTTAGTTATACTTTAAAGTAATATATACTATTGTAGCACCCTGGTTCTAAACGGGGCTGCTAATATATCTAGTTGTGCTAGGTGGTAACTAGCCTGGCTAATTGGTAGGTTGATCCACTGATTCCTGTCCTAAGTCTGAGTTTGGGGTAGTCTCTCGCTTCTGTCAATAGGTGGCACTGTTGCTTTTGGCATTAGAATGATGGATTACCATAAATTCAGGTAATGGGTAACTAGGTTGTCTCAGCCAATCAGCAGGAATTTCTTTAACCGTTGTGTATGCTGGGATAGGCTATTTATTTGGGAGAAGTCAGGTGATCTGGGTTCTTCCTGCCCGAGGCTGCAGCCTGGGTGGGTGTGTGTTGAGAAGCTCCTGGTTGCTAGGCCTGAAGCCTGAGGCCTATCCAGGAGGCATGCTAGCTGATAGGTCCACTTAAGGCCTATCCAGCAGTTCAGGGTTCCGCAAAGGTGGAGCAGCCAAGGTTAGGCCCCTAGCCTGGGGCAGAACCATTAGAGGCTCGGCCTGAGGGGAGCCTGATTGTTGTTGGAGGTAAAGGAGAAGCAGTTGCCACAAAGGGACAAGCACTCCTGTTACCGGAGGCAAGTTTGGAAGGGATGAAGTTCTGATGGAGTACCAGAGCAGAACGCTTCACTAGCCGGGGACAGTGAAGTAGTGGGAAAGCTTCAGTAGAGACTCATCCAGGAAGGCAGCGGGTAGCTGTGAGTAAAGCTTGAAGGAGTACGGCGGGTAGCTGTAAGTAAAGCTTGAAGATAAAGTACAGCGGTTAGCTGTGGATTAAGTTTAGGAATCCAGAGGGTGGCTGAGAGTCCAAGAAGTCTAGTGAAAGATGGCAAGCTGAGTTTAAGATCTACAGCGGGATACTGTGAGTTAAGCTGGAAGATCTACAGTCAGTGGCGGCCCATCCATGGGGAGCGCCCGGGCGCCCCCCCCCCCCCCTCCTGTGGTCACCAAAAAAAAAAAAAACTGGCCCTTTAAGAGTTTTTTTTTTATGTCTTTTTTTTACACATGGCGGCGCGACCATAGTGGGCGCAGAAGCGCCGCTACCGCTCGCTTCTGCGCCCGGCCGTCACTCACAACAATACATAGGTTTATGCATTGCATGAACCTATGTATTGCTGCCGCCCACTATTCAGATGGCCGGCCCCTTGAGCGCCGGCCATCTGAATAACAGCGTCTGATTGGCCTTTAGAAGTGCCTATCAGAGCCAGCAGGCTCTGATAGGCTTCCCGACTACAGCCTGAGGGCTGTAATCGGCTTCTAAATACCTAATGAGAGGACGCACAGGGGTGCGTTCCCTGGCCAATCAGGTTCACCGGGTCTGGTTACCGGTAACCTGATTGGCTGAAGTGACATCGAGGGCGGGAGAAGACATCGAGGACGGAAGAAGATCGGCGCTGACTCAGGGAAGGTAAGTGCAGGGCTGGGGGGGGACAAGCTGGCTGTACTATGGGGGACAAACTGGCTGCATATAGGGGACAAACTGGCTGCATATAGGAGAAAAACTGGCTGCATATAGTGGACAAACTGGCTGTATTATGGGGGAGAAACTGGCTGTATTATGGGGGAGAAACTGGATGTATATTGGGGGACAAACTGGCTGCATTTGGGGGAGAAACTGGCTATATATTGGGGGAGAAACTGGCTGCATTTGGGGGAGAAACTGGCTGCATATGGGGGAGAAACTGGCTGTATATTGGGGGAGAAACTGGCTGTATATTGGGGGAGAAACTGGCTGCATTTGGGGAGAAACTGGCTGTATATTGGGGGACAAACTGGCTGTATATTGGGGGAGAAACTGGCTGTATTTTGGGGGAGAAACTGGCTGTATTTTGGGGGAGAAACTGGCTGTATTTTGGGGGAGAAACTGGCTGTATATTGGGGGAGAAACTGGCTGTATATTGGGGGAGAAACTGGCTGCATTTGGGGGAGAAACTGGCTGTATATTGGGGGAGAAACTGGCTGTATATTGGGGGAGAAACTGGCTGCATTTGGGGGAGAAACTGGCTGTATATTGGGGGAGAAACTGGCTGTATATTGGGGGAGAAACTGGCTGTATATTGGGGGAGAAACTGGCTGTATTAATGGGGGAGAAACTGGCTGTATATTGGGGGAAACTGGCTGTATTTTGGGGGGAAACTGGCTGCATTTGGGGACAAACTAGTAGCGTTTGGGCACAGTGGCTGCGTTTAATGGGCACAGTGGTGGCAATTGATGTTTTTTTTATTTTTTCAGTTTGTTTGCGCCCCCCCAAAAAAATTGAGCACCAGCCACCACTGTCTACAGTGGGTTACTGTGAGTTAAACTGGAAGATCTACAGTAGGATAATGTGAGAGAATTTGTTGCCATAAGAGACAGCGGTTGCTACAAGATACAGATTGCTGCATTCAGTTTAAATACCCTCGTTCTGTATTGCTGTCTGCCTAATTCTATTTTTGTCTGCAGAGTTTGCCTTTATTGCTATTGCATTTGCCTAATGGTGTCCTGTGCCCTAAACCCTCTCTCCCCACTGTTCCTGTTAAGAGAAGTAAAACTCTCTTTGGGCGCCAGTCACTTTTTGTAAAAATTAACAATTTTTTCACCTTGCACCACACCCACTATGCCTAGTAACCTGCACCTTGATGGAGGAATGTCAGTTCTCCCTGGCTCTGGGGGTCACCATCAGGCCTTTGGAAGTCGAGGAGACCGCTACACTGTATTTCCTTTTTATGCCCTTTAGATTCATGTTTAGCTGTTTACGCAATCTATTTTATTTAAATAGATTTGTGTAAATATCTCGTCTTTAGGACCATGGGTATGAAAACAAGTCGACCACATGGAATACAGAAATACAGGGGAATTTTATATTGAGGTTTTGCTTCCCTTTGCACAAACAGACATGTGGTGGGTTAGCAGTCACCTGTACAGTTATTTGGAGATTACTTGCAGTTTCAACATTTTAAGCCAGGTTAGGACCACAAAAGAAGAAGCAGCTCCTAAGACCTCTGAACTTCAGCTCCAGGTGCCAACTTCTCCAGGGTTCGTCTTTCCCATACATCATTTAGCAAAGTCCTAGAATCACACACACTTCTGAAAGGTAAAATTCACTTTATTGTTTAGCACATGCACAAGCACAGACACTGTACCCAGGATCCTCCCTCTAACATGTTTACTGGGGCTTAATTGTAGAATTGCAAGATTAAGCCCCAGTAGGGGACGAAACATGTTAGAGGAAGGATCCTGGGCAGAGTTTCTGTGTTTGTGCATGTGCTGAACAATAACATTGATTTAACCCTTTGGAAAGGACGTGTGGCCCCAGGACTTTGCTAAACAAGTTAAACAATAAAGTTTATTTGTATTAGAGGGGCATTTTTTTGGCTGCCAAAGATATTGGGACACTAACCCTCCCCCCAATCACCCATACCTAGTAGCTACATTCCTTTTTGAGTCTAAAGCCTCATACACACGATCGGACTTCCATCTGACTTTTCCGTGGATTTTGGTTCGAAGGGCGTTGGCCGTGAACTTGTTCTGCATACACACGGCAGGACTTTTTCAGCCAACTTTCACCAAATCACATAGTTTTTCTGCTCTTTACCGCCACCCTGTGGGCAACTTCTGCTATTGTTGTCTGATCTTTAGCATTGGTTCTGAGCATGCGTGTTTGTACTTTGGACTTAAGTCCGATGGACTTGTGTACACACGATCGGATTAGCCGACGTAGGACATTTGTTGCCGGAAAGTTTGTCTGTTCTCACAGCGAACATTTGTCAGATGAAAAAGCAAAAAAAGTTTGTCCGATGGATCGTACACACGGTCGGATTGTCCGCTAAAACAGGTCCGTCGGACATTTGTTGTCAAAAAGTCAGATCGTGTGTATGGGCCTTTAAAGTGGATGTAAACCCGATTCATGAAATTTGAGCTGGGCACATATATCTGCAGTATCCAAAACAGAACTTCCCTTTCTCCACGCAAACCGAAAGAAAAACTATAGGACAACAGGCACACCACCCACCATCCTTGGACAGACCATCACCCCTAGCGCTAAAGTCAAAAGCCTTGGAGTAATCTTTGATTTGGACATGACCATGGACGCACAAATAGGATCAGTAGTCAGCGGATCTCACCATCTTCTCTGCCTGCTATGTAGACTCATCCCCTTCATCCCGGAAGAGGACACAGCAGCAGTAGTTGGAACAATCATTAATTCTCGACTCGACTACGCAAACTCCCTCTACCTCTGACAACCAAAATATCAGATTTCGAGTCTACAAGTCGTCCAGAATACAGCAGCTAGACTGATAACAGGAAAAAAACCCTGGGAATCTATCACCTCGTCCCTGAGGACCCTTCATTGGCTAACCGTAAAGGATCGGGTCACATTCAAGACCCTCTGTCTCACCCACAAATGCACACAAGGAAAAGCCCCGCAATACCTATGCGAGAAAATAAAACACTACAACTCTGGTCGGACCCTTTGGTCGACGAATCAAAACCTGCTCTGCATCCCCAAGACCCGCTACAAATCTAAAGGAGAACGAAGGTTTGCAGTGCAAGGGCCACGGATGTGGAACGCACTACCAACGATCATCCGCATGGAAGAAAACCATAGCGCCTTCAGGAAAAAACTTAAGACCCACCTCTTCTGAAAGGATCAGGATGACTCTGGATGCAAAGCGCCTTGAGGCAATTTAGTTTGCATTTGTAGCGCTATACAAGTTCTCACTCACTCACTCACTCCCATTTTGTTATCTCTCTTCAATGAGCTAAGTCCCGTAGCTCTCTCCATAACTGTTCCTCTGTTATCAGCCTGATAACTCTGGACAAATTCTCAGACTTTTTAGACAACAGCAGCCTGGATCTTTTGTCTGGGGAAGTTGCTAAAATAGATTAGCAGAGAGCAGGTCCTATTACAAAACACCTCTGAGAGTCTCTGCCTATGATTAGAGGGGGTGTGTGCCTTTCCTCCAATCAGCAATGTTAGCTATCTTGGCTGTATGCCCAGACATCTCACTCTGTGTTAACCAGGAAGAGAAAATCTCCTAACATGATCTCAACTTTCTAAACAGTATATAAATGTGAAGACAGCAGATATACACGTGAAACCTATGTAGGGAGATTGGTTTCATTTCATCCCCGTGTATCATCTGAGGCTGTTCACTTCACTGGGTGTATGGAGGGTTTACATCCACTTTAAGCTAAAAGCCCCTAATACTCACCCTTTCCATGTGCCACATGAGTCTTCTATCGTCTTTATTACAGAGGAGGAGGATCCTTCTCTTGGTGTCGATGTTACTGTCTGTCTGGTATGATGAACACTACCTAGTGACTTTCTAGCAGTGTGGGTCTCTTCGACTGCACAGCTAAATATGAATCTGTTTGGTGTGAACAGATATTGTTGTGCTGGATTCACCAGGTTATCACTTCCGGAAGCAGCGCCAGTAAGGAAAACAGACATTGAAGTTAGGTGAGTTAAAAATATTCAGAAGATACTTTGTTTTTTAAGAGGCTGAATGAGTGAGAGAAGAGGGTAGGAAGGAATGTGGAAAGAGATGGGCTTTAAAGAAACTGTCTAGGACAGTGATCTCAACCTTCTAGCACCGTGACCCCTTGATAAAATTTCCCAAGTTGTGGGGACCCCTAACAGTAAAATTATTTGCGTGGCAAGACAAGTACTGTAATTTGGGCCCCTAACCCACAGACATTTAGCGCTCCCTGAGTCCCTTCCACTCGTATAGTGTTAAAACCCCTTATGGTACATTTTAGGATGTACCACTCTTTCTTTTTGTTCTCCTTTCTTTCCCTCGTTTCTCTCTCTATCCTAATTTCTTGTTTTTTTTCCCCATCCCTCTCTCTAGCCGTCTTTCTTGTTACTTCTCTTTCTCTCCATTTTTCTTGGTTCCTCCCCTTTTCCTCTCCCTCCCATGTATTCTCTATTTTTATTCCTTCTCTTACTTCTTGGTGGGGGGCCACAGGAACAGCCCAGCTGGGCGGCCACAGGCTCCAAGGACAGCCCTGCTGGGGGGCCGCAAAGGGCTGGGAGATCGGTGCGGGCTTCAGGAACAGCCCAGGATTCGGTGACCCCTGGCAAATCATCATTTGACCCCCCGAGGGGGTCCTGACCCCCAGGTTGAGAACCACTGCTCTAGGAAGATCTATTTATATCTTAACTCTCCACAAGCAGTTATAATTTGTTATGGGTTCATTCACACAAAGTGTGGTAACTGGTATTTTTCTTGGACTAATGCCAGTCACCGCAACGGTACAGAGAAGACAATAGTTCTCTATGTTCACACTGAGATGACGCTCTTGGGTGCCAAGTAGTGCAGTGCCGTAAAATGCATACTCTATGCATTTTTCTGCAATGGACCGAAGCTCACCTCTTTTCCTTGCATCATTTCTACACACCTCTGCTGAGCTACAGTAGATAGAAATGAATGAGATGTAATTTTGACATTTTTGTAGCACTATCCTCGCAAGAGCTGCTAATGAATGGTTCCTCTACTCTTGCACAGCCAGGCAACAAGTATTTTCCACTCACATCCAGACACATAAAAAACTGTTTGGTTTTGTTGTTTTATTAATAATTTGAATGGGGTAAAGGGTTATGGAATGCCAAACTTGACTGAAAACAATGGATGGGGACAACTTCCTCCCTATGTACAAAAATCCTGCACTGTTCTCCTTCCTGGCCTCCAACAGTCTTTAGTGATAAAAATCAAAAGTCCCTTGAGGACTAGGAGCTCTCAGCGGCTTAAGAAAATAGCACAATATGCTGTGAGCTGCATTCAGGAGTATCTCCTCTCTCTTGTAGAACAACTCCCAGCTCTACTGCCTGCAGGAACTACCAGCCCTCCTGTCTGCTTGTCCACCAGCCCACCTGGCTGCTCCGAAGATCTCCCAGGGCAAGGGATAGGAAGGATTAAGCAACACGTAGTCCTCCTGAAAGGCTTGCTACATGTGGCAATCTCTCCCCTTGTGAATCCCTGGGTGTGCTGATGTACTCACTCTGTCCCCTTTGCTCCCCACTGCTCCTCAGGCAACATTCCTTTCAAACCATAATACTTTTAGGATCTTCCCAAGCCAGCCTGAGCTCCCTCCAGATATAAGGGTCCCTCCTAGGCCTCCAACAGACTCCTTAGCACTCTATCTTCCACCGACTCCCCTGCTGGCATGGCTCCACCATATTTAAAGCGGAGGTTTTCCAAAAATGGAACCTCCACTGTCCGGATTCCTCCCCCCCTCCGGTGTCACATTTGGCACCTTTCAGGGGGGAGCGGGGAGCAGATACCTGTCTAAGACAGGTATTTGCACCCACTTCTGGGCATAGACCCCTGCATATCTGCCGCAGTCTACGCCACGTCCGGCACCCCCCCCCCCGCTGTCTTCTGGGAGACACACGTGTAGCGCCCTGCTCCCAATGAGTGGGCGCTATATGTTGAAATGTAGTTGTCTGGGCATTAGTTTAGCGCAGAGGGATTGTTATTTAAATTGTGGCACTGTTTCAGTTCGGGTGGTTGCATGATTTTCCCCCATCGGTGGGTGTCGCTGTCACCACTGGTCAGGGTTGGAAAGGCAACAGGCTGGACGTATTGGGTACCTCTTTCCTAGCAGCAGCCCAGAGGGCGTGGTGAACCCGCTGTGCATGCTGGGAGAGGGTATTTAAGTGACAGACGCCATTAGGGAGGAGGAGAATTGGGGGTCGTCTTCTTCGATCCTCACCCGAGGGCCCTCCTGGCCTCAGGGATGTGTTGGCAGTTCCCGCTTCGGGGCCACGTTGGCCAGAGGCCTCGTAACTGAGATGTAGGCCCAGGAATTGCTGGGGCCTACTGATCCAGGGATGATCCTGTGTCGCCTTGCCTGATGGAAGGAACCGAGCAATTGAGGACTCAATTGGAGGATGCACCCGGATCCTAAAATCTACCTAACAGTGCTGCCGGAGCGGCTGAAAGATTCTGGCACTGAGAGCTGTGTTCTTTCTGAGGGAGATATCCCAGTGAGGGGGTATGTGAGTCTGTGGCAGAGACTATTCTATTGAACAAATTCCAATACCAAGTCTGTGGCAGAGACTATTCTATTGATTGAGCTTCGCACCGGCTGCTAGGCCAGTGAGATTGGGCCGGTGGTGGCTGAGTGTAGCGTGGAGACAGTCGCTCCTCTGGACCTAGGAAGTTTCCGTGATTGACAAGTAAGATACCTGAGTCCTCCCCATTCCTCTATCCCCTCTGTTGGAACATTTTATTCAAATAAAACCCTTGAAAGAGACTTTGTGTTGGTGCAGACGTTTCTTATGGACAGACTCTTCAAGGAGAACCCCTGAGCCGAACACTTGGAACAGTAAGGTAACGTGCAAAGACCCACAATTTAAACCAGCAGCTCCTACGGGGGTACCGCTACACACGGGTCCCAGAAGACAGCAGGGACCAGTGGCATTGCATAGAGTCGAGCATGCGCAGTAGGGAACCAGGAAGTGAAACCGCAAGGCTTCCCTTCATAATTCCCTTACCGAAAATTGCGATGGCAGCATCCGAGGACCGAGGGACGGGTCGGCCTCTGGTGCCGACATCGCGGGCACACTGGACAGGTAAGTGTCCTTATTTTAGAAGTCAGCAGCTGCAGTATTTGTAGCTGCTGACTTTAAAAAAAACAAATTTGGCGGACCTCCGCTTTAAGGGCTGACTTCTGACATTCTGCCTGGGATTGGCCAAGTTCCCTCAAGTATGCAGATCAACCCTCCTGGCCTCCACCCACTGACTTCTGGAAGTTCCTTCAAACGTCCAGATCCAGGGAGAGGTACCAGAGACCTGCCTCTGTGAATTATCCAGCCAGACCTGCAGTAAACTCTGACCCAATTTCTGACTCACAAACTAACCATGAGTCATAACATAAATCTGCCTGCACCAACACTAGTAGCATGCTAGAGGGAGCTACCTTTCAATAAAGTTGGAAGACAAAAAAGCAAAAAACAAAACACACTGTGCAGTGCGCTTAAATGCACATCACACCACTCCATTCCAAGACCTTCACCTGACAACTGCCATGACAGTAAAACCCTGCATTTTGCTGAGCAGGAACCAGCCCTAAAGGGATGTCTTAAACTTAAATAACTCTCCCTGGAGTTCTACTTTAACCACTTCAGCCCCAGAAGATTTGGCTGCTCAATGACCAGGCCGATTTTTGCGATACGGCACTGCGTCGCTTTAACTGACAATTGCATGGTCAAGCGACGCTGTACCCAAACAAAATTGACGTCTTTTTTCCCCCCACAAATAGAGCTTTCTTTTGGTGGTATTTGATCACCTCTACGGTTTTTATTTTTTGCGCTATAAACAAAAGAGGAGCGACAATTTTGAAAAAAACACAAAATCTTTGACTTTTTGCTATAATAAATATCCCATTTTTTTTTTTTTAAATCCTCAGTCTAGGCCGATATGTATTCTGCTACATATTTTTGGTAAAAAAAAAAAAAATCGCAATAAGCGTATGTTGATTGGTTTGCGCAAAAGTTATAGCGTCTACAAAATAGGGGAGAGATTTATGGCATTTTTATTATTATTTTATTGCAGATCGGACACTTTCGACACATTTTTGGGACCAGTGACAATTATACAGCGATCAGTGCTATAAAAATGCACTGATTACTGTATAAATGTCACTGGCAGGGAAGGGGTTAATACTAGGGGGCAATCAAGGGGTTAACTGTGTTCCCTAGGTGTGTTCTAACTGTGGGGGGGATGGGACTGACTAGGAGGAGAGAGAGATCGGTGTTCATACTTAGTATGAACACACGATCTGTCTCCTCTCCCCTGAGAGAACCAGGGATCTGTGTGTTTACACACACAGATCCCGGTTCTCGCTCTGTCACGAGCGATCGCAGGCGTGTACCCCTGGATGCGCACGCACACCCTCTAGTGGTCAAAAGGCGAACCGACGTAAGGTAACGTTGTTTCACCCAGGGGAGCCAACCTGCCGCAGTACAACTGCGGCTGCTGGTCGGGAAGGAGTTAAAAATGCTTTCAATGCAGACGGGCAGGGCGTCAGTAAAACAGGCGGCTAAGCTGTGGTTTTACTGCCTTTCCGTCAGCCCACCCGAGTTGTAACAATACAGGTGGAGCTCCAGGGCTGTTAAAAAGAAAAGGGAGTGTACTGGCACCACATGTTGATCAGTAAAAGTATTAGTTTATAGTGACACCCCAACTCCACATTAAATGGTCCCCAGGTGGGGCCTTGTGGGCTTAGTTAGCCTTTGGTTTCTTCTGTGTCCCGAATATTCCAACTCTTGTCTCTGTCCACTTGGGACTGTTGGGTGGTATCGACCAAGCTTCTGTGTGTCTGTGTCCTTCTGTTATAATTTTCATAGAATGCATTAGAAATCCAAAAAGGATAGTGAGCCCTTGGCAATCTAATAGCCCTGCCCCCCCAGTCCAGGTCACCTTCTACATGCGTGTCCTGTTAATTTTTTCCAAAAAGATAAGACAATTATAAACAACCTCACTGAAACCTTCTCTATTACCACTTCATTCTCCAAAGCATACAGACACCCAAACACTTTATCACATGGACCTCTGGTCACCCAGCTAGGCTGTTTTATGTGTGATCCAGCTCCACTGAGACCCCCCTATATTGGTTACAGAGGGAATGAAGACCCAAGTACTCAGTGCAGAGGTCTTACCAATAAAGTCTTCAAGGGATATGAAAAAAAGTCAGCATCGAAAACTGAAATATCAGTTTTGGCTAGACTGACCATTTAACAACTCTTGCAACATGAGTTTAGAGGAAGTAAAAAAAAATAGATCGGTATTAACAAGAAAGAAATGCACAGGGTCACAATCTTCAAAAAGCCACTAAATATAAATTACAAATTAGTTTATGTTAAAAAGTTCCAACATGTACAGATAAATATATCAAACTTTAAAGAACTGAGGAAGGAAAGAATTGACTAGAGCAGTATTTTCAAACACACAAGGGTATTATAGGCTGGCTCACGTAGCATAACTTTTTTACTTTTAGCTCCTTTGCTTGACAAACCTCTAATATAGAACCCCTACTATGTCTTGTATATCATGAGCCATAAATACCAACGTTTTCATCTCCCCAAGCTGACATGCAGCTGCCACATGATTTGCAGCACTGGCCCTAGGGACATAAGGGGAATTATTAGAATGTCATTCGGTCCAGGTTTTCACCCTTATGAGGTATACATTGCAACTATAAACCAGTATTCTGTATGTAGTACTAATTTAGATTAGAGGATTGGGAACTGTCGGCTAAAAACCACTTAAACAATCGGTTCACCATTAAAATTACATTAGTACACGGTAGTTGTTTGATTCAATATCATGCTATTTTTTAGTTTGTAGAGACTCTAGGGTTCCCAGGTCCACCCCCGTGCTGCAGTCAAAAGTCTTGCTCTTCCTGTTTTATTCCTAGGTTATGTCATAATAATAATTGAAATTGATTTAATGATCATGAAGCATTGACCTAAAAGTTGGTCATAAGTACTTATATTGATTTGGTTGTTCAACAATCAAAGGTTTGTTTCAATATCCTAAATCTAACATTTAGCAATAATTTTTACTAGTATTTTATTAAACTAATTTAAACTGATTATTATGACTTAAATTATTTAATTAAACTGATATTGTAGTGTCAATTTAAAGATGCCAGCTATTAGGCTGGAAAATGTCAATTATTTTGAAGCTAACTGTGATATGTGGAGCAATTGATAGATTTTGCAATCATTATTTTTAGTTTATGTTCATTTTTTTCCAAATTTCAGGTATCTGATCAGTTAAAATGTTTATACTGAATGGTTTATTGCATGAAAATTGGCATAGGTACAACCAGCAAAAGACTGCACCTGGAGGGATGAGACTAGATGGGAAGGGCACAGATGGGAGCTGGTCTCATTACTGAATTCCCAAGATACCAAAGAGGTCACTGTATGGGTTAACCTACAAAGCTGTATACATCACTAGGACAAGTCAACCCAAGAAGCATTGGATGGATTAATTCCTTTCTTAAAGAGCCACGCCAACTAAAACTCAACAGAAGGAGGGTTGTGGGATACCATTTGGGGTTAGCACTTCCACCTGGCACCACTAGTGTCATCAGTTGGAATCCCAACCATGGCACTACATGCCTGGAGTTTGTGTGTACTGCCTGTGTCTGCTTGGGTTTCTTCCGGCTACTCCGGTTTCCTCCCACACTCCAAAGACATGCTGGTAAGCTAATTAGCTCCTCTTTAAATTGGCCCTGGTATGGGTATGTATGAATGTGAGTTTGGGATCTTAAGTTTTAAGCTCCTTGAGGGCAGGGACGGATGTTAATGTACAATATATATGTGTAAAGCGCTGTTTAAAATGTTGGTGCTATATAAATATCTGTAATAAATGAATAAATTAATACATTTGTAATGGCTTCCATTTCCCCTTTCTCTGAATCCTAAAAAGTAATACTGACTGAGCATGCAATACAAAATGTAATATAAACTATAGTGTTGGTAACATAATTAATAATGGTATTCCATACTAAAGTATTCTTGTTCCAAACACAGGAACTTGGCAGGAGCTTAAAGTGACACTAAAGGTTTGTGTTTTGTTTTTTTAAATAACATGTCATACTTACCTCCACTGTGCAGTTCGTTTTGCACAGAGTGGCCCCGATCCACCTGTTCTGGGGTCCCTCGGCGGCTCTCGCGGCTCCTGCCCGCATTAGATAACCCCCTCTGGGAAGCTCTCTCCCGAGGGGGTTACCTTGTGGGCGTGCTCCTGAGTCACTCAGAGCCACTCCGGGAGCCAACGGCTGCTCTGCTATCAATTTATCCAATCAAAGCCGGGACTCCATGGAGAGAAGGACAGCAGGGACGTGCCCATGGAAATTCGGGGCTCAGGTAAGTAAAACTGGGGCTGGGGGGGCCGGACACTGCAAGGTGTTTTTTCACCTTAATGCATAGGTGAAAAAACACGTAGGTTTACAACCCCTTTAAGGCAGAAAGAAGCATGAAAGCTTTTTATGTAGTGAGGTAAAAAACCTTCTGCATGCAGCTCCCCCTGCAGCCCCACTAAATACATATCTGAACCCGATCTCGATCCAGCATTGTGCACGAGAGTTGAGGCTTTCTCAGCTCTCTCGCTCCTCATTGGCTCAGATACAGTAGCGGGAGCCATGGGCCAGTCAGAGCCAGTGGCGAGGGAGCAGGGGTGGGGCAGGGCCTCGCTCTGTGTGTCCTTCTGGACACATAGAGCTGGGCTCGGAAATGGCTTGCTATTGGGGCACTCAATGGGGGGTGGGGGGTAGAGCTAGGAACTCTGGCAAAGGACCCCAGAATAGGAGAATCGGAGCTGCTCTGTGCAAAACCAGTGCACGGAGTAGGTAAATATAACACGTTTGTTACTTTAATAATAAAAAACAAACAAGCTTTACAATCACTTTAATTCTACTTACTCTAATTACTTCTACAGTTTTGTGATCACTAGTAACCAAGTCCCTATATGAGCCAATACAGCAGTGCAGACATGGGGTAGAAATGAATCAGTCTTGATCCAAGCCACATACCTTACATTTTACAAAGAAAAAGAGAAATGTCAAAACCAACACAAGTATTTAGCAATAAAAAATATTCCCCTAACATGAGACAAAAGAAAACCTTCCATAAAGCCCTGTACACACGATCGAATTTCCTATGGATTCTAATCCGATGGATTTTTCCATCAGAAATCTGATGAAGCTGACTTCCATCAGTCTTGCCTACACACCATCAGTCAAAAATCCGACCGTCCCAAACGCTGTGACGTAAAACACTCCGACAAGCCGAGAAAAATGAAGTTTAATGCTTCTGAGCATGCGTCGACTTGATTCTGAGCATGCGTGGGTTTTTTGTCCGATGGAGTTCCACACAGACGATCGGAATTTGCTATCTTTTTTTTCCCACCGGAAAAATTTAAAACATGTTCTATTTTTTCACACTGATGGAAAAAAGACCGATGGGGCCCATACACGATCGGTTCATCCGATGAAAACAGTCCATCGTGTGTACACGGCTTAAGAGAGACCTGGAGCCCGTCCATGCGGATGTCCCAGATGTAGGACATCTACATTTATTTTGACTCTCCTGATCTGCACACCTGCTTCAGGTAGATGACTCAACGGGGGGATTTACTAAAACTGGAGAGTGCAAAATCCGGTGCAGCTCTGCATGGAAACCAATCAGCTTCCAGGTTTTATTGTCAAAGCTTTACTGAACAAGCTGAAGTTAGAAGCTGATTGGTTGCTATGTACACCTGCACCAAATTCTGCATGCTCCATTTTTAGTAAACACCCCCCCCCCCCAGTAATTCAACATTTGGAATCAAATTCCTCGCCCCTTCTTTCTTCCTCAGTTGTCCCTCTTTTTTGTATAATGTAGACTAGAGACCTATATACAGAATGTATTATTCATCTAGCAAAAGTGATTACTTAACTAAGCCTGTCACACAACCTCTCTTGTTGAAAAGCCAGTAGAATAGAAGAGTCGTTGTAAAAAAAAGCACCTGCGAGTGTATTCATTCCTTATAGTTCATGTAACTGGGGGGGCATGTCAGGGGCGTGTCTTTTGCCTACATACCTTGTGTGCCATAACGTGTCCCTCTCTCCCATATAAATAAGGATATGGGAAAAGTGCAAAAAAATGAAATACCTTAACACAAAACTGTTCCCTATCCAGCTACTGCAAAATGAAATGCTGACTTCAAACATTACAGAATAGCTAACGAATTATTACTTTTCAATTAATCTACATCAGAAATAAGTGAGCTATATTGAACTACACATCTCAGCTTGCTCTGGGTCATTTAGTTCCACAACTAATCCTACACGGGACGATTAGCTGCAAAGAAATGTTAGACTTCCTTGGATGCTAATGTGCCCATAAACAGGCTGTTTCTAATGATCAAGGCCACGGCATATTCACTTTGCCGTCAAACAGCTGGCACGAACGATCATACAAAGATCCCATCAGCACTTTTATAAGGCTTTGATATGATGATAGTATTTTGCCTTGCGTATTTCATTCACCACCCACTCAGAATGCCATGTGGTAGATCTGTGCACCACCCAAGATGGGCAAACGAGTCACAAATGGCTTCTCACAGCCTGGAGAAATGTCAAGTGGTTGTTTCTGCTGTATCACCAGCATTACAAGCTTAAAGCATAATAAACTTGTTTCTAGCATTGATCCGACTTTGCAATAGATGCTTAGTAATACACCCCCCATCCTATGCATAAGTATAGTAAGTATTCCCTAAGTACATCCTAACTCTTCCTCTACCGTCAGGCCATTAATCTATTTAATCCTAGCAGCTAATCCTTGAGATGGTAGGAATATAAAATGATGCTTGTAATAACACATTAATTCAACAGCCCTCAATGTACACATATACGTCTCAGATGTCCGAGGCTGGTACAGCTGTTGTAATGAAATACAAAGGAATGTGACAGTTCATTAAATATAATCTGATTTCTCTAACCCAGCCCTGGGATATCTATTCACACCATGCCCGAATGTCGTTTGAAGGTGACCCATCAAAGTCCAGAGCAACATGCAACTACTGACAGCTAAGTGTCTCCATCTCAAAACATCCCAGGTAATTTAATTCCATGGTCCTTATTTCTGAATGTCCTCTTTGTAAATGGCATAGTGGCCTCCCAACTTGTCCCATGTACCTGTTTTCTTTGCAGGCTCTGGCATCCTTGCTCAGCCTGGACAGAAACACCCAGAAAGAGGTCAACGAGCTCAGCAGTAGCACTCTAGTCTGTAGCAGAGGCTGGAATGAGGCTACTGAGATTTACAGACCCCCTTAAAAAAGTAAGATAGAGAGAAACCAAATGTGCTCCACCCCTCCCTCACTCTCTCCTGTTGTCACATAGTCCTGTCACCTTCTCAGCAGCAGACCTCACTTGACAGGATATATCAGCTGAGATATATATAGCCAAGCTGCCAGTGCCTTGAAGTTTGCCCTCTGGTCCCCCTATGGTTTTGTGCCATCTAAGAGGGTTTCTGGCCTGTATGAGGACCATTGTCCCAATCAAGGCTGGCATCATGGGTCTGGCACCTAGGCTAGGTTTATAACTCATACATTTCCAGCACCGCTCTCATTTGTTCTGGTCACCAGTTTGTCCTCGTAACTTGCTGACTGAAACAGCCGTGCTGATAGCTTCTGTCATTTTGCAGTTGACCTTGTGTACATACAGAACACGTACCCAACCTATATAGACATTACAGCGCAAACCCCAGCGAACGTTTTATCCGAATAAAAAGAAAAGCAGGAAAAACTTAAATTTCCAGCTAGACTGTTTTCTTCCCACTTATCTACAGTAGAAAGAAAAAAGTGTAACAGATAAAATTCAACAGCATGGCTTGTACAGTGTGCGTTATATATTTAGTCTCTAGTTATTTTAAGCCTTTTTAGGACTCTATGGTCTGCTACAACCTTTGCTGCAGTGCCATATAAATATTACACTATTCAATTTTTTTTAAAGACCAGCAGTATAGCTTTTTTTGGTGTCAGGCATATATAACACATTTTTGTTCTATAAAATACTGTATATATATATATATATATATATATATATATATATATAGATTTATTGATACACATTTTTACAAATTAAAATATGCTTGATGATACTCAAACATAATTTTTTTTGTAGTGTAGTAGCACGCTCCTACCATGTATTTAATATTTTATTAATATATAATAGAAAAAATCTGCGCTAGCTGCTAACCTAAATGACTATCGGGTGCTGCATCTCATAAGAAGCCAAAATACTAAAGCTCAAAAACATGTGAATAAACAGAAAAAAACAAGTGCGCATCCACCCAAACTGAAAAAAATATGTGAAAAGATTATGAGAATGTGTCTAATAAGTCTCACAAGTGCAATAAAACAACCAGAATATTCATAAAAAATACCAATGTGAAAAAAATTGTTTAAAAACTGATCAATTAATTATAAATTACTGTGTATATTCGAAATTGACAAAATCCATATAAATAACATGAAGTGGCCAAGATATGGAACCTCATAGATCTTCCAATACTCCAAAGTCAGGGGAATAATATCAATGCCGCTTACCAGATTCGTAGGATCTCAGATTATAGAGATCAAAGACGCCTGTGCGTCAGCCTGCCGGCAGGAATACGTTCCACCTGTGGTTCAATTCAGGAAAAATACTCGGGATATTCAATTAGGCAAAAGGATTTCCACAACAGGAATCTTCCTAAATTCCAGATAATCCTGGATAATCTCATTCAGTAGAGGACAAAAGAAGAAAGTTTTATGGTGTAGTATATCCCCAAAAAGATTTATTCTTAAAAACAGCAGCAATGGCTTACATCCAAAAAAGCAAGTTTAAAGAAACAAATTGAAACAGCCGCGGCTCAAGCCAGCTGGCTGTTCAGCGTGATGACGTCAAAGGCTATTGCTCCACCCGACGCATTTCCCAATAGAAGGCATCAACTGTCCCAGAGTATTGGAAGATCTATGAGGTTCCATATCTTGGCCACTTCATGTTATTTATATGGACTCTTGATTTTGTCTGTATCGAATATACAGAGTAATTTATGATTAATTGATAATTTTTTAACTGTTTTTTTCACATTGGTATTTTTTATGAATATTCTGGTTGTTTTATTGTACTTGTGAGACTTATTAGTCACATTCTCATAATCTTTTCACAATATTTTATAAATGCCTGGCACCAAAAAAGTAAATATTGTATGTCATAAGGGATCACCCACAAATCCACATTAACGAAAAATTTGGTGGCCATTTTGGTGCAGACATAGTATATGAATGCCCACCTGGTACCCACTGTCCCACTCCCCACGAGTTGTCTTCTGGGGAGTGGGACTATTCCCTGATAATGAGTCACACATATCTTACACTAGGGCTTCCCCTTTTGGGGAAGTGAGAGGACCCCTAAGTACACCAGAATATAGACCGCAAAGTGATGTGAGTACCCATGCTGGGGAGGATTTTCCCCTATTGCCACGTACACACGATCGAAAATTCGGACAAGAAAAGTCCGATGTGAGCTTTTTGTCGGAAATTCCGACCATGTGTAGGCTCCATCTGACTTTTTATGTCGGAATTTCCACCAACAAAAGATTGAGAGCAGGTTCTCAAATTTTCCGACGTAAAAATTCCTATCGGAAAACCCGATCGTCTGTAGCAATTCCGACGCGCAAAATTCCGACGCATGCTCGGAAACAATTTGACGCATGCTCGGAAGCATTGAACTTCATGTTCTCGGCTCATCGTAGTGTTGTACGTAACCGCGTTCTTGACGGTCGAAAGTTCAGAGAACTTTTGTGTGACCGTGTGTATGCAAGCCAAGCTTGACTGGAATTCCGTCGGAAAAGCCATCCAAGGTTTTTCTGATGGAAAATCCAATCGTGTGTACGCGGCATTAGAGTCTTTTGGGGACAGACATTCCATCTTTTAAGAGACTAACTGAGCACCCGTGTCACTGAGAACCTTAGACCTATAAGGTGTAGAAGATGTTTTTTCTCTTAAAACCACCATATTGTTATGACAACAATATTGTTCACTGTTGAAGTAAAACTATTAAAACTCAATTCAAATCCGACTTGACTTTCTGCGTTTGTAATGGCCTGGAATGAAGAATGAATGAGACTGCTTATGAGCGAAGCGGGGAAGAAGTAATTGGCTTGTACAAGTAAGATTGATGTGATGAAGGAAAGGTCTTGGGTCTCCCCTTAGTTGAAGCAGACCGACAACACAGGGCTGCAGGAGAGTTGACCCCTCGTACATTGCCTTGAACAGAGAGGCCCCTCGAGTCAAGGAGTTCCTCCTCTGATGTCCAGCTGGGTAAAAAGGGGACTATGGCTTGGATTACCAACCCTCCTATATTGAACTTTCTAGAAGCCCTTTGCAGGATTCTGAGGTATAGATGAACCTGCTTCAAGAAGCAATTGCAATTCTCATGTATCCCAGTTATTAAGGGGTGAATGGCCTTCACAATCTGCTTCATAGCTGTCCCACAGGTAGGCCTTAACCTAAAGTATTGAACGATGCAATACACATGGTATGATTCTGCACATTGCAATTAACTGAAAATATTAATTTAAAAATACAATTGATCAGTCATACATGAATAATTTATGAAAAAAATATTGTTTTATTAATCTGTATTATGATCAGTTCTCTGACACACCCAATTATTCATTCAAGCTATCACAAATGGTCAACAAAATTATGCCGGGGCTGATCATAGCAAGATTGAAGTCAACTAAAAGCTCTCTATATCGATAAAACCAGAGGGTCTCTGTTTTACGATTTTTGATTTGATCAGTTTAATCTGCTTAATTGTAAACAATTAAATTATCACATTGATATACATGACTATGGTAAGCCAGATAAACCGCCTATTGCCATATTAACAAAAACTCTACCTTAACCTAGGAATAAACAGACGACATCCATTTTGGAGCAAAATTGGCCGCATCGGCCATTTTAATAACAAATTACCATAACATATTTACCAAAACATCTTTATTTACACTCAACAATCCTTCACAGATAGCATTGTCACCTTGTTGAGGATCATTGAAGGCATCAGTGTCGGCCCAAGACATTGTGCTGCCTGGTACCAAAAATGAAATGCTGCCCCCCCCCCAAAAAAAAAATCCCGCCCACCAAAATGCCCCCACATCCATTATTTTATATTATGATAACTAAAGTGGACCTGTCATGGCTCTATACATGTATATAAGAGTGTAAAGAGGACCTGTTATGGCTCTATACATGTATATAAGAGTATAAAGTGGACCTGTCATGGCTCTATACATGTATATAAGAGTATAAAGAGGACCTGTTATGGCTCTATACATGTATAGGAGTGTAAAGAGGACCAGTCATGGCATTATACGTGTATATAGAAGTATAATAAGGACCTTACATGGCTCTATACATGTATGTAGGAGTATAAAGAGGACCTGTCATGGCTCTATACATGTATGTAGGAGTATAAAGAGGACCTGTCATGGCTCTATACATGTATGTAGGCGTATAAAGAGGACCTGTCATGGCTCTATACATGTATGTAGGAGTATAAAGAGGACCTGTCATGGCTCTATACATGTATGTAGGCGTATAAAGAGGACCTGTCATGGCTCTATACATGTATGTAGGAGTATAAAGAGGACCTGTCATGGCTCTATACATGTATGTAGGAGTATAAAGAGGACCTGTCATGGCATTATACGTGTATATAGAAGTATAATAAGGACCTTACATGGCTCTATACAGGTATATAGAAGTATAAAGAGGACCTGTCATGGCTCTATACATGTATATTGGAGTATAAAAAGGACCTGTGCTTGGTCGGCAGCCGCGATGCCACCCACGATCGCTCCACAGAGAGCCAGAACGGGGATCTGTCAATGTAAACAGACAGATCCCCATTCTGACAGGGGAGGAGAGACAGATCTGCTGTTCCTAGTGATTAGGAACAGAGATCTCTCTCCTCCTCCAGTCAGTCCCATCCCCCCCAGTTAGAAACACCTCCCCATTTAACCCCTTTCCAGACAGTGACATTTACACAGTAATCAGTGCAGTTTTATAGCACAGATCGCTGTATAGATGTCAATGATCCCAAATATGTGTCAAAAGTGTCCGAACCTGTCCACCGCAATGTCGTAGATCACTGCCATTACTAGTAAAAAAGTTAATAATAAAAATGCTTGAAGTGCAGCGGGGAGTGGAGCGGGCAATTTGCCTCACAGTGCAGGGGGCAGTGCCGGGACAAAGTCAACCAGCACCCAGGGCGAACATGCCAAGCTGCGCCCCCCCATGACCAATTATCTTACACACACACACACACACACACACACACACACACACAAATACATATATATATAGTGCAGAGGTCAGAATTGGATAGATTACAAAGTACAAGGATCAGGAGCAGTGTGTACAGTGTTCAGAGGTAGAGTATGTACAGTAATATACAATGTGCAGAAGTCAAGAGCAGTAAACTGCAGAGCACAGAGACCAGGAGTATATACACCCTAGTGTATAACAGTACCCCTATAAATTATATCAAATTTAGTGTATGTGTCATTATCAAATCTGACCAAGTGAAATATATAGCACATGAATATGGAACCAAAATACCAGTGCTGCAAACAAAATTATGAAGGGGTGAATCCCAAAACATATAATGCGAACAACTCATAAATATTCAATTACATATCACATGTGGGACCAAAATCCCTGTGCTGCAAAAACATTTTGTGAGGGAACTGTAAATAAAAAATGTAAAATACTATAACATATAATGTGAATAACTCCCAAATATTCAAATAACTCTAGTCAAATTCTTATGGTTCATTTGTACACGATTTGGTTTTGGAGTTACAACCAAACTCTCAGTGCTGCAAATCAAATACACAGTGCAAAGTAATATTAAAGTGCACTATAAAAAAACAGTCCACTAGAGCAGTGGTCTCCAAACTGCGGCCCTGGGGCCAGATGTGGCCCTTTGCTTGCCTTTATCTGGCCCTTGAGGCATTATTCCTGCCAATGACACCAATGATGGGGCATAATTCCTTCTACTGACAAAAAAAGGGGCACTATTCCTCCCAACGACACCAGATCGCACATTGTTAACTCCCACTGGGCACAGTTCGGCCCCCCTGAAGTCTGAAAGACAGTAAACTGGCCCTTTAGAGAGTTTGGAGACCCCTGCACTAGAGAGCAAGTGCTCTTGTGCACATTGCTGGATCGAGATGGGGCTCAAGCAAGTGGCTGACAGATTCCTCCATCCACACAAGTTGGATGGATGTGGGAATTGTATTCTGACAGCAGGGACTCTCCCCTATCAAAATACACTGATCAGCACTGCTTCCGTTTGGCTGCAAACAGCTAATTGAACAAGGATTTCCAGCAGAAGTGGATATAACAAATCGGTTTCTGTCTAACAGAGAGGGTTACACATCGATCAAAAATTCAGACCCTGCTGAACCCAATGAATTCTTTGCTGTGTATTCAGTTTTACCTTGTACTTTGCTTCAGCGGGCTCTCTGCAGTTCTGTTACTGGTCCCCTGCAGCTCCTGTGTCAGTTAGGAGTGACAGTGGTCACACTCCAGCCTCCAATTTAGACCATACAGGGTTAATCTTCCTCTATATGTGATAGGGAGGAGGAGGAGAGCACTGGAGCTGGCTGAAGCATAGAATCAAGTACAAAAAGACTATACAGTACCCCCCTTCTCCCCCCTCCCCCACACTGCAAGAGTGGACTTTCTTGAAGTTGGGCTGGGATAAGAAATCACCTCCTTTGCTGTGTAATGTTATATTCTTGAACAGGTTAGGGATTAGTGTGATATTTCAGGTGCTACATATATGTAATCCACATACACATTATATCTTATTAAAAAATCATTCTTTTTAGAAGATATAATGTGTATGTGGATTACATATAATGTAGCACCTGAAATGTCACACTAATTCCTAACCTGTTTAAGAATTTTACTTTCACTTTCAATAAACCTGCAGTGAAAAGTGCAGGGCACGTTTATAATCACAGTATATGGAATGCAGAGCAGTCGGGACTCACAGTAGAAGAGGATCCAGCCTGTCATCCGTGATTTACACACCTTCACTCTGCTCTGGAGGAGGAGCGCTGTGCTGTGTGCTGGGCGGGAACCAAAGATCGATGCTGCAGTGTGAGGTTCTCTTTCTACTCTGCCCACATGCACTTTCGCTGGGACTGTACCAGCTCCGATCCAGGGGGGGGGGGGGGGGAGACTCATAGGAACACAAGAAGGGAGCCTAGAAAGGGGTGCATCTGCTGCCGCAGAGCAGTGAGCAGGAGCACATAATCCTTAAATTAGGCAGGCAACAGGGGCATACAAGTTTTACAGCTACATTTTGTGGATAGATTTTTCTGCTCACAGCTTTGCCGCCCCCCTAAAAGTGCCGCCTGGTACAATGGTACCATCTGGTCCCATGGTAGGGCCGGCCCTGGAAGGCATTGACCTAATTTCCTTAGTATCAGCGTGGCCATCCAAGATCCCAGTCGCAGTGCGCCGACTCAAGGACAATAGCACTCTGAACCTTCCCCACGCTGATACCCATCAAACGATGCCAGCTAAACCACGGTTAATTGGCATCAACCGAGGATTCCATACCTTGATGGTTCCTGCACTTATGCCAAATTGGTAAAAATGTCTACTGCCTCCAAAGATCCGCAACCGCCAATCCTTCACCCAAACACACAAATCATATACAAACACAACATATTAGGGCGAGAGGGTGGGAGCTTCCTCTTCCGACGCTGTAAAACAACTGATCTCCAGACCTCCCCCAAGCCCCTCCTACCCCGGGAAAAATTAACTACAGCCACCCCCCTAACCTGCCATTTTCACTCCCCCTAAATTAACCCCATAGTGCTGTTCCTAGCTACCCAGTCATGCCAGCCCTGCGCTTAATACTTTGTATTTTGCTACAGGCTTCTTTGTATGTGTGGCACCAAAAAAAGGAATCGTCCACCGATTGTACAATCTGATTATAGGATGTATGGCTGACATTAGAGGTGCCATGACATAACAGCAAACCGGTAGGTGGTTCCAATTTTCTGTTACCCCAAGTAAAGTGAATATTTGTCCGTAATGGGGACTGCTACATTGAATTTGTGCCTAGCAGAGTTTCCATTATTTGCTTGTCTGTAATTGAGATGTCATTCTTTCATCCGACTGCCACCACTAAGCAGCCAGGCCCCTATCAGTACCCACGAACAGCTACTAAGAACCCTTGAAGCTTATCTGAGTTTACATTCCCTGTGTGTTCTTCAGTGACCTTCATGACTCTCAGATCTGACACTGAACTCTCAATAAATAGAATAATGGAAAAGATGGACTGTCACTAAAGGATTAATGCAAAGAGCTTGTAACATTCATGACTGTATTTGGCAGTCCTTTTTGCACATATGTAGCCAGTTCTGCCTAACACACACTTGCTTGGTAACAGTGACAAATGGTAAAATGAGGACAGACAAACTTGCAAGAGAACCACAGAACATTACATTTTATTCTACTTATAAGGATTAAGCAGTTTTCGCAAGAGGTTACGCTGGAACGACTTGTTAATGTAGCGGGTATATACTTTTAAAACGGGTGAAGACACCAGTGAAACATGGTTCCCTGCGGCCCAGCAGGTGGCGCTGTCACTTTGGGCCGGGGTTGAACCATCGCTGCAGTGCCGTGCCCTTTGTGACCTCTCGCAGCGGTTGTACGGCGGGGCGGGGAACCCGCCGTGCTTGCTGGGAGAGGTTATAAAGGGGGCGGACATCTTCGCCACGAGGTTCGAGTCCCAGGCACCTTCAGCCTGAGGGCTGCTGTTAGCGGTCGGTGTCTAGGCGGCCTAGGCCTGGACACCTGGAGTTTGTGTTCCATCCCAGACACCTTCAGTCTGGGGTGAGGTACTCAGCCGGAGGCCTGGGGCCTAGTACCTTCCGCTGGGTCCCGCGAGGGAGGGATTGTCCTAGGGGGCCCCGGGAGTGGGGCACCCGAATCCAGAGGCGTAAGGGACCAGAGGAGGGACTTATCCGAAGACCTGGTGCAGAAGATTGCCAGTGCCGGGTGAACCTCTGGAGACCGCCCGGAGGGATATCTTTCCCGAACAGGGGCCAAGTTCAGAGAGGAGGGTGGTTCATGTTCAATGACCGGTGGCAGCGGTCCAACTATTCAACTCAGGTCAGTGGCAGAGACCTGCTATTAGGCCTGTGGCAGGGGCCTCAACGGTTCATCCGGTCGGTGGCAGCGACCAAAACTCACGGTCGGTGGCAGAGACTGTGCGCCAGGCCTATTCGCTAGCAAAGGAATAGGAGAGTTCAGTTGTGCCTGGGCCTACTCGTGTCCACACCCCTGTCTGTCTGTTACTGAAAGTTCAACTGATTGTGTTCACCCTAAAAGTAGAGAAATAAAGGAGTGTTGGACATCTCCACGGAACAGCTGGAGGCTTCGTATGCAGTGAACAGACCCGGAGGTAATTCAAGTAACTCTGCTCAACCCTCATACACATACGAGGGGAGAGCTTGGCGTAGTGTTCCTGCACTCTCCTCTCCCAGGTACCCCTAGACACAAGCCAATCAAACGAGAAAACCCGAGAGGGAGAGTGAGGCTCCGCTACATTAATATGACTTGCAAGTCACATTGCTTATTGTTCTGCAGCATAGGAGGCATTTTATTTGCAGACTTGGCTGACTAGGATTTCTAATTGATCCTTTGCTTTGATCTTTGAATTTGCAAAGGGTTTCCAGTAAGAATCAGATTCCCCATGCAATGCAGTAACAATTCAAACCATGCATGCTTCTAAATCGAGTGCTTGTGTAGATCACATTGCTGCAGAGCAGGATGAAACAATACGGATATTACAGTTTTGCTGTCTAAAAATGTGAGCAGGCAGGCTTTTTATTGAATAGGTGATATATAGTAGTCTCTACTCCTGCAATAAAATATGCCTACCTGCCTGCTCACAGCAATCCCTGGATTGTAAACTGAACTGCACATTCTAGTTTTCGATAGAATGAAGAGGGATTGGAACACCTGTAAGGATTTTTTTTGCTTTCTTTGTCCCCTTTGGGGAGAATCGTCCTCTCTATTTGTACTGTTTACTATTATCATCAAGAGCAAAAGTGAAAGAAAATCTCAAATTTTGGGTTGTCACCAGAACAGGAATAGAGGGGAAATCTTGAAATTGGGGCACATAGTTTTGGCTATGGGACAGGAAGTGTCCGAAAAACTCTCTAAGAGGACACTGATGTGAAAAGAAAAAAAAACATGACAGGGGTTATAAAAAGCAAAAGTAACGCACAAGCACCTCACTACACTTAAGCCTCGTACACACAATCAGATTTTCCGACGGGATTTGTATGTTGACAGACTGTTGGCCGAAAATCAGACCGTTTGTATGCTCCATCGGACAATTGTTGTCGGATTTTCCGCGGACAAATGTTGGATGGCAGGCTTTAAAATTTTCCATGGACAGCGGTCTGTTGTCGGATTTTCCGATCGTGTGTACAAAAGTCCGTCGGACAAAAGTCCAAAGTACAAACACGCATTCTCGGAAGCAATACTCACCAAACACAACATTAGCAGAAGGTCACTAAGGTTCAGGGCTGGGTGACTCGTCTAGAAGGTTGGAGAATCTTCTAGAATTAGTGGGTGGAGGTTAGTAGGAGCTGCCTTGAATATTTATAGAGCCTCAGCCAATCCTCAGACATAAGCTGGCAGGAGGATGAGACCACTCCATAAATAGACATGGGCCATGCCAGCAGGGCAGTCGGGTGGAAGCTGGAGATACAGTGTTGAGGAGGCTGTCGTGGCCCTCAGGGGTACCCCCTAGTCTGGGGGGGTTGCCCTGCCTTGGGCCGGGGCTCGGGTGCTGGAAGGATCCTAAAACATAGGAGCAGGCTTTCTTGGAGAGAGTAGTCAACACTGTTGGGGACTAACAAGGGGGAGACTGCCACATCTAACCAGTCTCCCCGAAGACAGCAGTGTGCTTAAGTCTTCTAACCTTCCCTGGGTGATCTCCTGAGAATCAGTCGGGTGGGCTAGTGAGAGTCAGCCAGGTGGGCTTGTGAAGAGTCAGTCAGATGGACAGGTTTGGAGTTTGAGGCCTCGTACACACGGCCGAGATTCTCGTTGAAAAAAACATGTCGTTTTTTTTCGACGAGATTCTTGGACAAGAAACTTGTCCCGGCCGAGTGTACACACGCTCGTTTCAAAGAACCCGCGGTTCTTTGAAAGGAGCGTACACGGTGACGTCATCGACTACGTCGAGCATGCGCTCGTCACATTCGATGCCGTCGCCGCCATCTTGGTTGGTATACCCTACGTATGCCTAGGAAGCTGCTGCGCATGCGTCGAATTCATTTCGAACATGCGCGGGCTTCCGGGAGGACAGGTAAGTGTACACACACTCACTTTTCTCGTCGAGAAACATGCCGAGGAGAATCTCGACGAGAAAATAGAGAGCAGGTTCTCTATTTTCTCGTCGAGGTTTCTTGTCGGTTTTCTCGACGAGAAACCCGATAGCCGCGTACACACGACCGATTTACTCGGCAAGACCTCTCTGCCAGCAAGTTTCTTGCTGGTTCTTGCCGAGAAAATCGGTCGTGTGTACGAGGCCAAAGCCTGGAGGGCCAGTGAAAGGGGCATCTACAGCCAGGTGGGTTGGCAGTGCCTGAAGATGTGGAGCTGGGATCAGTGGCCACAGAGGAAGATTTACAAAATGTTTCACTACAATGTGCTACACCAAAAAGGGGCTACAAGTTCCTGTCTGTAAAGGGCCATTGCTAATCTAACTGGGAGTCTGTCAGATAAAGCAAAGTGATTCAGCTGGTGCAAGCAAGTGCTGTGCAGGAGGAAAGTGAAGGACTGTATATCAGAAGATGTCCGTTATTAACCTTCAATAAATAACAAAGACAAAGCCACAGACTGTTCTCTGACTCTGGGTGTTTGTGAAAATTTGGTGTGCCTGGCTGTGGAGGAGTGGGGGATCCAAGTTCATCAGCAGTCCCTATGGGGTTCTGCTACATCACAAGGGTATCTGTTGCATTTTACCTCTGCCAGATCATTAACCACTTGCCCTCTGGAAGGTTTACCCCCCTTCATGACCAGGCCATTTTTTGCGATACGGCACTACGTTTACCTCACAACTGCGTGGTCGTGCGACACTGTACCCATATACATTTTTTGTCCTTTTTTTCCCACTAATAGAGCTTTCTTTCGGCGGTAAAAAAAAAACAATATTTTCACACCGCGCTCCTATTTATAAACAAAACATGTGCAAACCAACATATGTTATGCCCCATACACACAATCATTTTTCATGCCGTTAAAAATGCCATTTTTAAAAATGGCCATTAACCACTTCAGCCCTGGAAGAATTTACCCCCTTCCTGACCAGAGCACTTTTTGCGATGCAGCACTGCGTCGCTTTAACTGACAATTGCGCGGTCGTGCGACGTTGAACCTAACCAAAATTGATGTCCTTTTTCCCCCACAAATAGAGCTTTCTTTTGGTGGTATTTGATCACCTCTGCGGTTTTTATTTTTTGTGCTATAAACAAAAGAAGAGCGACATATTTGAAAAAAATGCAATATTTTTTACTTTTTGATTTAATAAATATCACAATTTTTTTTTTTTAAAACAATTTTTTTTCTAAGTTTAGACCGATACGTATTCTACATATTTTTGGTAATTATTTTTTGCAATAAGCGTATATTGATTGGTTTGCGCAAAAGTTATAGCGTCTACATAATAGGGGATAGATTTATGGCATTTTTATTTTTTTTATTTTTTTTACTAGTAATAGCGGCGATCTGCGATTTTTATTGTGACCGTGACATTGCGGCAGACACATCGGACACTATTGGCGCGTTTTTGGGACCATTCACATTTATACAGCGATTAGTGCTATAAAACTGCACTAATTACTGTGTAAATGTGACTGGCAGGGAAAGGGTTAACACTAGGGGGCGATCAAGGGGTTAATATGTTCCCTATTGAGTGATTGTAACTGTAGGGGGAGGGGACTCACAAGGGGAGGAGACCGATCTGTGTTCCTCTGTACTGGGAACACACATCGGTCTCCTCACCTCTGACAGGAGGTGGATCTGTGTGTTTACACACACAGATCCACACTTCTGCCGTGATCGTGGGCAATCGCGGGTGCCCAGCGGACATCGCGACCGCCGGGCACACTCACCGGGTCACGAGCGTTGCCGGGAAAAAAGGACGTCATATGATCACTTTTTATCTTTGTATGTTGGTGTTTTTCTGATTAAAAACCCAATTTTTTTTTACCTACACCATTGGAGCCCCCTATTTTTTTCTTCTCTTTGCATGAAATCGGTGAGGAAAAGTTTTTTCAGTTTTCTCCAGTTGGTCCTTCTACAATACCCTTGTCGGGGTATTTTCCATTTAAGTTTGATCGTATTCCATCGTCTGGTTGAATACCGGGATCCAGAGTGCCAGTCTTCTGGTGGGATCTCCAGCCTTGGGGGTATTGGAGACCCGAGAAGTATTGCATCCATCAGTTCCACCCAGGATTGAAGACATCCGATCATCTAGCCGGTATACCTCTACATCCATCAGAGATCCGGGGACGTTCCTGTGGAGCAGCCATTGGAGATACTCTCAAGCTCGATTGATCCGCTGTCATATGACATTCGGGTCCAACGTTTCTGGTAAGCACACATGAATGTCACCATCCACGTGAAGAATTGTGCCAGAAGTTTTACATCCATTCCTTGTTATTTACCCACTGTTTTGGACACTCTTAATTTTTTTGTCTTTGTTTATCATTGTGGACATTTTATATATATTGGGTTACGGGTAGGGCGTTCAGCCTGCCCCTTCTCACTTTTTTGTGTGTTTCCATTTATGGTCACATTTGAGTTACAGTCCAGCTTTTACTGGCCTATATGTAGCGCTGTACTATCGCCTTCTTTCACCAGCCCCTAGGCCAAGGGTGCCCAACCCTTTGAAGAGCGGGGGCCACTTAAGCGACTTGGTAACCGGTCACGGGCCACAATGAGCGGAGCGGGTGGATGGCAGCCCACTCTACTCTATAGAGCCCACTCTACTCTTTTTTGTTAGCAGATCGGATTGGAGGTAGGCGTTTTTAAACAGACACAAGTCCATTTACAGCTGCCACTCCTTAGAGGTGAATGGTGGGTCCGATTGGGTCAGACTGACTGTGTGAAAGGGGCCTAAGGCTGCTTTCACACTGATGCATGGTTGTTTACCCGCACCACGAGTGCAGCACAGTTCACCTGTGGCTTTCCCGCCGGTTAGCTGCACTTTGCCAAAGACGCCATATCCTGTAGGTGTGGTGCACTTTCAGAAAGCACACCAAACTCACAGGTAATAGAAGTCTATGGCTCAGTGTAGGTAATCAGTTTAAAAGCAGCCCAGTAACCACTGGAGAACAGATATGCCCATATATACACTGTGATTTTAGTCATAAACTGACCTTTAATAACAGTATTCTATTCTATTGTATTCCATCCCAGAGCAGGATGTCGCGGGCCACATCAGAGGGCTCTGCGGGCCACATGTGGCCCCCGGGCCACTGGTTGGGCACCCCTGCCCTAGGCAAACATCCTACTCACCGGACATATATGACACCCATCTAGGGTTGCCACCTCATCCCTTTAAACCTGAACACATATGAATTACACAGGTTCCGGGGCTGATTAAGGTGGTAATTAAACTCACTTGGGGCCTTATCTGCATAAGATCAGCCCCAAAACCTGTGTAATTACTACGTGTTCGGGTTTAAAGGGATGAGGTGACAACTCTACACCCATCACAGGTACCATACTAGGCATGTGCAGCAAAGATGTATCTTCCAGTGAAACGGCTCAGATCGATAAACACCCGTCGGGCGAGGGTATAGTGAATCACAGATGTCAAGGAGAAAAGAGAGAGCTCCTCATAGTGCGGTTTGTAACTTTTTTTTCTTCGCAATAAAAAATAACACTTACAATGTAGTAGATCTTTAAAAGGCCATAAAAAACAAGAAGGCACGCCGATCGCGTTTCACCTGCGTTCCAGAGAGATGGTGGGAGTGACGTGTCACGCACTGCCAGACCCTTTTGGTGGTATTTGATCATCTCTGTGGTTTTTATTTTTTGCGCTATAAACCAAAAAATTAAAAAAAAAAAAAACGATATTTCTTTCTGCTAGAAAACATATCCAATAAAAAAATTTAAAAGAATAACATTTCTTCATAATTTTAGGCCAATATGTATTCTGCTACATGTTTTTGGTAAAAAAAATCACAAAAAGCGTATTTTGATTGGTTTGCGCAAAAGTTATTGTTTCTACAAAATATGGTATAGATTTATGGAAATTTTATTTTTTACATTTTTTGTACTAGTAATGGCAGCGATCAGCAGCTTATAGCGGGACTGCGACATTGCAGCAGACAAATCGGACAGTGACACTTTTGACACTTTTTAGGGACCAGTGACACTAATGCAGGGATCAGTGCTAAAAATATGCACTGTCACTGTACTAATAGCACTGGCAGGGAAGGGGTTAACATCAGGGGCGATCAAGGGGTTAAATGTGTTCCTAGGGAGTGCTTGCTAACTGTGTGGGGGTGCTTGTACTGTGGGAAGGCAGAGGTTCGTGTTCCTGCTTAGCAGAAACACAAGATCACTGGCTGGCGAAGGATGTAACCATTGTTTTGCTGGAAGGTGGAGGTAAGTATCTTGGGGAGTTTAGTTCTTTTTAATGAAAAGTGTCTGAGACAAACTTTGTCTCAATTTTGCTTCAACTGGAGCACAGCCAGTCCGTTGTTAAATGTTTATTTTCTGTGTGGGGAAAAAAAGCTGTGTGGGGAATAAAAAAAAAAAATAGAAGCTGATTGGTGGTTAACCACTTGCCGACTGGCTCTCCTGCGCAAAAGCAGAATAGCGGGCACGCTTTCGCCCGCCGCAGGAGCGTGCCTGTGGTTCCCGCGGACTCGAGGGCCTGCGATCGCGGCGAAGAGAGGCAGAACGGGGAACTGCCTATGTAAACAAGGCATTTCCCTGTTCTGCCTAGTGACATGACAGGGATCTACTGTTCCCAATGATTGGGAGCAGTGATCTCTGTCATATTTCAGTAAGCCCATCCGCCCTACAGTTAGAACACGCTCAGGGAACACACTTAACCCCTTGATCGCCCCCCCCCTAGTGTTAACCCCTTCCCTGCCAGTGTAATTTTTACATTGATCAGTGCACTTTTATAGCACTGATCAATGTAATGTCACTGGTCCCCAAAAAGTGTAATTTGGGATCAGATTTGTCCTCCGCAATGTCGCAGTCCTGCTAAAAATTGCAGATCGCCGCCAATACCAGTAAAAACAATAAAAAATAATAAAAGTCCCTAAATCGATCCCGTAGTTTGTAGACGCAATAACTTTTGCGCAAACCAATCAATATACACCTATTGCGATAATTTTTACCAAAAATATGTAGAAGAATATATATCGGCCTAAACCAGGAGTCTCAAACTGGCGGCCCTCCAGCTGTTGCGAAACTACAAGTCCCATGAGGCATTGCACAGCTGACAGTTACAAGCATGACTCCCACAGGCAGAGGAATGATGGGACTTGTAGTTTTGCAATAGCTGGAGGGCCGCCAGTTTGAGACCCCTGGCCTAAACTGATGAATACATTTTTTTTTTTTTTTAGATTTTTTTATTGGATATGTATTAAGGCAGAAAGTAAAAAAAAAAAAAAATTCACAATTGTTGCTCTTTTTTTGTTTATAGCGTGCAAAATAAAAACCACAGAGGTGATCAAATGCCACCAAAAGAAAGCTCTATTTTGTGGGGAAAAAAGGACGTCAATTTTGTTTGGGTACAACGTCGCATGACAGCGCAATTGTCAGTGCCGCATCACAAAAAATGCTCTGGTCATTAAGGGGGCAAATCCTTCCGGGGCTGAAGTGGTTATTATAAGCAATGGCACCAGTTGAGATAAAATTTGACTCTTGACTGATGCTTTTTTTGAGTTCCTCCCATGATATACCTTAAGGCTTGTATATTTGCCAACGCTTACCCTGCATGTTATATTAAAACTATAGCAACAGCTTGGAAGTTCTCTTATGAAGTGTCACAGCTCAGCAATGAGGAATGTTTGTTGAAGGGATGATCTCAGTCTCCAATGTAACTTCAAACACATTCTGCTGTCAACAGAAAATGAGTACTTTGATGACAAATGTCACGAGCTGAGGTCCTCAACAGAGCAGGAATGGAGGGCATAGGCCAGGAACAAGATTGGCATGAAAGATTTCCCAGATATATCCCTTTCCAAGTATTCCTTGGTGTACCAAACATCCTGCATGGGTAATATTATATTCTTAGTTTATGAGGCACTAAGCTGGAAAGCAGTGTGTGCATGTATATGCAGCACCACCCCAAAGCAGCCACTTATTAACCTGGGTTCTCTGTTCTGCACCTCGACTTAGGTAACTCTCTCAGCCCCTCTGACAGACCTAGTTAAATGGAAATCACCACAAACACTTAAGGAATCACAAGCTAAAGATACTCTTGACTTGGTAGTGCGCTAGTACCAAGGAATGGACACAAGACCGCTTAGTGGTGAAGTGCACTAGGGTGAATTGGAGTAAATAGAGGCTTGAGTATGAACACACAGGAGGTAGGCTTTAGAGTTTAGACACAATCTGCTAGACAGTATAATTACTATGCCAGAGCTACTTAAAGCGGAGCTCCACCCTAAAGTGGAACTTCCGCTCATCGGAACCCTCCCCCCTCCGGTGTCACAATTGACACCTTTCAGGGGGGAGGGGGGTGCAAATACCTGTCTAAGACAGGTATCTGCACCCACTTCCGGGAGATCTCTCTGAGGGAAATCTGCGGGAAGTACGTCACTTCCCGCAGAATACCCGTTGTGTTCTGGGAGACACTCGGCTCCCAGAACACACGGGGACCAGTCAGAACGGCGCAGCGCGATTCGCGAATGCGCCGTAGGGAACCGGGCAGTGAAGCCGCAAGGCTTCACTTCCTGGTTCCCTCACTGAGGATGGCGGAGGGGGCAGCAGAGTGACGAGCGATTGCTCTTCCTCTGCTGCGGACGTCGCTGGACTCCAGGACAGGTAAGTGTCCTAATATTAAAAGTCAGCAGCTGCTGTAGCTGCTGGCTTTTAATATTTTTTTTTTCGGCGGAGCTCCGCTTTAATGAGAGTTCTGTACCACTAGATTGCTATTAACACAGGATCCAGCAATATCAGTAATAAATAGTGAGCAAGAACATTAAATGTGTTGGAAATAGGGACATTGCAACTACTTGGGGTGCACCCAGGGTATTACTAAGTCATATGTAACTTCCCTGTGTGGTACCTCTGAACTAAGTCACTAACAAAGATCTCTATGTGGCAACTGTAAATAGTCTTTTGTACTGCATCTTTAGCCAGTGTCATGAACACACGCCTCTTAGACCCACAACAGGACTCGGGCGCATCCCTGCAAACGGCTTCCAGCAGTAAAAAGACGTGCGCCAATGCGCATGCGCGCGTGCACATTGCGGGGATCGTGCACGCCCGCACAGTGACGTTGCCTTGGCGCCCAGTGGCCTTTAAAAGGGGCTTCTGCTGTTTAGTTCCTTGCTGTTTGATCTGCAGCTTATCCTGTGACCTGATCCGGAACCTGCATCTGATCCTACTCTGACCCAGCTCTCTGACCTTGCTGCTATCTCCAGTCTTGACCTTTGGCTTCCTTGACCCTGTTCTGCTCATCTGTCTGCCTGATCCTCCGTTACCTGGCTAGTCTGACCTCGCTCCCGCCTGCACCTGCGTGCACCTGTTGCTCCTTGGCGCACCTGCATCCGCTGACCTGCATTCTCAGCTTCCAAACCAGTTCCTGTCTTCGCCAGCTGCACGCTCCTGCTTCTGCGCACACCTGTTGCTCTCTGGTGCACCTGCATCCGCTGACCTGCATCCGTAATCCGCACCCGCTGACCTGAATCCTCAGCATCCAAGCCAGCTCCTGTCTTCACTAGCGGTCTTCACCTCCAGCCAAGAGAACCCGGCAGGCACTCATAACCTCACTGTGCTCCTATGGTCACTGTCCCAACTCCAGTGATCCAGTAACCAGAGCTGTACGAGAGGTCTCCCTCTGCACGTCAGGCTCACCTCCAAGGTAAGTGTCAGCCAGCTTGTATTGGGAGAGAAACTAATTTTTACCCCAGCTCCACTGCCAATATAAAAGTCCACGAACTGTGATTTGGTGCTCTAGCCAGGACGTTTAGGCCCCACAGATACGATAATTAAATCAGAAAGGCTGGCAACTCGGATGCTCTTGAATAAAAATACTTTATTAGTTACATGGGTACACGGGTACAGGCTATTTACTGATGCGTTTCGGCTAAGAAGCCTTCATCAAAGCAAGCTTGTATTGGGCTCAATCATACCATTGGTGCACTTAAGGACAGTCACAGCAAGACCCGCATGCCATGGGGCAGCTAAGTGTGAAGTGGGTGGGTAATTTCTAAAGGCTCAGTCTCTCTAGTGGCAGTAGGTCATGGCCACAAGGCCTTCTCCCCAAGCTCACCAAACCAGCTTGGAAATCTCCACTGCTTGAGGAGGAATCCTCTGCCCCAGTTCAGCATGGCTTCATGACCTGGCTCAACCGCTTTGATGTGAGTGCAGCGCAGAACTTTACAGTGGTAGTAGCACAGTCCCAGCTCCACGCTCTCTTATGCTCTCTCTCCCCCTGGTCTCACAGTGGTATACTTCAGGCCTCAGCTCTGACAGCAGAATGCATATGTAGTTCTTAAATATATGTTTTAAAAAAAGACTAACCTTTGGCAGAATCCCAGTCAATATATAGTATATACTGCAAGCTGATGTTACCTATCGATCCTTGCTTCAAACCGTGGTAGATGGTGAACAGGAGTAGCCTGGCAGAGCAGGGTATTGTACAGCCAGGGGAGGATTCTCCATTAGGTTCAGTAGGCTTGCACCTATAGGTGGCAAAGGCAAAGAGGTAGCTTTTACCTGTATAGTCATTACACATCACCACTTTAAAACAATCCTTTTTGCCCCAATTCCCTGACTACCTACCCTCCACAGATGCATACTTATCTTGGTCTGAGGAATTTTTACATTTTGTCCCTAGTGTCCTGGTTGTGCCAGTGCTGTAGACCTCTATAGTGAAGTCTTCCTAGGCTGGAGTTTAGGACAAAACCCCATAAATGTCTGTGGGGAACTACTGCAAAGGCAAGGCCAGTTCACTGAATACTTGGGGTTTGGGGATTTAAAGGATAAGTTCACCTTTTACATACAATGGCCCATACAGACAAGGGCCAGTATTATATTGTTTAATGCAAATGCCACACCTGTAGGTTTTTTCTGTTAATCTTGAAGCCTCACCAAAATACTCCCAGCATTTTTATTCCCAAAGCCTGGCCTAAGTCAAAGAATTCCCCCATCTTGGTTTATTTTCAGGACATGTGCTACAGCAAAATGGCCACTGAGCTTTCCTTTTTTAGGACAGCTAAAGAGATTATCACTTTGGTTGTCCTCAAAGAAGAAGGCTCAGTGACAATTTTGTTGTAGCCCATGTCTTGGGAAAAAGCTAGGCTGTGGGAATGTAAACATTGGGAGTATTTCAGCCAGGCTTCATAGGTGACAGAAAAGGCCTACAGGTACAGTATAGACTTTGTACTAAATAATATTTTTACAAATGGCACAGAGCATTGTAAATAACTGGGGCTCTTTGTCTGCATGGACCAGTTTTCGTAAAAGGAGAACTTTGCCTTTAAACAAATAGTTGAGGTCACTGTGTCAGATTAGGTAAGTATCCAGTCCACCTATAGAGGAGGTTGAACTAAGTAAGGTCAAGGAGGGGGGTGGGGAAAAAAGCTTATCTAAAAGAAAAAAAATTAGAATGGTGGGCTTATTCAATAATGTGCCATAAAGTAATATACTCAAAGAATGAATATGATGAGTATCCAAGCATACAAATAAATAAATGTGAATAAAAGTCCAACTAAAGCCCAATGGTAGGAGTCAGTTCATATAAAGGTAAAAATCTCATAGGGATAACTTGATAGAAGAAAAAACAGACAAAACATCAATCCAAACATCGACTGTTAAATTTATGAATTGGCCGCTCACCTCCAACAATGACCCAAGGGTCAAACAAGGCTCATCACTTCCGGTTCTGACGGTCACTTCCAGTTTAGCCAAGTGCGTCACTTTCGGTTCCGGCAGAAACCGGAAGTGAATGCAATTTCGAACTGCGCCATCATTGTGAGTAGTGGGAGTTACTGGATGTAGTACGGGAGCTTAAATTATAAAAGACAGCCAATCACAGACTCCATAAGCTTCTGATGACGCCCAGTGGGAGGGGCGAAACGCGTTAAGATATCTGTGAAGGCTGTTTGTATGCCAAGGCGGCAATCTCTGCATGTTTTTACCTTATTGATGTAAGTGTTATGACTTTTAACCTTTTAAAATAAAAATAGCAGTATTACACTATATGCTCTTTCCTCCGTTTTTGTTGAAATCATATTGTTATGGATTGTTGTTGATCGAGTGAGCCTGAAGGATCTGGATCACCGGGAGGATGCCAGCAGACATCCATACTCAAAGGCCATTCTGTGGACAGACATCACCATCCTGATACAGGCATATACACCATTTCCATCTGGTGAGTGGGGACCCAGGAGGGGAGCACGGAGAGTCACCAGAATATATATGAATTTGTCACCAGCTCATCATCCCATATTTTATGGACTGTATTGATTGCACTTTATTTTGCACTGTACTGGCACTGAGCACTTTAATATATTGTTAATAGAGATATGTATGGTAGTTTATAGGAGCAGCGCTGAGTTTAATTTCTTGTTTCAATTTTTGTGGTACTTACCTTACACTATAGCAGCAGCCCTAATTTATTATTTATTATTAATATTGTTTATTATTAATATTGCTTTGACACATCACCATAGCGCGGGTTTGTAATTTTTCTTTTTATCATCAGATAGTCAGATAAGGAATCCTGCTGATGGATCTGTGAAGGCATTCAGATTCTAGACGAAGACGAAGAGCTACGTCCAAAATGTGGCATCAAAACATCTTGGGTAATTCCATATATAGAGGAAACAGCTCACTCCAAGGAATGACACTTTTTGTATAAATGGCGCTCAAAGGAAACAAAGAACAGCCATAGTGCAATATTGCCAAATGAAAAGTAAATTTATTTAGTAAAAGAAGCTGCTTACATCAAGTAAGGGTAAAAACTGCAGTAAAAAGTAATGGGAGTAGTGACACACTCGTCTCCTCACCGCACTTCCGTAAAACACCACCGGAACTGACGTCACAAGGCTCCACCCGACGCGTTGTGTCACTGGTGGCGTGACTTCCTCAGAAACACTCTCTCTTCACACTCTCTGTCCCTGATGTGCCTTGAGTGGCTATGTTTGATCTTGTTAGTATGATAGTTTGGCTAGGGAGGCAACTGGGGCAGCACAAACAGGGGGAGCAGGACATGTAAATCCAACCTTTAAGCAAGCCCTAATCATAGGCGTGCGCACGGGGTGTGCCGGGGGTGCCTGGGCACACCCTAATCACCTTGTGCTGTCTCCAGAGATCTGCCCCGAAATGCTGCATCCAAGAGAGTGTGTGGCCCACGCTGCCTGTGAAACGGTTTCACAGGCAGCAGATCGTGAGAACTGCCAGAGCTGTTCAGTGTATGAAACTGTCAGATAATGACACTGCATGCAGGGAGAGACACCAGCTGTCAAAAGTCAGTGGTGATGTCGGGGGTGGGCGGGACCAGAACGACCATCAAACACCAGCCAATGGGTGTCAGGGAAACATATTATGCATTGAACACTAGATGGCAGCAAACAAGCTGTCAGGGAAACACTCAGCTGCTTAGTGCACGCATCACATGACTTCCTGGCTGTCTATAAAAGCTGTGCAAGTGCTCAGAGGAATTGCTGGTTTGTCTTCAGCTTCCTGTTGTGTTCTGCTTCCTGTTTCCTGTATCTGATTACCCGTTGTGACCCGGATTGACCTTGACCATTCTGATCTTCTCCTGCACTGACCTCTGGCTTGCCTACGGACTCCGCCTTGTCTTCAGTGTTTGACCCTCTGCGCTGTGACCCGGACCTGTCTCCTGCCTCCAGTGCTTTACCTCCTGCCTGTGACCCGGACCAGCCTCTTGTCTGCAGTCCTTGACCCTCGGCCTGTACCCGGATCTGCCTTTGGCCTCCTGTGTTTGATCTTCGGTCTGTTCTGGACTTTCTGTGGAACTCTTGTCCTGCTGGTCCTGCGACCCCCAGTCATCGCACAGCTGCCCTTCTCTACAGAGGACCTCTACGTAAGTCTTCCTTCGGTGGTAGCCTGTGCCTCTTCGTGCCATCCTCTCCCTGTCTCACCTCCAGGGGGCGGAGTGCACCTAGTCGCAAGCCGAAAGTACTCTCCTGACAATGGGATAGGGTCTGGGCGGGCCGCTACATTTATGTGGCTCCGCCCCCTCTCTGAAGCAGCTCAATCATTGGCTGGTGTTTATAGCACTTGGTCCCGCCCACTTCTGACGTTGTAAGTCATCACAACTCAGCCGCGATGTCGGGGGTGGGCGGGACCAAGCGCCATCAACACCAGCCAATGATTGGGCTCCTTCAGAGCGGGAGCGGAGCCAGAGAAATGTAGCGGCCCACCCAGACCCATCCAATTGGCTGGTGTTTAATAACTGTTCAGTCCCGCCCACCCCTGACATCACCGCTGACCTTTAACAGCTGGTCTCTCTCCCTGCATGCAGTGTCATTATCTGACAGTTTCAAACACTGAACAGCTCTGGCAATTCTCACGATCTCCTAAATGTGAAACTCCCCCTCTCCCCTATCTGTGCCAACCAGTGCCAACCAATGCTGCCTATCAGTGCCAACCAGTGCTGCCTATCAGTGCCAACCAGTGCTGCCTATCAGTGCCAACCAATGCTGCCAACCAGTGCCAACCAATGCTGCCAATCAGTGCCAACCAATGCTGCCTATCAGTGCCAACCAGTACTGCCTATCAGTGCCAACCAGTGCTGCCTATCAGTGCCAACCAGTGCTGCCTATCAGTGCCAACAAATGCTGCCTAGCAGTGCCAGTGCTGCTTATCAGTGCCAACCAATGCTGCCTATCAGTGCCAACCAATGCTGCCAATCAGTGCCAACCAATGCTGCCTATCAGTGCCAACCAATGCATCCAATCAGTGCTAACCAATGCATCCAATCAATGCCAACCAATGCTGCCTATCAGTGCCAACCAGTACTGCCTATACATGCCAGTGCTGCTTATCAGTGCCAACCAATTCTGCCTATCAGTGCCAACCAGTGCTACCTATCAGTGCCAACCAGTGCTGCCTATCAGTGCTAGTGCTGCTTATCAGTGCCAACCAATGCTGCCTATCAGTGCCAACCAATGCTGCCTATCAGTGCCAGTCAGTGCCAACCAATGCTGTAAATCAGTGCCAACCAATGTTGTCAATCAGTGCCAACCAGTGCTGCATATCAGTGCCCATCAGTGCCGCCTATCAGTGCCCTTTAGTGCTGCCAATCAGAGCCCATCAGTGCTGCCAATTAGAGCCCATCAGTGCTGCATATCAGTGACAATCAGTGCTGCCTATCAGTGCCACCTATCAGTGCCAATTAGTGCTGCCAGTCAGTGCCCATCAGTGCTGCCTATCAGTGCTGCCTATCAGTACCCATCAGTGCTGCCTATCAGTGCCAAGCCCAACCCCTGAAAAACACCCCCACACCATAATCCCCCCTCCACCAAATGATTTGGACCAGTGCACAAAGCAAGGTCCATAAAGACATGGATGAGCGAGTTTGGAGTGGAGGAACTTGACTGACCAGCACAGAGTCCTGACCTCAACTCGATAGAACACCTTTGGGATGAATTTGAGCGGAGACTGTGAGCCAGGCCTTCTTGTCCAACATCAGCCTGACCTCACAAATGTGCTTCTGGAAGAATGATCAAACATTCCCATAGACACACTCCTAAGCCTTGTGGACAGCCTTCCCAGAAGAGTTGAAGCGGTTATAGCTGCAAAGGGTGGGCCATTTTAATATTGAACCCTACAGACTTAAGCCTCGTACACACGACCAAGTTTTTAGTCGTTAAAAACACGTCGTTTTTCTCGACGAGATTCTTGTCAAGCTTTCCTTGCATACACACAGTCAATTCCAAATCTCGTCGTTGTTCTGCGCGGTCACGTCCAGCACGTACGACGGCAGTATAAAGGGGAAGATCGATTTCAATGGCGCCACCCCTTGGGCTGCTTTTGCTGATCTCGTGTTACCGTGTGTGAAGTAAAAGTTTGGGAAGAGACGATTCGCGCTTTTCAGTCTTCGTGCTTTCAGTTCGTTTTCTGCGGTTCAGTTAGTGCTTGTGGGTTCGTATCTTGTCTTTCAGGGCGTGTAGGTAGGTCGTATCTGTTTTACAGTGCGTTCTTGCCCGTTCGTTTCTGAATTTCAGTTCGTTCTTCATAGGCCTTGCTGTTCTAAAGTGCGTTCTGTTCTGTACATTCTGATCAGACGACAGTTTCCTAGCCATGTCGCGGGTACGTTCTCGTCGTCGAGTTCGTGCTGTGCGGGCGCTTAGTGTTGGTCTGCTTGTCTTGGACCAAGACGAGTCCATGAACGGGGTGAGGAGGAGTTCATGGACCAAGAATTGGTTGCTCCAGCGGGACCAATTCAGCCATATGCCTCTGCTGCGGGAGATCGTGGAGAATAATCCTGAGGACTACAGGAATTTTCTGCAGATGTCTGACCCCGTTTTTCAGCATCTGTTGGCTTTGGTGTCCCCCTATATTACCAGGCAGGACACCGTTATGCGGGAAGCCATCAGTGCTGAGCCGTATTTATCGGCGTATAACACGCGCCGGCGTATAACACGCACCCCAAGTTTAGGAGAGAATTTTAAGGAAAAAAACTTTTAGGAGGGAAATTCAAGGAAAAAAAACTTACATTTAAATGCAGCATGCAGCCTTGCCCAGTGTCCATCTGCAGCCTTGCCCAGTGTCCATCTGTCCATCTGCAGCCTTGCCCAGTGTCCATCTGTCCATCTGCAGCCTTGCCCGGTGTCCATCTGTCCATCTGCAGCCTTGCCCAGTGTCCATCTGTCCATCTGCAGCCTTGCCCAATGCCTTTGCAATCTTGTCAGTCTCTGCGTTTTTTTAAATTTGGCGCCGATTTCTGTGGAGAGGAGCGAGCGGGGCCGAGTGTACTTCGGCTAGACTCGGCTCCTCTCGCAGTCCCGCCCATCTCCACTGACTGCGCCGCTGACAGAGAAAGCCGAGTGTACTTCGGCTAGACTCGGCTCTGCTCACAGTCAGGGGCAGGACTGCGAGAGGAGCCGAGACTAGCCGAAGTACACTCGGCTTTCTCTATGTCAGCGGCGCAGTCAGAGATGGGCGGGACTGCAAGAGGAGCCGAGTAAAGCCGAGTGTACCTCGGCTTCGGCTCCGCTCGCTCCTCTCGCTCGTTTCAGCAGGGGAATTCGACGGAGTATCGGCGTATAACACGCACCCACGATTTTCCCCTGATTTTAAGGGGAAAAAAGTGCGTGTTATACACCGATAAATACGGTATTTCATGTCTGCTAATGTATTGTATTTCTTTCATCCTTCCCTAATTACCATGATTGTAATATGCTGAGAATGTCCCCTTTGCCCCCATGCGAGCTGTAAGCTTTTAAATGCCCCTTTTTTCTCCTCCATGCATATTTCCCTTTGCTAACCTCTCCAGCAGTGGCAGCTGGTGCTCAAAATGTTTGGGGGGCCACCCAAATAATTTAATAATTTAAAAACTACCATTTCCGTGACTGTGCCTATTAAACGCCACCAGTTTGTCCCCTCAAATGCAACCAGTTTGTCCCCTCAAATGCAGCCAGTTTGTCCCCTCAAATGCAGCCAGTTTGTCCCCTCAAATGCAACCAGTTTGTTCCCCCCAGCCCTGCACTTACCTTCCTCTGGTCCTTCTTCTCTCCTCGATGTCTTCTCCCGCCCTCGATGTTGCATCAGCCAATCAGGTTACCGGTAAACAGACTCGGTGAACATGATTGGCAGAGGAGCCTGTCAGTGTTTAACCAAGGAACGCACCCCCCCTGCGTCCCCTGTTTAACTTTTTGGAAGCCAATTACAGCCCTCAGGCTGGAATCGGCAAGCCTATCAGAGTTGCTGGCTCTGATGGGCACTTCCCTAAAAAAACCTGACGCTGTTATTCAGATGGCCGCCGCTCAACAGGGGGCCATCCACCTGAATAGTGGGCGGCATCGACAATACATAGGTTCATGCAAGGCATGAACCTATGTATTGTTCTGAGTGACGGGCGCAGGAGAGAGAGGGGGCAGCGCTCCTGCGCCCACTATGGACGCACCGACACTGCAATGCTATCCTGTTCCCAAACACACCTAGCCAAGTCATTCCCAATGTCTTTCTGCAGCTCCATTGTAGTGCTTTACCCTCCCCCCCCTAAAATTTCTATATAAATGTTAGATCTCCTTATTTTTGGGCATTCCCAAACTCATCTAGCCCCCCCAAAATATTTTTAGAATGGACCATCAGAGGGGATGATGAATATGATACTTGAGCCTTCCCTTTGATTTTGGGAAAACACATTAAACGGAAACTTAGAATGATGTTGGGCTAGAATGTATTTTAGTATAATCTGCTTGCAATGTTATGTGCAAAAGTAATAATATTTTTTTTTCTGGTTTGACTCCACAGCTTCCTTCTACGCCACAGGAATGGCAGACTGTGGCATTGGAGTTTGCCACGCGGTGGGACTTCCCCAACTGTGGTGGAGCCATCGACGGGAAGCATGTCCGCATCGTGCCGCCACCCCGTTCAGGGTCCTACTTCTTCAACTACAAGGGGTTTCATAGCATTGTGCTGATGGCGGTGGTGTCAGCACGGTATGAATTCCTCTATGTGGATGTGGGGAAGAATGGCCGGATGTCCGATGGGGGATCCTTCAGCCAGACAGAGTTTGCCCTCTGTCTCCAGAGTGATGACCTTGCATTGCCACCGGATGCAGGGAATGTTGAAGGACTCCCCTTTGTTTTTTTGGCTGATGAAGCCTTCGGACTGGGACCGCATCTCATGAGGCCATTTCCCCAGAGGACCCTCACCCCGGAGAAGAGGGTGTTCAACTTCCGGCTGGCCAGGGCCCGAAGAGTCGTGAAGAATGCCTTTGGGATAATGGCCAGCCGGTTCCGCCTTTTCATGACTCCAATTCACTTGGCGGAGTACAAAATTAACTACATTGTTTTCTGTTGCTGTGTGCTACATAACTTTCTAATCCGGAAATCCCCAAATTATATGGCCTCAATAGTGCCTGAGGCAGGACTTCAAACTGGCAATACCCTGCCGGGCCTAGAATCTGGCCGTCCTGGCTTGCCCCCCCAAAATGCCCGTGAGGTTCGCCAGAAATATCTAGAATATTTCACGGGTAGGGGGGCAATTCCTATGCCAGGCCATGTCTGAATTTTTCGAGAGCAAGTACAAAATAAAAATCTGGTTTAATCTGTATTTTGTTTTTTTTTGGCTGTCTCCTAGTTTGTCTTAGTGCATTTGTACTGCCAAGTGTCTTTTCCTTTAGTAAATACCAACCATTCCCCTAGTAACACCAAAAATATACACAAATAAGGTTATAGCGTATTTGAAAAAGAAGCTACACTTTGTGGTTGTTCAAACATTTTACTCTTAGCACATTCACACACTATATTTTTGGTTTTTGGCTGCCCAGAAACAGGCCTTTTTTTATAGGTAAGAAAATACAAAATCATCAGTAGCATCCAACAAACTACAACATTGTATACCTCTCGGCAATATGAGACATTCAATTTCACCAAAAATGTCTCTATCTGACCGTCAGAATATGGGGTATTGGCACCCCTGACCAAGCCAAAATTTGAAGATGCACACAATTTAGAGTCATTTTAAAATGGGATTTTTGACTCTTGATCCCTATTGTCAACATGTGCTATCTGCCATCAGGGGTGATCAATGGACGTGTTTTGTGGGTGCAACCCCTTCTTCATTTCACCTACTTGAGATGCGAGGAAGGGGTTGCACCCCCAAAACCCATACATGGATATCCCCTGATGGCAGATGGCACATGTTGACACACTGTGTGCATCTTCAAATTTTGGCTTGATTGATTGTCTAAAAGCGTTATAAAATTGGGGTAATAACAATATCAAAAAATAAAATGGGGTGTTTGGTGCCTTATTCAATTCTCCACAAAACATCTAGGATGTCCTTAAAGGTTTGATCCATCACATTAATTCTTTGCTTAATTCTGTCCAGTTCTGTACTACATTCCATCACTTGCTGTATGATTCGTAGGGCACTGTCAGCAGAGAAACGCGTACTTTCTTTCACCACAAGATTTTCATCCCCTATAAAAAAATACAAAAGGTATTATAACTCTGCAGGCCTACATCTCTTACCTGAAGCTGTGGTGACAGATACTGACCTGTTGTGGTGACCAGTTTCACCACGTCATCCACCTCTCCTTCCTCCACTTCTCCTTCCTCCACCTCTTCAACTTCCTCAACATCCTCAGGTTGGGGTTCTTGGTGAGGTTGGGGTTGTTTAGAAGGTGTGGGGTTCCTGTGCTCCCTGGAGTGTTCTCCTCCCAGTCTTCTCTCCCCTATGAGAATCAAACAAAAGGTATACTTAGCACACAGATATTTTTGTAAAAAAAAATGAACATGATACATTGCTTGGAAGTGGGGTACAAGTGTCTGTTTGGGAGGAATTTCAAGCTGAAGACATTATTAGAAAAAAAAAAGAATCTTGACTATTCACCTTTGGCTGACATTTTTTAAACATGGAGGCACCCCAAAAATGCACTGATGCACCTGTGTGGGGCACCCTAAAAAGGTGGTTCTGGTGGCCCACACTATAGTGCTCAAGAGTCCAGATGTGGAAACAGCTGCTGAGTGTCCTCTCCTTTACACTGATTAAAGTTTGCATTTCATTCTCTTTCCAAACACATCATCTAGCCAACAATGTACTAACATTTATGGAATAAAAACAGGCATCTCTCTAAATTATTGGAACCCTGTAAAATCGCAAAACATCGTATATAGTGGGCGAACGATGTGTCTGAAACGAACGATTACTGGGCCAAACAAAGTTTTAACGAGGACATTTTGTAAGGTACAATTGTAAAATGCAACAACATGGAGCAACATGCAAGTTCTGAAATACAATAATAGGAACACAGGAAAAGTACTTTCTTTTTTCTAGCATTCTCTTAATGCTCCTTAACTGCTCCGGCTCCCTCAGTTTGAGGTCAGACCACCTCTTTCTAAGCTGCTCCTTTGATCGTTTCACCCCGAAATTCTTCTTCAGACTTTTCACTACTTTCTTCATTATTTTGGACTTCCTTAGATTAGGGTGGGTATACGGCCCATGCTTTGCGTCATAATCCGACTTTAGCAATATGTCCACCATCTCCGCCATCTCTGCGTAAGACATATTAGATGCCTTGAACCCCCTCCTTGATCGTGACGTTTCACGGTCTGGGCTGGTCTCCTCCTCGTTATTTGAGGAATTAGCAGACACCTGCTGTGACTCCGCCATATCGTCTGCGCGCCGAAAGAGAAGGGGCGGGGAAAAGTTGACACTTTGCACGTCATGGGCGGGCGACGTGTGCGGAGCGACGTGTGCGGAGTTTCACGCATGCGTGGTGTATATAAAGCAAACACACATGTGACGATACTACGTTCGGTGTGCGGAGAGAGGAGGAAAAGTGACGGACGTGAGAACGAAGGTATGTGATTTTTATACTTTGTGAAATCGGTGGCCTATAATGCCTAGAGATTGTTGGAGGATATATATGGGGAATCTGATTTACAGGAGGTTAGACTGTGTGACTGACATTCCTTTTTTTGTCTTCTTTTTTGGCTTGCAGAAACAAAATGAATGCTTTTATCAGCGACCGTGAATTCCTGGCAGAATTTATAGACCGGGTAAGGGAGTTGCCTGCTCTGTGGGAGACCAAAAACCCCATTCACAGGAAGAAAGGTGTAAGGAAAGCAGCGCTGGAGACCCTGCTCCTATTTGTGGAGACCAAGGTACCCACAGCAACTACAAAACAGGTGGACAGTAAAATTGGGAGCTTGAGAGGCACATACAGGACTGAGCGCTTTAGGGTCCTGACTTCTCAGAGGTTAGGAGCAGCAGCAGATGATGTATATGTCCCGAATTTGTGGTACTACAGCAGGATGTCCTTTCTGAACGACCACCTTGAGGCAAGGCCATCATTGTCCAGTCTTCCCCCCAGTCTTCCCTGCAGCCAACCTGAGCCTTCTCTGGAGCAAGAGGAGGCAGCCATCCTGGAAGAACCTGATTTGGACATCTGGAGCCAGGTATAGTATTTTCATTAAATGTCTTGTGAGAAAATGAATGCATGAAAAATAAGATAATATGTAAATCCCCCCCCCCCAAAAAAATTGGGAGCAAAAAGTGATCTCAATATCAATAGACAGTAGTGGGCCCAAAATTGGGGGAGAAGAATGAAATCTGATGGGGTCATAATAATAGTCTTTTCTATTGATTTACATTCAATTTGCAACAGTCATGAGCTATAATTTGTGTGTAAATGATGAACCACAAACTAAAACTATGTCCCTTTTTCCTACACAGGATGACATCAGCCAGGAGGAGGGTCTGGAAAGTGTCAGGCAGGAGGAGGCAGGGCCCACTGTGAACCAGGAGGAGGCAGGGCCCACTGTAAGCCAGGAGGTGGCAGGGCCCACTGTGAGCCAGGAGGTGGCACGGCCCACTGTGAGCCAGGAGGTGGCTGGGCCCACTGTGAGCCAGGAGGTGGCAGGGCCCAGTGGCACACAGGAGGTGGCTGGGCCAAGTAGCAGGACCAGATCGCAGGTGCCTCCCATCCGCCTTCCTAATAGATCCAGGAGGGACAGGACCACAAGCGAGGCAGCAATGGCCCTTATTAGAGAGGCACATGCCACCCTCCAGGAGCCCACATCCCCTGAAGAGTTCATTGCGGGCCTAGTTGAGGCCAAGTTTAAGGTGATAAGCATGGAGCAACGCCTCCTATGTAAGCCCCTGCTCATCACCTTGCTGAACAAGGGGGTGATGGAGAGAATTACCCCCAATACGGCCATATATGAGGTCGTCCAGCTATCCCAACCTCAACCTCCTCCTCCTCCTCCTCCACCTTCTTCTTCTCCTCCACCTCCTTCTCCTCCTCCTGACACGAGTACACCTCCAGTGGCACAGCCTCCAGCCACACGCAGAAGGAAGGCTGCAGGGAAGGCTTCAGGGAAGGCTGCAGGGAAGGCTGCCAAGAAGACCAGGAAGTGATGGCCTTGCTTCATTGTGGTCTGACAGAAGGCAGCCTGTTGTAGTACCACAGACTTGGGACATGTATATCACCTGCTGCTGTTCCTGACCTCTGGGAGTCCAGGATCAGATTGTGCTCACAACTGTTGTGCTTCTCAAGCTCCCAATTTTTTTGGCCACACAGGGTTGATGTGTGCTCTGGGGTCCCATGGATGCACTAATGGCAGCAGGTTCTCCAGCGCTGCCTTCTATTTATTTTGTTATACACCAGAAGAAATGGATTTTATTTTGACAGTGATACTTGACTATGTGTTTTTCTAATAATTATAAATTTAGCTTTGGAGTAGGCAGATACATTTTAACAAATAAAATAAAAGGGACAGATAACACAAAAAAATCTCCTTGAAGGTCTCAAAAAAATAAAAAATAAAATAAGGGTTGAACTTGACACAACAAAAATAATAAATAAAATCATGGATATCACTATAAAATAAAGAAGCATTTAAAATGAAGATCTGAATTCAAAATTTAAAAAATATAATTATTGAGGAGATCTTGCTCGATATAATACAGCTAAATATTCATGAGATGAGCATGAAAAAGGTTTAAAATAGTTAGTCAGAACTCTGTGTGAATATCAGCAGCAAAACAAGTTCTTTATTTTTCATTATTGTAACATTCTAAAGAAGATTTAAATGCGCAATATTTAAACGATGCAATAATTTACAGCGGGACGAATGTGCTATCTCCATTACGAAGGCTTGTTTTACCAGAAGAAGCGCTCTCGTCTCATACTTGATTATGAGCATGCGCGCTTTTTGAAGACTCGTAAAAGCATACACACAAACGTTTTTCTCGTCGCAAAACAGGCCGAGAAAATCGAGAATCCTGACGGGAAAAAAGAGAGCAGGTTCTCTATTTTTCTCGTTGAGATTCACTGCAGTTTTCTCGATGAAAAACCATACACACGAACGGTTTTCTCGACAAGAAAGCTCTCTCTGCAGTTTTCTTGTCGTTTTTGGATGAGAAAATCGGTCGTGTGTACGAGGCTTTAGACTGAGATGACATTAAAGGTCATGTGTGTGTGTGTAAAGGCATGTGTCCCAATACTTTTGACTATATATATATATATATATATATATATATATATATATATATATATATAAATATATATACACACACACGTATGTGTGCTTGAGCTTTTGGGTGCACATCCTAATGCCATAGGCTGCGCACGCCTATGGCCCTAATATTAAACATATTTATTTCCTACACCAGGAGCAGCTGTGGTGAATCCTCATACATTGGCACCAAAAAATACCAGTGCTAAGCTGTGAGCACCGATAGTTGAGGGATGCTGGGAACTGTGTCTGAAAAACTTTCCCTCCACGAGAGCAATGATATAATAAATACTAATCCTATAAGTGCAACTGTGTGGCAGAGATATTTCTTAATGCAGCGAAGCTGGAGTGTCAGATGTAGAGCAGCAGGTGCTTCTTCAACTTGACAAGGGAAGGTAAGTAAAAGTGCAATACGATAGAGTCTTTAAAATGTCGTCAAACTAAAAATAGTCAGGTTTTGACAACAGGCAGGAAACCCTAGAGGCAAAGGCCATAAAATAAGTAAAGAAATAGAAACTGTCCAATTTAAATGGCACCAAGTAATAATTCCAGCATAGAAGGATATATGGGGGATTCTTTCCCTGGGGGAATGAGTTAATAGTACAATCCACAAAAGGAGAGCAAAGTGCAGGACATTTAACAGCCAATCAGAAAACATCTTTCATTGGTCTGCCCACCCCCTTATTAGCTTAGATAGCTTAGAATAATATATATATATTGTGACAGCAGGAAGGTAAAGTCACCTGGTTGCATCCAGGGGGGTAGATATATTTCGCCCAGATTCAGGCTTTACGCCGACTTATACAACTAGGTGGAGAGTTGTATAAGCCCAGCTAAGGCTAGTGGGCTCATGGATGACTCATACCTCTAGGGAGAGTGTGGGGCGTCGTGCAGACAGGGAGTTGATGAGACCAGCTGAAGCTCGTCAGCTCATTGAGGCCTCTATAAGAACTCCCAGCTTCATTAGGGGTTAGCTCATGCCTGGACCCAGACCTGTGTGGACTGTCTAGGGAGAGTGAACCCCTGTGCGGTGAGACAAAGCCTGTGTGGCTATTTGCTTGGACATTTAAAACCAGGGACTTAGGGACTAGGACAGCACTAGGCTGATCCCAGTTGTTAGTTAGGAAACCTGTATGTTTAGTCAGAGGTCAAGTTGACCAGGATTTATTTTGTTTATGTTTCTTTTGGCTTTGCTGTGTTTTGTCACTGTAAATAGAAAATAAACCGCACCTTTTTTTTGATTTTGAAAACCACAACCTCCGTTTGCTGGGCCTGTTTTTGGGTGGGGAGCCCATCCCGGGGGTCACACACACCCGCTGCCGAGCTAACCCCCTCACAGTTGGTGGAGAACCAGTGGCAGTTTTTTTTAAGCCAGCATGGAGGAGATACTGAAGCAGCTGTCTCTAGCAAATGCCAATCAACAGCAGACAAATGCAGGTTTGCAAAAGAGCCTTGCAGCTCAACAACAGAACTTCGCAGCCCAGCAGCAAGCTCATCAACAGAGCCTTGCAGCCCAGCAGCAAGCTCACCAACAGAGTCTGGAAGCTCAGCAACAAGCCCAGCAGCAATCTGAGGCCCGCTTCATAGACCTGTTACAGAAGCAAGAGCAGAGACTACAACAAATGGAAGCAGTAATGCAGCAACGTCCGCAGACCAGTGAGGAAAGCCGTCCCACTAATACCGCGTCCTTTGGAGTGAGTCGTTTATTGACAAAAATGACTGGAGAGGATGATCCAGAGGTATTTTTGACCACATTTGAAAGGACTGCTGAAAGAGAAAAGTGGCCTGAGGAGCAGTGGGCTGGACTGGTGGCTCCTCTGTTAACTGGTGAATCGCAGAAGGCTTACTATGACCTAGAGCCTGACCAAGCAAAAGACTATGTGATGCTAAAAGCTGAGATATTGGCAAGGCTGGGTGTCACCCAGGCTGTCCGGGCTCAGCGTGTGCATAACTGGACTTTCCAGCTTGGAAAACCCCCCAGGTCTCAAATGTATGATCTCATTCACCTGAGCAGAAAGTGGCTACAGCCAGAGACTTTGTCCGCACCAAAGATTGTGGAACGTGTTGTAATGGATCGGTTTTTGAGAGCTCTTCCTACTGCCATCCAAAAGTGGGTAAGCCATGGAGACCCAGAGACGGCCGATGGTCTTGTGGATCGTGTGGAGAAATACTTGGCTACAGAGAACCTGACGGCCTCTTCCAGAGACACTCGGACTTTCCACCCTAAGACCAGACCATCCCCAGGGGCGGATAAGATGATTCCAAGGGGTAAGGGTGGAGAGAGTGAGAGGGTGGGAGCTCTACCCCAAGTTTGGCGAGAACAGCCTGGGAAATCAGCGGCTCAAGAGGCGGCAAGAAGGATCGTTTGCTACCGCTGCCGGCAAGCGGGACATATTGCAGCCAATTGCCCGGTTGTGGAGGAACCCATGCAGTGTGACTTTCTGACGGGCAGACGTCAGTCGCTGTGTGCGACAGTCGCATGCACTGCCATTCGAGGAACTGAGAAACATTTATGCAAAATGTGTGTTAATGGTAGAAATGTTGTGGTATTGCTGGATTCAGGTAGCCTTGTGACCCTGATAAAGGCTGAGTTAGTTAAAACAGAGGTCTCTGGGAATAGCAAGGTAGCTGTTATTTGTGTGCATGGGGACACCCGAGAGTATCCAGTGACTACAGTGTGTTTCGAGACCCCCAAAGGTACCCTCTCTCATCCAGTGGGCTTAGTATCTCAGTTACCGTATGACGCCATTGTGGGAAGGGATTTTCCGAAGTTCTGGGAACTGTGGGATGATCCTGAGCCCCCCACTGGTGCCCCTATGTACCAGGAATGTGATAGCCAGAACTCCCCTGAGAGTGGTGAGGACTCTCCGGAATTTCCCTTATCAGTATTGGCAGGGGAGACTCAAGAAACTGGAGAGGAGCCCACCTCCTCAGACGAAAACCTACCGTCTGTGGAGTTTTCTGATCTTGAGGTTCACAGGGAAAACTTTGCCACAGAACAGTTGAAAGACCCCGCCCTAATAAAGGCACGGGAAAACGTAGTGAAAATAGATGGCGAGTTAGTGAACCCAGATAATACCTGCACTTACCCATACTTCAGCGTAGAGAAGGACCTACTGTATCGGGTGGCAAAAAGGGCAGAAGAAACCGTTGAGCAGCTTGTGGTGCCCAAACCTTACAGGAAGTTGGTGTTGGAGTTGGCCCATGGGCACATTCTTGGAGGTCATCTGGGGACAGAGAAAACCCGAGAGAGGGTATTACAGAGATTCTATTGGCCGGGGGTGATGAAGGACATAGAAAATTATTGTTCCTCCTGCCCTGTGTGTCAGAGGTCGGCCCCGATGCCACATTTCCGTAGCCCGCTGGTCCCTCTACCCATCATTGAGGTCCCGTTTGAGAGGATCGCCATGGATTTGGTAGGTCCTATAATCAAGTCCGCTAGGGGGCACCAGTACATATTAGTTATAATGGACTATGCCACCCGTTATCCAGAAGCGATCCCTCTCCAAAATACCTCGGCCAAAACCATAGCCAAAGAGCTATCTCTTGTGTTTAGCCGGGTGGGTATTTGTAAAGAACTGCTTACGGACCAAGGTACACCCTTTATGTCCCGGGTTATGAAGGAGCTGTGTAAATTGTTCAAAGTGACGCAATTACGTACATCTGTGTATCACCCCCAAACCGATGGGCTGGTTGAAAGATTCAACAAAACCCTAAAACAAATGTTGAAGAAAGTGGTGGATAGAGATGGAAAGGATTGGGACTGTCTACTTCCTTATCTGATGTTTGCTATTAGGGAGGTGCCCCAATCCTCTACGGGATTCTCCCCCTTTGAGTTACTGTATGGGAGACACCCAAGAGGGCTGTTGGATATTGCCAAGGAAACTTGGGAAAGTGAGAGTTCTCCCCACAGGAGTGTGATTGAGCATGTCGCCCTGATGCAAGACCGAATTGCACAGGTAATGCCCATCGTGAAGGAACATTTGGCCCAAGCGCAGTTAGCACAGCAGAGAGTGTACAACCGTGGAGCCAAGACCCGTACCTTTTCCCCGGGGGATAGGATACTGGTACTTGTCCCTACGGTTGAAAGTAAATTCCTTGCCAAATGGCAAGGCCCCTACGAGATAATGGAAAAAGTGAGCGAAGTGAATTACAAGGTCAGACAACCAGGAAGGCGAAAGCCCGAACAGATCTATCACGTTAATCTGTTGAAAGCCTGGAGGGATAGAGAGTCCCTAGTCGCAGACACTTGGTCACCAGCTCAAACTGGTTGCGTGATTCCTAAGGTTGGAATAGCAGCCACCTTGTCACAACCCCAACAACAGGAGGTTAAGGAGTTTGTGCTTCGCAACAAGGAGGTATTCTCTGAGCTGCCGGGACAAACATTTGGGGTAGAGCATGACATCATTACCCCGCCCGGTGAAAGGGTGAAGTTAAAACCCTATCGGATCCCAGAGGCCCGACGGGAGGCAATACGGGAGGAAGTACAGAAAATGCTGAACTTAGGGGTGATAGAGGAGTCCCAAAGTGATTGGTCTAGTCCCATTGTGTTGGTGCCTAAACCGGATGGGAGCTGGCGATTTTGTAACGATTTTCGTCAGTTGAACAAAGTTACAAAATTTGACACCTACCCCATGCCACGTATAGATGAGTTGATCGACCGGCTGGGAACAGCCCGATACATGACGACTCTTGACCTCACAAAAGGGTATTGGCAAATCCCCCTGGCCAAATTGGCCAAAGAGAAAACCGCATTTGTAACCCCAGACGGGGCGTTCCAATATAAAAGAATGCCGTTCGGGTTACAGAATGCGCCGGCCACATTCCAGCGGAAAATGGACCAGATGCTGAGGCCCCATCGGAAGTATGCTGCGGCTTACCTGGATGACGTAATTGTCCATAGCACAGATTGGGCCTCACATCTGCCAAAAGTGCAAGCAGTCCTGGACTCTGTTCGGGAAGCGGGGTTTACGGCTAACCCCAAGAAGTGTACCATTGGGCAGGAGGAGGCCAAATATCTTGGGTACACCATTGGGAGGGGAGTAATAAAACCCCAACTCAACAAAGTCGAGGCCATCCAGAGTTGGCCACGTCCCAACAGCAAGAAGCAGGTACGAGCCTTTCTGGGAATCGCTGGGTATTATCGGCGATTCATTCCCCACTTTGCTTCTAAGGCTGTGCCCCTAACCAACCTAACGAAGGGGAAAGGGTCGGTCATGATTAAATGGACCCCCGAGGCTGAGGCAGCATTCCAATTCTTGAAACAAGCCTTATGTAGCCAGCCAGTGTTGTACTCACCCGACTTCTCTAAAGACTTTGTCGTACAAAGTGATGCGTCAGATGTGGGGTTAGGAGCAGTATTGTCCCAGGTCTGGAACGGGGAAGAGCACCCAGTCATTTACCTCAGCAGGAAGTTGAAGTCCCATGAGGTAAATTACGCCACCGTTGAAAAGGAGTGTTTAGCGGTGAAGTGGGCTCTAGATTCCCTTCGGTACTACCTGCTAGGTAGGCACTTTGACATGGTTACGGATCACGCTCCGTTAAAGTGGATGGCTCAAAACAAGGAAACAAATAGAAGAGTGAATAGGTGGTTCCTGGCCCTCCAGGAATTCAACTTCACAGTAAAGCATCGCCCTGGCGTTCAAATGGGGAATGTGGATGCTTTGTCTCGAGTACATGAATGCCTGATTGCTGGTGTTCCAACCCCGAGGTTAAAACAAGAGGGGGGGTATGTGACAGCAGGAAGGTAAAGTCACCTGGTTGCATCCAGGGGGGTAGATATATTTCGCCCAGATTCAGGCTTTACGCCGACTTATACAACTAGGTGGAGAGTTGTATAAGCCCAGCTAAGGCTAGTGGGCTCATGGATGACTCATACCTCTAGGGAGAGTGTGGGGCGTCGTGCAGACAGGGAGTTGATGAGACCAGCTGAAGCTTGTCAGCTCATTTAGGCCTCTATAAGAACTCCCAGCTTCATTAGGGGTTAGCTCATGCCTGGACCCAGACCTGTGTGGACTGTCTAGGGAGAGTGAACCCCTGTGCGGTGAGACAAAGCCTGTGTGGCTATTTGCTTGGACATTTAAAACCAGGGACTTAGGGACTAGGACAGCACTAGGCTGATCCCAGTTGTTAGTTAGGAAACCTGTATGTTTAGTCAGAGGTCAAGTTGACCAGGATTTATTTTGTTTATGTTTCTTTTGGCTTTGCTGTGTTTTGTCACTGTAAATAGAAAATAAACCGCACCTTTTTTTTGATTTTGAAAACCACAACCTCCGTTTGCTGGGCCTGTTTTTGGGTGGGGAGCCCATCCCGGGGGTCACACACACCCGCTGCCGAGCTAACCCCCTCACAATATATATATATATATATATATATATATATATATATATATATATATATATATATATTAGAATAATATTTTTGAAAGAATAAGGCTGGGTTTCCCTGCATCCAAATCGCAATTCAAGAGATTGTGACCGGCTCACACAACACATCTGTGGGGCGGCTGCAGAGCGAATTGCACAGGAGTCCTGTGCGTCTTCTGGTCCGTTTTAGGTCCGAAATCAGCCAAAAATTTGGACCAAAATTGGACCTAAAGCGGTGACCAGGGACACACCAGACCCCTGCTGTGAGTCGCTCCATAGGACAGTGTGAACCCAGCCTTAAGTTTTATTGAAGCAGAAGAAAAAAACAGAAATACAGTGTGCCAATTAAATCATAAAGCCTCATACATAAGGCCGGGTTCACACTGGTGCGACAAACGCTCCGACATTTGGAGCTCATGTCGCATGACGTGTGAAAATCAATGTTCCCCTATGGGAGCCGTCTTAACTGGTCCGACACATGTCGGTCCGATTTTGAAAATGCTCCCTGTACTACTTCGGTCCGACTTTGATCCGACTTCAGCCCATTGACTATCATTGAAGTCGGATCAAAGTCGGACCGCGGTCTTGCATGATCCGACTTTGGCATGCGACTTGTGCTGTGCTGCTCTTGAGGGGGAACTCCAGGCCAAATTTTAAATAAAAAACCGGCATGGGTTCCCCCTCCAGGAGCATACCAGGCCCTTGGGTCTGGTCTGGATTTGAAGGGGAACCCCTACGCTGAAAAAACGGCGTGGGGGTCCCCCCCAAAATCCAAACCAGACCCTTATCCGAGCACGCAACCTGGCAGGCCGCAGGGGAAGAGGGGGGCCGAGAGAGCGGCCCCCCTCCCTCCTGAACCGTACCAGGCCGCATGCCCTCAACATGGGGGGTTTGGTGCTCTGGGGCAGGGGGGCGACCTGCGGCCCCCCCACCCCAAAGCACCCTGTCCCCATGTTGATGAGGACAGGGCCTCTTCCCGACAACCCTGGCCGTTGGTTGTCAGGGTCTGCGGGCAGGGGGCTTATCGGAATCCGGGAGCCCCCTTTAATAAGGGGGCCCCCAGATCCTGGCCCCCCACCCTATGTGAATGAGTATGGGGTACATCGTACCCCTACCCATTCACCTGGTGGAAAAAAAATGGCAATAAAAAACACACACAGCTTTTTAAATTATTTTATTGCACAGCTCCGGGGGTTTCCATGCTCTCCGGTTCTTTCTTCTGCCGGGCCTCCGCTATCTTCTTCCAGCTCTTTTGCTAGCGGGGCCCGGTCTTCTCCGTCGCCTTCTTCTTCTCCCGCTCTCCGGTTCTTCTCTCGCTCTCCGGTTCTTTCTTCCGCCGGGCCTCCGCTATCTTCTTCCAGCTCTTTTGCTAGCGGAGAGGCCCGGTCTTCCCGTCGTCTCATCCGGCTCTCCATTGTCCTTCTGCCGGCCCCTCCACTATCTTCTTACAGCTCTTTTGCTAGTGGAGGGGCCGGTCTTCCCGTCGCCGTCGCCGTCTTCTTCACTCTTCTCCTCCTCGATGTTGACGCGTCGCTTCCTCCCGCTGTAATACTGGCTGTTCGCTCCGCTCCGAATTAATATAGGCTTCTCATGACGTCACAGTCATATGCTCCCATTACGTCACAGTCACATGCTCCGGGGCCACCCGGAGCATGTGACTGTGACGTCATGAGAAGCCTATATTAATTCGGAGCGGAGCGAACAGCCAGTATTACAGCGGGAGGAAGCGGCGCGTCAACATCAAGGAGGAGAAGAGAGAAGAAGACAGCGACGGCGACGACGGGAAGACCGGCCCCTCCACTAGCAAAAGAGCTGGAAGAAGATAGTGGAGGGGCCGGCAGAAGGACAACGGAGAGCCAGACGAGACGACGGGAAGACCGGGCCTCTCCACTAGCAAAAGAGCTGGAAGAAGATAGCGGAGGCCCGGCGGAAGAAAGAAACGGAGAGCGAGAGAAGAACCGGAGAGCGGGAGAAGAAGAAGGTGACGGAGAAGACCGGGCCCCGCTAGCAAAAGAGCTGAAAGAAGATAGTGGAGGCCCGACAGAAGAAAGAACCGGAGACCCCCGAAGTCGGAAGAAGACCCCGGAGCTGTGCAATAAATTAATTTAAAAAGCTGTGTGTGTTTTTCATTGCCATTTTTTTCCACCAGGTGAATGGGTAGGGGTACGATGTACCCCATACTCATTCACATAGGGTGAGGGGCCGGGATCTGGGGGCCGCCTTATTAAAGGGGGCTCCCGGATTCCGATAAGCCCCCCGCCCACAGACTCCGACAACCAACGGCCAGGGTTGTCGGGAAGAGGCCCTGTCCTCATCAACATGGGGGCAGGGTGCTTTGGGGTGGGGGGGCTGCAGGTCGCCCCCCTGCCCCAGAGCACCAAACCCCCCATGTTGAGGGCATGCGGCCTGGTACGGTTCAGGAGGGAGGGGGTCCACTCTCTCGTCCCCCCTCTTCCCCTGCGGCCTGCCAGGTTGCGTGCTCGGATAAGGGTCTGGTTTGGATTTTGGGGGGGACCCCCACACTGTTTTTTCGGCGTAGGGGTTCCCCTTCAAATCCAGACCAGACCCAAGGGCCTGGTATGCACCTGGAGGGGGAACCCATGCCGGTTTTTTATTTAAAATTTGGCCTGGAGTTCCCCCTCAAGATTCATACCAAACACAGTGCCTGCTATTGGCGGGGATCCAAGTCGGATCCCCGTTCATTGAAAGTCGGACATATGTCGGCTTCAGGTCGCGGGGCAAAGTCGGATCCAAAGTAGGACGGCTGTCGCGTCTTACTAGTGTGAACCCAGCCTTAGGGTTGATTTACTAAAACTGGAGAGTGCAAAATCTGGTGCAGCTGTGCATGGTAACAAATCAAGGGGTTAAGGCAGGCAATGAGGAGGTGTTTTATTGCCTCCTTACCACCTGCAATAACCCCTTAGATCCCCCTGAAGAACATACGAAATCCCTTGTATCGTCACATGTAGGGGAGGGGACAGGATGGAGTGAAAGGCAGCTCAGCTACCATACAGAGGACGAATGTACGATCCCAGCCATTACCCAGCGTTTTTAGGCAGTATACAGAGTGGTGCACTTAACGCACCTAACCCATGTGAGTACCCAGCATTGGGGTTTTATTTGCAGTGCATTGCAGGCTGATGATTGGCCAAGCATGCACTATGACCCGCATGCTTTGGCCAATCACAGCGCGCAAAAAACAGAGATCCATAATTGGCCAAAGCCAGGGTGACTTTGGCCAATTATGCCTCAGGGGATTTAGTACACGCCCCACACTATATAAGGCGGCCTTGTGTAGTGTGTTGCGGTGTTGGTTAAAATACAGACGGAGAGAGCGAGACAGTGTATTTTGATTTGAGTTAGATAGAGTTAGAGTTAGATTGAGTTTTGATTTGCGTTAGATAGAGCAGGCAGGCGAGTCAGTTAGCTGCAGTTACAGTGTGTAGAGGATATATATTCATCCTAGGTGTTGTATATATATTTATACACTGAATTAAGTTTAGCTAGATCCGTTCCTGTTATTCTCTATACTGTGACAGGCAGGCAGGTGATTGTGCTAGATGCAGTGTTTCACTTAGTGTACTGTGTCCTTTGCATAGCGTTCACCTGAAGCTTACCAGAATACAATTAGTGGTGTTCTCATAATAAAACCACAGACAGGGAGCTGCATTAATTTCATTTAGTGTACTGCAGTACTTCTGTCCTTTGCACAGCGTTCACTTAAAGGATCCTGAATACAATTTGTGGTGTTCTCATAATAAAACCACAGACAGAGAGCTGCAAGTATTTTCAGTTAGTGTACTGTGTCCTCTGCACAGTGTTCACCTAAAACTAACTGAAGACAATTACTGCTTTTCTCATACTAATACCACAGCAGGCAGTTGGTTCTGATAGCTGCATTATAATCAGTACAGAGATATATATATATATATATACATCCCACCTTTGTGCAGCTACATCTCACTGCAGGCCATTAGTATGTCTGGAAGGCAAACAAGGAGAGGCAGACAGTCACAAAGCAATAAAAGAGGGCAAGCAGGCTCTGTGTCTAGAGGCAACAGTGCTGGTCATGGACACGGTGCATCCTCATCAGCACGTGGCCGTGGGACACGCTTGTCCTTCTTTTCGGCAGCTGGCCATGTTGAGCCGCAACATGCCCAAGACTTGGTAGAGTGGATGACCAAGCTGTCCTCATCCTCCTCACCCTCTCTCACCCAGGCTCAGGGTACTTTGTCTGGCAAAGCAGCTGCCAAAGCGGCCTCTTCCCTCGGCTCAATGGCATCAGTCACTCACTTCCCTAGCCCCACCATGTCCTCCTGAGGAGTCCCCCGAACTGTTTGACCACAGTGTTGGGTACATGCTCCAGGAGGATGCCCAGCGTTTTGAAGGCCCCGATGATGGAACCCAGCTAGAGTAGTAACGTGAGCCCAGAGAGAGGGGGTGCCCAACAAGGACAGCTATCTGGCAGTCATGTTCCCCCAGCTGCAGCATACTGCCAGATTTGCTCCAGTGATGAGGAGGGAGGGGATGATGAGGTCACTGACTCCACGTAGATGCCTGATAGGAGAGAGGAGGAGGAGGAGGAGGCACATCTCCAACGAGGCAGGATGCCCTCCAGGGGCAAGCTTAAGGGCAGCACACCGACTGCATCACACCGCAGAGCTCCGCATGTGCAGGGCACTGCTGTCTCTGCGCGTTATTCCAAAAGGTCTTTGGTGTGGGCCTTTTTTCAGACGTGTGCAGCAGATCGCACCATTGCCATTTGCAACATATGTCTGAAGCGTATCTTGCGTGGCCAAAACATCAGCGGCTTGGGCACCACGTGCTTGACCAGACATATGTCGACCTGCCATGCAGTTCGTTGGCAAGCGTACCTAAAAGACCCACACCAAAGAACAAAGCGGACCTCTCCTTGCTCCTCATCAGCTGGGATCTCCAACCCCACTATACCTTCAGTCCTCTCTGAAACCTGCACTGAGAGGAATGAAGGTGTAGAATTAGGTGTGTCACAGCCAAGTACTTGCGGGCAAACTGCTATTGGTACACCGACGTCAGATTGTACCAGGCAAATTTCCCTGTCCCAGCTGCTGCACCGCCAAAAGAAGTTTGTTCCCAGCCATTCACATGCCCAGCGGTTGAATGTTAGCTTGGCTAAATTGCTAGCACTTCAACTGCTGCCTTTTCAGTTGGTAGACTCTGCCCCCTCTCTACCGGCATGTGGAAGGCAATGTCTTGGCTTCGCTGGAGAGGGCAGTCAGCGGTAAGGTGCATATCACCGCTGACTCATGGTCCAGCAGGCATGGACAGGGACGTTACCTATCTTTCACGGCGCATTGGGTGACTCTGTTGGCAGCTTGGAAGGATGCAGGGCAAGGTGCAGTAGTGTTGGAGGTAGTTCCGCCACCACGCCTCCAATATGTTACTACTGGTAATTCTGACACACCTCTCTCCTCCACGCCCTTCTCTTCTTCTTCCTCCATGGCCTCTACCTGTGCTTTGTCCTCGGAACCAGCGGTGCTCCGTAGGCGTTTAAGGGGCTATGCAAGTACGCAGGCAAAAAGATGCCATGCGGTGCTTGAGCTGGTGTGCTTGGGGGACAGGAGCCACACTGGGGCAGGGATTCTGTCAGCTCTGCAGGGGCAGGCTCAGAGGTGGTTGATGCCACGCCAGTTTAAGCCAGGAAAGGTGGTTTGCGACAATGGCACCAACCTCCTCTCCGCCCTCCGACAGGGACAACTGACCCATGTGCCCTGTTTGGCTCACGTCCTTAACTTGGTGGTGCAGCGGTTCTTGGGCAGGTACCCGGGCTTACAGGAGGTCCTGAAGCAGGCCAGGAAACTCTGTGGGCATTTCCGCCGGTCATATAATGCCAGTGCTCGGCTGGCTGACCTGCAAAAAGATTACAACCTGCCCAAGAAGCGCCTAATCTGTGACATGCCCACCAGGTGGAACTCTACGTTGGCCATGCTGCAGCGGCTGCACACGCAGAGGGCCATCAATGAGTATTTGTTGCAATATGGCACCAGGACAGGGTCAGAGGAGCTTGGATTTTTTCCCCCACGCCAGTGGGCCATGATCAGGGATGCATGCACTGTCCTGGCACCATTTGAGGATGCCACGAGGATGGTGAGCAGTGACAGTGCATGCATCAGTGACACTGTCCCTCTTGCCCACCTGTTGGAGCACACGCTGCGTGGAATAATGGACAGGGCGCTTGAGGCAGAACAGAGGCAGGAAGAGGAGGACTTCCTTACCTCTCAAGGCCCCCTTTATCCAGACAGTGTTCCTGCTGGCCCGGCTATCACGCAGGAAGAGGAGGAGGAGGAGGAGGAGGATTGTGTCAGCATGGAGGTGGAGACTAGCACTCAGCATCAGCAGCAGACTTCAAGGCATCAATTACAGTCCCAAGACACCCATGGACTTGTACATGGATGGGAGGAGGTGGCTGCGGATCATGTCGTCCTGAGTGACCCAGAGGACTCCGGACCAAGTGCCTCAGCAAACCTACGCTGCATGGCCTCCCTGATCCTGCAAAGCCTAAGGAGGGATCTTCGTATTTGTGCGATCAAGGAGAGGGATCATTACTGGCTGGCAACCCTCCTTGATCCACGTTACAAGGGTAAGGTTGTGGACCTTATCTTGCCGTCGCAGAGGGAGCAGAGGATGAAGCATCTTCAGGAGGCCTTGCAGAAAGGTCTGTGCAACGCGTTCCCAGAGACAGGGAGGTTACAAATTCCTGGTCCTGGACAACGTGTTGCTAAGGCTTCGGTCAGTCAAAGAAGGAGCGGTGGAGAAGGTGGCCGTCTGACTGATGCATTCAGACAATTTTTTAGTACGCAGCCCTAAGGTATGATCGGTTCCAGCAACCATCACCAGGGTCTGGTTTACATGGTGCAGGAATACCTAGGGGCAAGATCAGACTTGGACACCTTTCCCACCGAAAATCCTCTGGGTTACTGTGTCTTTGGGATAGATCACTGGCCAGAGCTTGCACAGTATGCAATTGAGCTACTGGCCTGTCCTGCATCCAGCGTTCTTTCGGAACGCACATTTAGTGCTGCTGGAGGCTTTGTAACCGTTTAGAGGGTGCACCTGTATAAACGACTCGTCGATCGACTGACCTTCATAAAAATTAATCAGTCTTGGATCGTGGTGATCCTGATGCACCTGATGCTGATGTAACTGAATATTTTTTTTTTAAATGTCAGATCCCTTCAAGACTGCCTATGCTGATGCTTAGTGACTATCCTGTTATGCTGAGTGACTATCCTCTTCCTCCTCAATGATCATGCTGATAGCTTGTAAGAACATTTTTGGTTCTGGGCACCGCCACCAGTGGTTAAGGCCCAATTTTTCAGCCCCTGTTTAACAGGGGCGTATAATTACAATTTTTGATGCAATTAGGGCTGCAACTAACGATTATTTTCATAATCGATTAGTTGGCCGATTATTGTTTCGATTAATCGATGAATCAGTTAATAACCGTAAAAAAAAAAAGGTAATCTTGCTGCATTTTTACTTTTTTTTTTTTTGGCCAATTTGTTGTTGGGCAGACTAAAAAACACAAATAGCCGCAAAAACACATTATTACATGCTTTTCTGCAGCTTCTCTATTGAAGTATATTGAACCAAAAAAACAAAATAGCACCGTTTTGCGGTAAAAAAATACTTGCCCTTTCCAAATACGCAGCAGCTGAAAAAATCATGGATGTGAACGTGTCCCATAGGAAACCATGTAAATGACCTGTAGTGTGTTTCTTCAAAAAGCACCAAAAAAAACACAGAGGTGTGACCCAGGCCTGAGATGTTTAGTAACATAATGGGGTTAAAAAAAACTAAAATTAGTACAAAAAGAGCAAATAATCGCTGTAAAGGGTTCATTTTTTACTGTGGGACAGTGAGAGTAATATTTACAGTAGCGATTTGCTCTTTTTGTACTGTAAAGGGCTCATTTTAGTTTTTTTTTAACCCCATTATGTTACTGGCCGATTAATCGATTATGAAAATAGTAATCGATTAATTTCATAATCGATTAGTTGTCGATTAATCGATTAGTTGTTTCGGCCCTAGATGCAATACTTTGCATCAGGGCTCATTGCTGCGCTCCAAGTACAGTATCTGTGAGGGGTTGCAGTGTTGTGGCACCAGTGCCTAAGGCCCAATTTTTCTGCCCCTGTTTAACCTCCCTGGCGGTATGATTATTTCAGATTTTAGGTGCTGAAAGCGGTACCATTATTTTGCATGGAAATTTGGCGTTTTACATTGTAGGCCTGCAATTCTTAGGAATAACTCACCTAAATCTGTCCAAACCAGAGTCTAGTAGACATCTCGGGTATGATAAAGTTTGAAACACAAAATCATAAATTATAATATAATAAATAATAACAAATAATCATTTAATAATAATAATACTTTTTATTCAATAAATTTTAGTAAATAATATAATCAAAAACACTGACATTTTTTTTGCTCAAACAAGGGTGCAATATTAGAAGTCATATTGCGTCAGTAAACGTCTCGGGTATGGAAAATCTTAAAACAAGGTACAGCACAAAGTCCAACGTCACAGTCAGGACAATAGAAACGGGTTTCTTTTCGGATTTTCCTTCCGGAGTCGTCACGCTTGGAGCAGCAAACCACACACATCCTTGTGGGTGCTGTCTTCTTTTCAGTTGGTGGAATGTGGTCCATAAAGTGACGACCAGTCAGGCGTTCCGGGTTCACAACACCAGCAGCCCGACGTCCAGATCTCTTTACTGCCGTTGGCGTCTGGTGCTTCAGAAATATGAGTTCGGCAACCTTCCACACAAAGTCCGCATGAATCATAGGCCTGTCACTCTTTTTTTTTCTGAAGAATGAATGCATTTCACAGGCACTGTTCCAGAAGATGCCTGAAAAAAAATTTATAATATTTTTTTTGTTGCTTCCTCATGGCAGGATAAAAGGTCATGGCCTGGTCAGCCCTGTCCACACCTCCCATGGTATGGTTGTAATCCAACACGACCTGTGGCTTCATGACATCTTTTCCACCTTTGGTATGTACCATTACAGTAGAGGTGTTGTGAATGGTACTCAGAAGGCACACATTTTTTTTGTCCCCCCATCTCATTGCCATCATTTTTCCTTTCTGCCAGGCCACTATTTCTCCTGCTCCGAGTTTTTTATTGGCAAAGGTTGGCGGCATGTCACGCCGGTTAGGCCTAACGGTCCCATAGGCATCCGTCTTGTTCAGAAGAAGGAATTCATAGAGTTCTGGGGACGTATAAAAATTGTCTGTGGTGACACAGTAACCCTGGTTCAGCAATGGCTCAATCAAAGAAAGAACCAAAGCGGTTGCCATTCCAAAACTGCTGAATCGATCGCTGAATTTGGTCCCTTTCCCAGTGTACAGGACTGAATTCCAGATAAACCCAGAGCTGGATTCACACAGCATAAATGACTTTATGCCAAAACGAGCTCGCTTTGATGCGATAAACTGTATCCAGCTAAGTCTACCTTTGTAGGCTATAAGACTTTCATCAATACTTATGTCTCTGTCCAGCACATAGGTCTGCTGGAAATTATTCAAAATTAGTTGGTAAATCTCCCAAATTTTTTTCAGTTTTGGAGCTGGATGAGAACTCTCATCAAAGTCTTCATTATTTGCAAAGTGCAAATATTTCAATATGAGCGAAAATTTGTATTCCGACATAACGGTGCCAAAAAAAGGAGCGGCCAGCAATTTGTTGGTTGTCCAGTACCATTTCTGCAGGGGTTTCCCCACCACTCCCTGAAGTATTATAAGGCCCAGAAACTTCCAGATGTCCTCTCTGGTTACCGGTTCCCATTTTCTGGTCCTTGAAAAGCGCTGATGGGTAGCAGCTTGTTGCTCCTGGTAGCGACTCGTCTCCATAACAATTTTGCCAATACCTTCATCAGTCAGAAAGAGATCAAGGTATGCCAAGGGGTTATCGTCCTCAACATCCACTTTGATCCCAGGTGCTCCTGTAAGGGGAATCTTGGGGGCGCTACGTGCTCCGTACCACAATCAATTGAGCACCAAGTCCGCACATCGCTGGGCACAGCCGCAGGATCGTCGCTAAAATCGCTTTCTGCGTCTGACGAACTTCCGTACGAGTCGCTGTCACTCAACTCCTATGCAAGCGATTCTGCAATGCTGTCGCTGTTTTCCAACAGGTCATATAGCAATTGTGAGGTGGAGGCGCGCCTTTTTGATGCCATGGTCGCTGTGCAGTTTACAGACACAAAGTACAGTAAAACTGCAGACAAGGGCACTGGAGAAAGCACTGGGGGGGCAATCTAAGGTCACTTTATTTTATTTTCTATTGTAATCCAAAAGGATTACATTGTATCAGTGTGTTTGTGCTTTATACTTTTTGCATTTACCGCCGGTTCCGCCCCCCTGCGTTGCGACGCTCGCAGGGAAGAGAATCAGTGGAACACAGTGCATCGGGCGGAAGATTCGGCCGCTGTACACTGCGGAAATACATTGCGGGATCCCGGGGACAAGGTAAATCACCTCTTCCAGGATCCAGCGAGGCAATCCCGAGTGTGGTTCGGGGTTACCGCTTTAGGTACTAAAATCTCACCCCGAGCCACACTCGGGAATGCCGCCAGGGAAGTTAACAGGGGCGTGTAATTAAAATTTTTGATGCAATACTTTGAAGCAGGGCTCATTGCTGCGCTCCAAGTACAGTATCTGTGAGGGGTTGTTGTGGCGCCAGTGCCCAAGGCCCAATTTTTCTGCCCCTGTTCTACAGGGGCATGTAATTACAATTCTTGATCTAATATTTCACAGCAGGGCCCATTCCTGCGCCCACCAAGAGTAACTGTGAGGGCTTACAGTGTTGTGGCAACACTGTCCACCACCACCACCACCACCAAAGGCCCAATTTTTCTGCCCCTGTTCAACAGGGTCATGTAATTACAATTCTTGATCTAATATTTCACAGCTGGGCCCATTCCTGCGCCTACCAAGAGTAACTGTGAGGGCTTACAGTGTTGTGGCACCAGCACCATCACCACCACCAAAGGCCCAATTTTTCTACCACTGTTCAACAATGGCATGTAATTACAATTCTTGATACAGGTCGTTCCAGCGCCCACCAAGAGTAACTGTGAGGGCTTACAGTGTTGTGGCATCACCAACACCTCAGGGCCAAATTTTAGCAGAGTATATATGGCAGGCCCCTACTTTCAAACATCCAACTTACAAACTACTCCTACTTGCAAACGGAAGGAGACAACAGGAAGTGAGAGGAAATCTACCACTAGGAAGGGAAATTCTCTCCTGTAAGAGTTAATATGGGAAAAAGGTGTCTCCTCTCCACTGATGTTTTATCACCAATCCTTGTTTCTCTAAAAACCCCAAATTTTCAAAAAACATTTGTCATTGGGACGGAAAGTGAGGTGAAATGTTCTGAACAGGGGCACAGACAGCAAAACAAATGTTACAGGGGTGATAACCCTTCCCTATGTTTTCCAAAAAGCTTAAAAATAGATTTTTTGGCTGGAGCTACACTTAAAAAATGTACCTGTTCACAATTACAAACAGATTCTACATAAGAACAAACCTACAGTCCCTGTCTTGTATGCACCGCCTGTATACTGCTGTTAATTTTTTTTTAATTTGAGTGCGGGGTTCCCCTTAATATCCATACAAGACCCAAAGGGGCTGGTAATGGGCTGGGGGGGGGGGTACCCATGCCATTTTTCTCAATGATTTTCATCCATATTGCCGGGACCACACATTACATTAAAGCCGCAAGCAGTTTTAAATGACTTTTTTTTCCTTTAGGCCCCTTTCACACTGAGGCGTTGCGATTTTACAGCGATTTTTACAGCGATTTTTACCTCGTTATACGCATATGCGTTTTTACAGCGATTTTACCGCGTTAGCACTATTTTTTGCGCTAACGCGCTAAAAACACGGTAAAACCGCATAGGCGTTAGCGCTATTTTTAAAAATAGCGCTAACGCCTATGTGTTTTTGCCGCGGTTCTCATTCATTTCAATTGGGATAGGCGTTTTTACAGCGCTATTTTATGCGCCCCAAAGATGCTCCAAAAAAGCTGTTTGCAGGATTTTTTCCAACACACAGCCAGCACAACGCCTCAATGTGAAAGCCCTCAGGGCTTTCACATTGAGAATGCTGGGGCACTTTACAGGCATACTATAGACACTCCCCAGGCACGATATTTAAAGGAATATTTCACTTTTTTTTTTTCACTTTAAGCATCATTAAAATCACTGCTCCCGAAAAAACTTCCATTTTTAAAACTTCTTTTTGCATTGATACATATCCCCTTGGGCAGGACCCGGGTCCCCAAACCCTTTTTAAGACAATAACTTGCATATTAGCCTTGATAATTAGCACTTTTGATTTCGAACGTTCGAGTCCATTGTATGTTTGTCACATTTTTTTGAAGTCACTAAATATATATCAAAAGTACGTATCAACTACATTGGACGGATTTCCCATCTTGAATTAGAATATCACTGTTTTATGCACTACAGCACTTTATGATTCACGTTTGTGGCACTATAATTTTATGAATGATCTATTTATTATATCCTACTGTGTGGCACTATATATTTATATAATGGATTTATTTGCATGTTTTCATATAGTATAATAATTTACATTAATATATATTTACAGCGGTGTGTGACATATCACAGTATAATTTACAGATAAAATATATTTCATTAATTTTAATTTGGGAAGATTTTGGGTGAGATAGCGCAGCACATTAATTAAATTGAATTGGCTTCACACGGTATATGAGACGTGATTAGTGCTAGCAGCTGTCACTTTTACTTTCATTTGTTGATCATCTTTTTTATTTAATTTTGTTTTTTTATATTTGCACTAGGTAGCTCGCAAGATTCTCACAATCCACACAGTTGCAGGTGCTTGCAGAGTGGCCCTATTTATTGGAATAGGTCATCGATTGGTGGTAGGGCCCACTGAAAGCAACAGGGGTTATAATTCCTGCTTGTGTACTCACTTAGCTGCAGTCCTACTGACACCGTCCACTGCCCTACTGACACATTTCTCTGCCCTACTGACTGACACTCTTCACTGCTTTACTTGTTGACACCATCCACTATCCTACAGACAGGGCCGCTGATAGGGAGGGTCCACCAGCCCTCCTGTAGGGGGCCCGGGCACACAGGGGGGCCCGGACAGCAGGAGGATCGGTGGAGCAGAGAATAAAGAATGACAGCGTCTCTCACCCAGCAACTCAAAGCCGGTTTCTCTCCATCTTGCTCCCGCCGGCTTTCAGCTGCTAGGTGAGAGGCTAGGTGAGAGACATAGGGCTGAATTTAGGGGATGCCGGGGTGAGTTGTTATGCCCCCCCTGGCCGGCTGCAGCTGAGCTCCTTCCCCCGCCCCCTCCCTGCCCGCACTCACAGCTGGGATGAGGAGACGGCAGCTTGGAGCCTGGAGCGGTGAGAGAAGAAGTGCCAGCGGGAGCTGTGCTGTGTTTTGTTCTCCCCTCCTGTCAGAAGAGTGCTGGTCTTTACAGTACATGAGACCGGATCGCTCTTACTGTAGATCGCATGGCACTGTACCCACACCGCCCCCTATCCACATTTGTTGCTGCCGGGAGGTGAGCACTAAGCAGCCTTTGGAGGAGATGGGGGCGCTGTGTGTGTGTGTACAGTGCAATGCAATCTACAGTAAGAGCGATCCGGTCTCATGTACTATACAGACCAGCACTCTTCTGACAGGAGGGGAGAACAAAACACAGCACACCTCTTCCTGGCTGTGTTGGCATTGGCAAATGTAATGGGGATTTGGGGAGGGAGATATGTGTGAGGAGGAAGAATGGGGGGATATGTGCTAGGAGGAGAGATTGGGGGGTGGGCAGGGGGGTAATTTAGAGGGGGTTGTGCTAGGAGGGGGGATTTTTGTTTGGAAATTTGTGCACGGGGGCCCCGTCAGGTAGGCTGTACGGGGCCCCGTGATTTCTATAAGCGCTCCTGCCTACATACACCAACCTCGGCCCTACGGACACTGTCCACACAACGTCCGCTGCCCTACTGACATTATCCACTGCTCTACTGATACCTGCCCACTGCTTTACTGACAGTTAAGCCCTGTACACACGATCGGATTTCCTATGGATTTTTAACCGATGGATTTTTCCATCGGAAATCCGACGAAGCTGACTTCCATCAGTCTTGCCTACACACCATCAGTCAAAAAACCGACCGTTCCAAACGCTGTGACGTAAAACACTCCGACAAGCTGAGAAAAATGAAGTTCAATGCTTCTGAGCATGCGTCGACTTGATTCTGAGCATGCGTGGGTTTTTTATCCGATGGAGTTCCCCACAGACGATAGTAATTTGCTATCGTTTTTTTTTCCATCGGATAAATTTAAAACATGTTCTATTTTTTTACACCGATGGAAAAAAAACGATGGGGCCCATACACGATCGGTTTGTCCGATGAAAAAAGTCCATCGGACTGTTTTCATCGGTAAAACCGATCGTGTGTACAGGGCTGTAGGCTACGTTTATATATTTTCACACAGTGACATTTGTTTTATTATATTTTTCTAAGTTTTCCTTACTATTTAGTTAGGCCTTGCTAGTTAATATCTTAAAAAAGTTAATTTCTTAAAAAAAGGCACCGAACTCCAGTGGTCTTTGATCTCTTTCATGTTGTTGAGGTAGATCTCCACCTCTTAAAGGTTTCCTACCCCTGGTTTAGGCACTTTCTATTATAGGGTGAGAACGCTTTGTACCTATTTCTTAGTTGTGCTCTTGTGTTGTCACTTTGTCACAAGAGTTTTTGAAGGTATGGTTCTTGCTGTCACCACCAGGAAACCAGCCCTGAGAAATGCCATATATCCATTGCTAGAGTACTGTACATTGTAGATAGGAAATCACTAAAATGCAAAAAAAAAGTTGAAAAGTCTTTAAAAAAATTGTTTAATACATAAAGTTTTAGTAATTTAAATGTCATCCAGTTCTGGTTTGTGTCTGCTTTAACACTTTACGGACTTTGCCTGGACATGGTTGGTGACTATGTGTGTGTGTATGTAAACCTAGAATCCAAATGTTCCTCTTTTTAAAGGAATTTTGGAAGCAAATCATTCTGTCCTTGGTTCCTCTATACCTGTTCCTGTTTCAGTTCTAATTTAGAGATCTGTATAAATAGTACTGAAGAGTCTGCAATTTCAAACAGAATTCTTTGAGATGCCTGCTAAATATACCTGCAAGCCAATACATACAATTTAGATTATGATATATTTAAAGGGTCAGTCAACCAAAGGTTCTTTAAAGCGGAGGTCCACACAAAAATGGACCTTCCGCTTTTCGGAACCCTCCCCCCCTCCGGTGTCACATTTGGCACCCTTCAGGGGGGAGGGGGTGCAGATACCTGTCTAATACAGGTATTTGCACCCACTTCCGGGCATAGACTCCCGCGGGAGTCATGCCCCACCCCCCCTGCTGTCTTCTGGGAAACACACGGGTCCCAGAAGATAGCGGGGGCCATTTGGATTGCGCAGCGCGACTCGCGCATGCGCAGTAGGGAACCGGGATGTGAAGCCGCAAGGCTTTACTTCCTGATGCCCTCACCGAGGATGGCGGTGGCAGCAGCCGATCTTCGAGCGACAGATCGGCTTCGGCTGCTGACATCGCGGGCGCCCTGGACAGGTAAGTGTCCATATATTAAAAGTCAGCAATTGCTGTATTTGTAGCTGCTGGCTTTTAATAAAAAAATTTTAGGAGGACCTCAGCTTTAAGTTATAGGTAGTGCCTGATGGGCTTGGCTTCTTATCTGTTTTAAATACTTTCTGCCATAATTCCTGACTCCCTGTCCACCTTGTGGTTTTTGAGTGTTCCTGCCCACCGTTGTGTGTTCCAGCTTCTCCTGTTCTCCATAATATAAAATAAATTCAAAATCCAACAGGCACTGTGGGAACCCTTCATACTTGCCACAGTAAGTGCACAGACCTGGGAACTCAGCCCCAAGGTCTCACCAATAGAGTCCCAGTAATTGTCCGGAAATTTATCAGGTCAGTTTTGGGTGAACTGAGCCTTTAACCACTTCCATACCGGGCCATTGTAAAATGACGCCGGCAGGAACCCTCTCTCCCTCCGGGTGGACGTCATATGACGTCCTGTGCTTTGTGGGGGGATATCTGAATGATGCCTGCAGCTAGAGGCATCATTCAGATATCCTTCTCTTCTGCCGGCGATTCTGCGCACCATAAGAATGACCATAGCGGCTTGATCGTTCTTATAGGCGGCGGGAGGGGACATCCCCCCGGGAGGGGACATCTCCGGCCGCCATCCGGTGCTTCTCCGGGCTCTCCCGTGCCATCGGGGGCCCGGAGAAAGAATCGTCCGGCGCCGGTGGTTGGTCACATGACGAGCATAGAGATGACTGGTGACTAGATGGTCACCAGTCATCTCTATGATCGTTGGAGGCCCGGGCGCGATGTGATGACGTCACGCCCGGGTTCCCAAAGGTAAACAAAGCCGCGATTGTGGCTGAAAGCATGAGATCAGTGATTTATTTTTCCCGATCTCATGCTTTCCAGCCTGGAGGAGAGATGTGGGGTCTTATTGACCCCGCATCTCTCCATAAAGAGGATCTGTCACACACCATTCCTATTACAAGGGATGTTTACATTCCTTGTAATAGGAATAAAAGTGATCAAAAAAAAAAAAAATGTAAAAAAAGTGTAAAAATAAAAAAAAAAAGTAAAAAATAAAAATGTTTTTTTTAAAACGTCCCTGTCCCCAGTAGCTCGCGCTTAGAAGCGAACGCACACGTAAGTCCCGCCCACATATGTAAACGCCGTTCAAACCACATATGTGAGGTATCGTCACGTGCGTTAGAGCGCGTGGAACAATTCTAGCACTAGACCTCCTCTGTAACTCTAACCTGGTAACCTGTAAAAAAAATTAAAGCGTCGCCTATGGAGATTTTTAGGTACCGAAGTTTGGCGCCATTCCATGAGTGTGCGCATTTTTAAAGCGTGACATGTTAGGTATGTATTTACTCGGCGTAACATAGTCTTTCATATTTTACAAAAAAATTGGGCTAACTTTACTGTTTTGTTATTTTTAAATTCATGAAACCATTTTTTTTCCAAAAAAAAGGCGTTTGAAAAATTATTGCGCAAATACCACGCAAGATAAAAAGTTGCAACCACCGTCATTTTATTCCCTAGGGTGTCTGCTAAAAAAACATATATAATGTTTGGGGGTTCTGAGTAATTTTCTAGCAAAAGAATGAGGATTTGTACATGTAGGAGAGAAGTGCCAGAATAGGCCCAGTATGGAAGTGGTATAAAAAGCCCGGGGTTGAAAGAGTTAAACTTAGTGAACTCCAGTTGCCCTGTTTTCTGGACACAGTAGTAGTAGATTATTGACTGGTAGTATTTGTTGCCTGGAGTTCCTCTGTAAGCTAATGCAAGCCTCAGAACATGACTAGAAGAAGGAAGTTTAGAGAATATTTCATGTAATCACCGGTTGAGCCATTTGCATCTAATCTCTTTTTGTGGTCCAAGAGTAGATAAGCTTGTATTTCAGCATCATCAGACTTATAAGTAGCTTGTACCTTTTTTCTCTCCTCTTGCCTGGTAGAGAACTATTCTGTAGCAGCTGTCTCCAAAAGCAAGGGAATAATTTTATCGCATATCATTTTATATTTGCTAATTAGTAGTTTCTGGTTAATGTTGCCTGTAACTTTCAGAGCAGATGAGGTTGTTGTAGCCCAAATATGGACAAAAATCTGTGCGCCGAAGACGTATCACAAATTTGCAAACAGGGAATCTTGTGGGTGCTGTTGATTGAAGCACTGGGCAGGGGGCTTGTCGGATCATGAGAGAATAGTACCACTGTCCTCTCTGTTGATTGGAGCACAGGCAGGGGATGTGTAGAACCACTTGAGACTAGGGTGACCACATTTCCAAACTACTATTCAGGGACACCCCCCCTTCCCAAAAATCAGCTTGTGCTGTAACGAATCACAGCACATTGTTTGGACACAAGAGGCAGGATTTATGATTTCTCCAATCACAAGCAGGGGGCGGGGATTGTGCTCCTCCAGGCATTGCCGGCCAGGACAAGTACTGTCAGTGAGTAAGGCAGTGATGTGGTGGCCTTTTTTGGGGGCATCAGATTGGCCTGGGGGGGTAGCTGTGTCAGTTTCATTCTGGGACACTGTATTGTCCTGGAATGAAGGTGCCCGGGACAGACCTGCAAAATCCAGGACTGTCCCGGGCAATCCGGGACACGTGGTTACCCTACTTGAGACTGGACAGCTGCACTCTATGTTTTTTGGAGCATTGGGTAGAAGGCGTGTCAAACCACTGGAGACCAGGGTGGCTGCACTCAGTGTTTTCTGGTGCACTGGGCAGGGGGTGTGTCAAACTACTGGAAACTGGAATGGGTGCACTCAGTGTTTTTCGGAGCACCGGGTGGGGGGGGTGTTGGACCACTGGAGACCCAGAGTGCTGTGCTCTGTGTTGAGCAGACGTCTGGCTCTTTATCATGCTGCTAGCCAGGGCCGCTGATAGGGGGGAACCACCAGCCCTCCTGTAGGGGGCCCGGGCACACAGGGGGGCCCGGACAGCAGGAGGATCGGTGAAGCAGAGAATAAAGAATGACAGCGTCTCTCACCCAGCAACTCAAAGCCGGTTTCTCTCCATCTTGCTCCCGCCGGGTTTCAGCTGCTAGGAGAGAGGCTAGGTGAGAGACATAGGGCTGGATTTAGGGGATGCCGGGGTGGGTTGTTATGCCCCCCCTGGCCGGCCGCAGCTGAGCTCCTTTCCCTGCCCCCTCCCTGCCCGCACTCACAGCTGGGATGAGGAGACGGCAGCTTGGAGCCTGGAGCGGTGAGAGAAGAAGTGCCAGCGGGAGCTGTGCTGTGTTTAGTTCTCCCCTCTTGTCAGAAGAGCGCTGGTCTTTACAGTACATGAGACCGGATCACTCTTACTGTAGATAGCACGGCACTGTACACACACCACCCCCTATACACATTTATTGCTGCCAGGAGGTGAGCACTGAGCAGCCTTTGGAGGAGATGGGGGCACTGTGTGTGTGTGTACAGTGCAATGCAATCTACAGTAAGAGCGATCCGGTCTCATGAACTATAAAGACCAGCACTCTTCTGACAGGAGGGGAGAACAAAACACAGCACACCTCTTCCTGGCTGTGTTGGCATTGGCAAATGTAATGTGGAATTGGGGAGGGCGATATGTGTAAGGAGGAAGAATGGGGGGATATGTGCTGGTAGGAGAGATTGGGGGGGGGCAGGGGGGTAATTTAGAGGGGTTGTGCTAGGAGGGGGGATTTTTGTTTGGAAATTTGTGCACGGGGGCCCCGTCAGGTAGGCTGTACGGGGCCCCATGATTTCTATAAGCGGCCCTGCTGCTAGCACAGGGTATTTGAATATAAAAAATTCACAATGGCATTGGAAACTGGAGCTCTGAACAGGTAGGCTCTGAACAGGTAGGCAGTGTCAGCAGAAATAAACCTTTAGGCCCCTTTCACACGGGGCGGATCCGTTTTGACAGACTCTGCTAGCTCAGCGAGGGGCTGATGCCACCAGTTGCTCCCAGTTTTCACTTACTTTAGGCCACCAGGTATTTATTTATAAAACACTTTTATTGTGTAATTGTCACATTTGATTGATTGATTGATTTATTGATTTGATTTACTAAAAATGGAGAGTGCAAAATCTGGTGCAGCTGTGCAAGGTAGCCAATCAGCTTCCAACTTCTGCTTGTTCAATTAAGCTTTGACAAAAAAACTGGAATCTGATTGGTTTCTATGCAGAGCTGCAGGGGGGTTTTGCACTCTCCAGTTTTAGTAAATCAAGCCCATAGTGTCACTATTAGTGACAACAAAACCTCCCAAATGTACTAGTTACACTTTGTATGGCTACCTAATAGTTTGCTGGATCTACAGTATATGAGCCCACGCCCTTGTTCTAGTGTTCTGTGGTGCCTAGTCTTTATGCTCCAGTGCTTGTATGTTGTATGGCTTGTAGCGTTTTATTCAATAAGATATTTTTTTAAATAATTGTTGATCTTATTTCCATATCTATCCCCTAAAAGGCTGTCATTGACCTGTGTTGGAGCATGCTGATCACATGAACCATTGGTAAAGAACGGAACGGGGCATATGGTGGGTGAGCTGGCTACAGTATTTCCTTTTTTGTGCATTGCCCCCTCCCTGGCCCTTGTGGTGTAGGCAGAGGGAGGTAGAATGGGTTATAACTTACGCAGCTGCATTGTGGCTTTTCTTCTAAAGTATAAATATAGAAGAGACGGAGAAAGATAATGATTGGAGTGAAGATCACACCCACAGAAGCTTACAGTACTTTCTTGTGATCGCACAATTGCACATTATAGCTATATTGTCACAACACGCTAACTAAAAAATTTTTTTTTGTATATATATATATATATATATATACACAGGATCTCACAAAAGTGAGTACACCCCTCACATTTTTGTAAATATTTTATTATATATTTTCATGTGACAACACTGAAGAAATGACACTTTGCTACAATGTAAAGTAGTGAGTGTACAGCTTGTATAAGATCCGGTTCACACACAGGCGGCATGACTTTGGGGGCGACTCGGCAAGGCGATCTGAAGACGACTTCTCTGGCCACTTGCAAAATGACTTCTGTATTGAAGTCAATGCAAGTCGCTCTGAGTCACCCCCAAAGTCGTACAAGAACCTTTTTCTAAGTCGGAGCGACTTGCGTCGCTCCTATTAGAATGGTTCTATTGAACAGAGCGGGACGCGACTTGTCAGGGGACTGAGTCCCCTGATGAGTCGCCCCTGTGTGAACCGGGTCTAACAGTGTAAATTTGCTGTCCCCTCAAAATAACTCAACAGGGTGCTGTATGGTTGGGTTCTTCGAGAGGTTGCTAGCTAGGGGTTCCTTGAGCTGTGGCTGGTTTACCTCCTATTTGATGGTGCCTTCATAGTTCTAGAGCCAATGTTACCTGGAACAGCTAGTGACATGAGACCAATCTTTTTTTTTTAACCGTGTGTAAGTATGAGATTCTTATCACCACTGTAAGAGGGGTACTCTTTCTATCAACCACCAATGTAGGTTCCATTTTACCCAGTAACCATTGCTGAATAGGGATGAGCTCGGTGTTCGAGTCGAACATACGTTCGACTCGAACATCGGCTGTTCGATCGTTCGATGAAGATCGAACGATTTGGGCCGTTCGCGCCTAATTCGAGTGACGCGAACGGCCCACAATGCACTACGCCATCGCAGTGTCATCCAGGCGCTGTGATTGGCCAAGCATGCACTGTGACCCCGCATGCTTGGCCAATCACAGCGCCGGCAGCGAGGAGAGCAATGATTGGCCACAGGCAGGATGCCTGTGGCCAATTATTGCTGAGGGTGTTTAGTACACGCCCCACACTATAAAAGGCCGCCAGCACGGCGGCCTAGTGTAGTGTGTTCCGGAGCAGGGAAAGAGAAGCATAGGCAGGGACAGTGACATTTTTTTTTCTTGCTTAACCTGGATTCCTTTAGTTTAGGGAAAGAGAAGGATAGGTAGGGAGAGTGTCAGTGTGTTTTACTGTGCTAATCCTTGTTTCTAGGGACAGGGAAGGACAGTGAGGGAAATTCTCCTTGTGCTATACTGTGCTAAAGCATTGATCATCAACCATCTTTAAAAAATCATTTTTTCTAGGGACAGAAAACTATAGGTAGGGAGAGTGTCAGTGTGTTTTACTGTGCTAATCCTTGTTTCTAGGGACAGGGAAGGACAGTGAGGGAAATTCTCCTTGTGCTATAGTGTGCTAAAGCATTGATCATCAACCATCTTTAAAAAAACATTTTTTCTAGGGACAGAAAACTATAGGTAGGGAGAGTGTCAGTGTGTTTTACTGTGCTAATCCTTGTTTCTAGGGACAGGGAAGGACAGTGAGGGAAATTCTCCTTGTGCTATAGTGTGCTAAAGCATTGATCATCAACCATCTTTAAAAAAACTTTTTTTCTAGGGACAGAAAACTATAGGTAGGGAGAGTGTCAGTGTGTTTTACTGTGCTAATCCTTGTTTCTAGGGACAGGGAAGGACAGTGAGGGAAATTCTCCTTGTGCTATAGTGTGCTAAAGCATTGATCATCAACCATCTTTAAAAAAACATTTTTTCTAGGGACAGAAAACTATAGGTAGGGAGAGTGTCAGTTTCTTTCACTGTGCTAATCCTTGTTTCTAGGGACAGGGAAGGACAGTGAGGGAAATTCTCCTTGTGCTATACTGTGCTAAAGCATTGATCATCAACCATCTTTAAAAAAACATTTTTTATAGGGACAGAAAACTATAGGTAGGGAGAGTGTCAGTTTCTTTCACTGTGCTAATCCTTGTTTCTAGGGACAGGGAAGGACAGTGAGGGAAATTCTCCTTGTGCTATACTGTGCTAAAGCATTGATCATCAACCATCTTTAAAAAAACATTTTTTCTAGGGACAGAAAACTATAGGTAGGGAAAGTGTCAGTTTCTTTCACTGTGCTAATCCTTGTTTCTAGGGACAGGGAAGGACAGTGAGGGAAATTCTCCTTGTGCTATACTGTGCTAAAGCATTGATCATCAACCATCTTTAAAAAAACATTTTTTCTAGGGACAGAAAACTATAGGTAGGGAGAGTGTCAGTGTGTTTTACTGTGCTAATCCTTGTTTCTAGGGACAGGGAAGGACAGTGAGGGAAATTCTCCTTGTGCTATAGTGTGCTAAAGCATTGATCATCAACCATCTTTAAAAAAACATTTTTTCTAGGGACAGAAAACTATAGGTAGGGAGAGTGTCAGTGTGTTTTACTGTGCTAATCCTTGTTTCTAGGGACAGGGAAGGACAGTGAGGGAAATTCTCCTTGTGCTATAGTGTGCTAAAGCATTGATCATCAACCATCTTTAAAAAAACATTTTTTCTAGGGACAGAAAACTATAGGTAGGGAGAGTGTCAGTGTGTTTTACTGTGCTAATCCTTGTTTCTAGGGACAGGGAAGGACAGTGAGGGAAATTCTCCTTGTGCTATACTGTGCTAAAGCATTGATCATCAACCATCTTTAAAAAAACATTTTTTCTAGGGACAGAAAACTATAGGTAGGGAGAGTGTCAGTTTCTTTCACTGTGCTAATCCTTGTTTCTAGGGACAGGGAAGGACAGTGAGGGAAATTCTCCTTGTGCTATACTGTGCTAAAGCATTGATCATCAACCATCTTTAAAAAACATTTTTTCTAGGGACAGAAAACTATAGGTAGGGAGAGTGTCAGTTTCTTTCACTGTGCTAATCCTTGTTTCTAGGGACAGGGAAGGACAGTGAGGGGAATTCTCCTTGTGCTATACTGTGCTAAAGCATTGATCATCAACCATCTTTAAAAAAACATTTTTTCTAGGGACAGAAGACTATAGGTAGGGAGAGTGTCAGTTTCTTTCACTGTGCTAATCCTTGTTTCTAGGGACAGGGAAGGACAGTGAGGGAAATTCTTCTTGTGCTATACTGTGCTAAAGCATTGATCATCAACCATCTTTAAAAAAACATTTTTTCTAGGGACAGAAAACTATAGGTAGGGAGAGTGTCAGTGTGTTTTACTGTGTTAATCCTTGTTTCTAGGGACAGGGAAGGACAGTGAGGGAAATTCTCCTTGTGCTATAGTGTGCTAAAGCATTGATCATCAACCATCTTTAAAAAAACATTTTTTCTAGGGACAGAAAACTATAGGTAGGGAGAGTGTCAGTGTGTTTTACTGTGCTAATCCTTGTTTCTAGGGACAGGGAAGGACAGTGAGGGAAATTCTCCTTGTGCTATACTGTGCTAAAGCATTGATCATCAACCATCTTTAAAAAAACATTTTTTCTAGGGACAGAAAACTATAGGTAGGGAGAGTGTCAGTTTCTTTCACTGTGCTAATCCTTGTTTCTAGGGACAGGGAAGGACAGTGAGGGAAATTCTCCTTGTGCTATACTGTGCTAAAGCATTGATCATCAACCATCTTTAAAAAAACATTTTTTCTAGGGACAGAAAACTATAGGTAGGGAGAGTGTCAGTTTCTTTCACTGTGCTAATCCTTGTTTCTAGGGACAGGGAAGGACAGTGAGGGAAATTCTCCTTGTGCTATACTGTGCTAAAGCATTGATCATCAACCATCTTTAAAAAAACATTTTTTCTAGGGACAGAAAACTATAGGTAGGGAGAGTGTCAGTGTGTTTCACTGTGCTAATCCTTGTTTCTAGGGACAGGGAAGGACAGTGAGGGAAATTCTCCTTGTGCTATACTGTGCTAAAGCATTCCTCATCAACCATCTTTGAAATCCTTGTTTTTTGGACAGTCAGGGAAATTGTCGTTGTGCTATTCTGTGCGAAAGCAATCATCCTCAACCATATTTAGAAATCCTTAAGTAAAGGGACAGAGAAGGACACCTGAAGGTAGCCCTTATTGCTTTTTTCCCATCTCCCTGCAGGCCATCTATTAGAATGTCTGGAAGGCAAACAAGGAGAGGCAGACAGTCAGGAGGCAATAAAAGAGGGCAAGCAGGCTCTGTGCCTGGGGGCAACAGTGCTGGTCGTGGACGCGGTGCATTGTCATCAGCACATGGCCATGGGACACGCTTGTCCTTCTTTTCGGCAGCTGGACATGTTGAGCCACATCATGCCGAAGACTTGGTAGAGTGGATGACCAAGCCCTCCTCCTCCTCCTCATCCTCTCTCACCCAGGCTCAGGGTACTGGCAAAGCAGCTGCCAAAGCGTCCTCTTCCCTGGTATCAATGTCAGACTCATCATCAGTCACTCCTTCCCTAGACCCACCATGTCCTCCTCCTGAGGAGTCCCCCGAACTGTTTGAGCACAGTGTTGGGTACATGCTCCAGGAGGATGCCCAGCGTTTCGAAGGGTCTGATGATGAAACCCAGCTACAGGAAGGCAGTAGCGTGAGAGCAGACAGAGGGGATGCTCAAGAAGGACACCAATCTGGCAGTCATGTTCCAGCAGCTGCAGCATACTGCCAGATTGGCTCCAGTGATGAGGAGGGAGGGGATGATGAGGTCACTGACTCCACGTGGGTGCCTAATAGGAGAGAGGAGGAGGAGGAGGATGAGGAGGAGGCACATCTCCAACGAGGCAGGATGCCCTTTGGTGGCCAGCGTAAGGGCAGTACACCGACGGAATCACACCGCAGAGCTCCGCCTGTGCAGGGCGCTGCCTCTGCCCGTCATTCAAAAAGTTCTTTGGTGTGGGCCTTTTTTGAGGCTAGTGCATCAGATCGCACAGCTGCTGTTTGCAACATATGTCTCAAGCGTATATCGCGTGGCCAAAACATCAGCCGCTTGGGTACCACATGCCTGACCAGACATATGTTGACCTGCCATGCAGCTCGTTGGCAAGCCTACCTCAAAGACCCACACCAAAGAACAAAGCGGACCTCTCCTTGCACCGCATCAGCTGGGATCTCCAACCCCACTATAACTTCAGTCCTCTCTGAAACATGCACTGAGAGGAATGAAGGTGTAGAATTAGGTGTGTCACAGCCAAGTACTTGCGGCCACTCTGCTAGCAGTACACCGACGTCCGATTCTAGCAGGCAAATTTCCCTGCCCCAGCTGCTGGACCGTCGAAAGAAGTTCACTCCCAGCCATCCACATGCCCAGCGGTTGAATGCTAGCTTGGCTAAATTGCTAGCGCTTCAACTGCTGCCTTTTCAGTTGGTAGACTCGGCCCCCTTCCGTGAGTTTGTGCAATGTGCGGTTCCTCAGTGGCAGGTACCCAAACGCCACTTTTTCTCACGGAAGGCTATTCCGGCTCTCTACCGGCATGTGGAAGGCAATGTCTTGGCCTCGCTGGACAGGGCGGTCAGCGGTAAGGTGCATATTACCGCTGACTCATGGTCCAGCAGGCATGGACAGGGACGTTACCTTTCTTTCACGGCCCATTGGGTCACTCTTTTGGCAGCTGGGAAGGATGCAGGACAAGGTGCAGTAGTGTTGGAGGTTGTTCCACCGCCACGCCTCCAAAATGCTACTACTGGTTGTGACACACCTCTCTCCTCCACCCCCTCCTCTTCTTCTTCCTCCATGGCTCTTCCTGTGCTTTGTCCTCTGAACCAGCGGTGCTCCGTAGCCGTTCAAGGGGCTACGCAAGTACGCAGGCAAAAAGATGCCATGCCGTGCTTGCGCTGGTGTGTTTGGGGGACAGAAGCCACACTGGGGCAGAGGTCCTGTCTGCTCTGCAGGGCCAGGTCGAGAGGTGGTTGACGCCACGCCAGCTTAAGCCAGGAATGGTGGTTTGCGACAATGGCACCAACCTCCTCTCCGCCCTCCGACAGGGACAACTGACCCATGTGCCCTGTGTGGCTCACGTCCTTAACCTGGTGGTGCAGCGGTTCTTGGGCAGGTACCCGGGCTTACAGGATGTCCTGAGGCAGGCCAGGAAAGTCTGTGTGCATTTCCGCAGATCTTATAATGCCAGTGCTCGCCTGGCTGAGCTGCAAAAGGAGTTGAACCTGCCCAAGAACCGCCTTATATGTGACATGCCCACCAGGTGGAACTCAACGTTGGCCATGCTGCAGCGGCTGCACACGCAGCAGAGGGCCATCAATGAGTACCTGTGCGACTACGGCACCAGGACAGGGTCAGGGGAGCTTGGTTTTTTTTCTCCACGCCAGTGGGGCATGATCAGGGATGCATGCACTGTCCTGGCACCATTTGAGGAGGCCACGAGGATGGTGAGCAGTGACAGTGCATGCATCAGTGACACTGTACCTCTTGTCCACCTGTTGGAGCACACGCTGCGTGGAATAATGGACAGGGCACTTGAGGCAGAACAGAGGCAGGAAGAGGAGGACTTCCTTGCCTCTCAAGGCCCCCTTTACCCAGACAGTGTTCCTTCTGTCCCACCCATCGCACAGGAAGAGGAGGAGGAGGAGGAGGAGGAGGAGGAGGATTGTGTCAGCATGGAGGTGGAGGCTGGCACTCAGCATCATCAGCAGCAGTCTTTTAGGGATGATTTACAGTCCCAAGAAACCAGTGGACTTGTACGTGGCTGGGAGGAGGTGGCTGCGGATCATGTCGTCCTTAGTGACCCAGAGGACTCCGGACCGAATGCCTCAGCAAACCTACGCTGCATGGCCTCCCTGATCCTGCAAAGTCTGCGGAAGGATCCTCGTATTCTTCGGATCAAGGAGAGGGACCATTACTGGCTGGCCACTCTCCTTGATCCACGGTACAAGGGTAAGGTTGCGGACCTTATGTTACCGTCGCAGAGGGAGCAGAGGATGAGACAACTCCGGGAGGCCTTGCAGAAAGGTCTGTGCAACGCGTTCCCAGAGACTGGGAGGTTACAAACTCCTGGTCCTGGACAACGAGTTGCTGAGGCTTCGGCCAGTCAAAGAAGGAGCGGTGGGGAAGGTGGCCGTCTGACCGATGCGTTCAGACAATTCTTTAGTCCGCAGCCCCAAAGTATGATCGGTTCCAGCAACCATCGCCAGCGTCTGATAAACATGGTGCAGGAATATCTAGGGGCAAGGTCAGACTTGGACACCTTCCCCACCGAAAATCCTCTGGCTTACTGGGTCTTGAGGATGGATCACTGGCCAGAGCTTGCACAGTATGCAATTGAGCTACTGGCCTGTCCTGCATCCAGCGTTCTTTCGGAACGCACATTCAGTGCTGCTGGAGGATTTGTCACGGATCACAGGGTGCGCCTGTCCACCGACTCGGTTGATCGACTGACTTTCATCAAGATGAACCAGTCTTGGATCACCACCAGCTACCACACACCTGATGCTGATATAACAGACTAATTGATTTTAACATGTCACATCCCTTCAAGACTGATGCTGATGCTGAGTGCCTGTGCTGTTATGTTGACTGGCTATCTTCCTCCTCCGAGTCCTCAATGATACGATTGATGATGATAGCTTGGAAGATCATTTTTGTTTATGGGTGCCGCCACCAGTGGCTAAGGCCCAATTTTTCAGCCCCTGTTTAACAGGGGCGTGTAATTACAATTTTTGAAGCAATACTTTGCAACAGGGCTCATTGCTGTGCTCCAAGTACAGTATCTGTGAGGGGTTGGAGTGTTGTGCCACCAGTGCCTAAGGCCCAATTTTTCAGCCCCTGTTTAACAGGGGCGTGTCATTACAATTTTTGAAGCAATACTTTGCAACAGGGCTCATTGCTGTGCTCCAAGTACAGTATCTGTGAGGGGTTGGAGTGTTGTGCCACCAGTGCCTAAGGCCCAATTTTTCAGCCCCTGTTTAACAGGGGCGTGTAATTACAATTTTTGAAGCAATACTTTGCAACAGGGCTCATTGCTGTGCTCCAAGTACAGTATCTGTGAGGGGTTGGAGTGTTGTGCCACCAGTGCCTAAGGCCCAATTTTTCAGCCCCTGTTTAACAGGGGCGTGTCATTACAATTTTTGAAGCAATACTTTGCAACAGGGCTCATTGCTGTGCTCCAAGTACAGTATCTGTGAGGGGTTGGAGTGTTGTGCCACCAGTGCCTAAGGCCCAATTTTTCAGCCCCTGTTTAACAGGGGCGTGTCATTACAATTTTTGAAGCAATACTTTGCAACAGGGCTCATTGCTGTGCTCCAAGTACAGTATCTGTGAGGGGTTGTAGTGTTGTGCCACCAGTGCCTAAGGCCCAATTTTTCAGCCCCTGTTCAACAGGGGCATGTAATTACAATTCTTGATCTAATAATTCACAGCAGGGCCCATTGCTGCACCCACCAAGAGTAACTCTGAGGGCTTACAGTGTTGTGGCAACGCCACCACCACCACCACCACGAAAGGCCCAATTTTTCAGCCCCTGTTCAAAAGGGGCATGTAATTACAATTCTTGATCTAATAATTCAAGGCAGGGCCCATTCCTGCACCCACCAAGAGTAACTCTGAGGGCTTACAGTGTTGTGGCAACACCACCACCACCACCACGAAAGGCCCAATTTTTCAGCCCCTGTTCAACAGGGGCATGCAATTACAATTCTTGATCTAATAATTCACAGCAGGGCCCATTGCTGCACCCACCAAGAGTAACTGTCAGGGCTTACAGTGTTGTGGCACCAGCACCACCATCAAAGGCCCAATTTTTACTACCACTGTTCAACAATTATATGTAATTACAATTCCTGATATAATAGTTGACAGCAGGGCGTTCCAGCACCAACCAAGAGTAACTGTGAGTGCTTACAGTGTTGTGCCAACACCAACAACTAAGGGGCCTATTTCTGCAGAGTATATACGGCAGGTCCCTACTTTCAAACATCCAACTTACAAACGACTCCTACTTGCAAACGCAAGAAGACAACAGGAAGTGAGAGGAAATCTACCCCTAGGAAGGAAAATTCTCTCCTGTAAGAATTAATATGGGAGAAAGGTGTCTCCTCTGTACTGATGCTTTATCACCAATCCTTGTTTCAAGAAAAACACCACATTTCAAAAACAGTTGTCATTGGGACGGAAAGTGAGGTGAAATGTTCTGAACAGGGGCACAGACAGCAAAACAAATGTTACAGGGGTGATAACCCTTACCTATGTTTTCCAAAAAGTTTAAAAATAGATTTTTGGGCTGGAGCTACACTTAAACAATGTACCTGTTCAAAATGACAAACAGATTCTACATAAGAACAAACCTACAGTCCCTGTCTTGTATGCACCGCCTGTATACGGCTGTTCAGAGTATATAGGGCCTTTTTTATTTTATGTGCGGGGTTCCCCTTAATATCCATACAAGACCCAAAGGGGCTGGTAATGGGCTGGGGTAGGGGGGGGGGGGTCATGGGGTAGCTATGCCATTTTTCTTAAAGATTTTCATCCATATTACCGGGACCAGACATTACATTAAAGCCGCAAGCAGTTTTAAATGGCTTTTTTTTCCTTTAGAAGTGTCATTTTGTGCAGGGACAGTTCTAAACACGGGAAACACGTGGCACTTCACAGGCATACTTTAGACACCCCCCAGGTACGATATTTAAAGGAATATTTGACTTTTTTTTTTTCACTTTATGCATCATTAAAATGACTGCTCCCGAAAAACGACAATTTTTAAAACTTCTTTTTGCATTGATACATGTCCCCTGGTGCAGAACCCGGGTTCCCAAACCCTTTTTAGGACAATACCATGCATAATAGTCGTTATAATTAGCACTTTAGAATTCGAACGTTCGCATCCATTGTATTTAATAGGGTTCTAATGTTCGTACGAACTTTCGGTCCGTTCGCGGGTTCTGGTGCGAACCGAACCCGGGGGTGTTCGGCTCATCACTATTGCTGAATATTTTCAGAGGTTTCTCTATGCCTGGAAACTATTTCAAGAGTCACTTTGGACCAAAAAGGTTGAAAAAAGCTGGAGGATATAACAAAATTTACAACAGTCTGGCAAAGAAGGAAATCCCAGAGTTAGAGGAGTTTTTGTGTATTTATAATTGCCACCATGCATGTTCATAGGAGGATCAGGTCATCATAACTCAAGCCTTGGAATGATGACACCAAAAAATTCCAACCATAGGGCCAACACAAAATTAACTTTGCAGTAACCCCTCCAGCACGGTTTAAATGCTTGCTAAGTCATTAAGTCTGGGTGTGCATGAATACAATGTAATTCTTAACTTATTCCTTGCTTCCGTGGGGTCCCTCCAGTGGTGCAGTCAGTCCGAAATCCAACAAAGCCTTCTCTCTAAAGCCTGGTTCACACTATCATGGGTCTTTGGGCGGCATTAAATGAATGGGCTGCTGTGCCTGCGATTCATGCAGGAAAAAGGTTCCTGCACCATTTTGAAAATGCAGTGACATGGAAATGGCAAAAGCATCATGAGATTTCCCCGTGGTTCCCACACTTACAAATGCGCTTTGTTTTTGTTTTTTATGCATGAGTGTACCATTAAAAAATGAATGGCAGTCCCACGCGTTTTGGCTACGGGTGGCTGCGGATGCGGGAACAGGTGCAAATTTTCGCACCCGCAGCCACCTGCGATAGTTTGAACCAAGAGTCAGACTTTCCTGTCCACAGTCACACTCTTGCCTACTCTACATACAATGCAGGGTTAATAACCCTGCATTGTACATGATGATGCTAAGGTAGGGTGACCAGACATCCCCGGTTTCCGGGGAAAGTCCCCGGATTAAGGGCACTGTCCCCGGCCCAAGTCTGTCCCCAGTTTTGTCCCCAGATTGGATTTGAACAGGGGGCAATTTCAAAGACAGTCAGTGCAGAATTCAAGAAATAAATTCTGAATTACACACCGCCGCTCTGCCACTCCTACTAGCTTAGGGGGGGTGCATTTTTTTCATTATCTGTGCTCCTTTCTGATGATCATGTGCTGGTCGGAGCGGATGGAATATTTCTTCAGTTTCGGGTGCATGCCCATTCAGCTCCGTGTGCATGTTCTTCTGCCTTGGCTCAAGTCCCGACCAGCCGCCTGCCTATCTCCTTGCCTTCCCTGGCGGAGTGATCTTCCTCCTCTCCCCACCCAGTAGTAGCCGGGGCCCAGAGAGTAATACTTGACAGGCTGTGAGGCGGGCAGCGGCGGCAACGGGCAGGGAGTCGCTGATTGCCGCCATTACTAGTAAAAAAAAAATATGTCCCCGGATTTCATTTTAAAAATCTGGTCACCTTATGCTAAGGGACTGCCCACAGCCCAGAGTTCGGGGAGAATAGGGAACTGTTGGAGCCTGCTGGAGTGGGGAGTCAGGGTTAGTAATATAGCCTGTTTCTGTACTCCAAGGGGTCTTCAAGCTTTCTAAACAAAGGGCCAGTTTACTGTCCTTCAGACTTGAGGGGGGCCAGACTGTGGCCATTGGTAGTAGAAAAGGTCCTGATGTCAGTGGGAATAAACAATGCCCCACCTTTGGTGTCTATGGGAGGAATTATGCTCCATTGTTGGTGTCATTGGGAGTAATTGTGACAACACGGATGAGGATGAGAGTGAAATGAAAGAAAATCACAAAATCACCAGAACAGAAATAGCGGCGAGATGCTCCAATGGGGACCCTAGTTTTGGTGACAACTCACTGTGGAGGAATTTCCTCTCACTTCCTGTTTTGGCTATAGGACTGGAAGTGAAGGGAAACCTCCCCAATGAGAAACATATGGAGAAAAAAATGTATAACCCCCCCCCCCCCCTTACTACATCCAAAATAAAAAAAAGGTTTTTGCCTTTAGTTCTACTTTAACTTTTTGATTTATTTGTACTCCCAGATTCATGCAGGTTTCATTACCCGGATACTAGGTAAATGTTACCCAATCACTTCAATACCGATCACTTTCAGGCCCTTCCTGCCCAGACCAATTTTCAGCTTTTAGCGCTGTCGCACTTTGAATGACAATTACGCGGTCATGCAAAACTGTACCCATATGAATAGAGCTTTCTTTTGGTGGTATTTAATCACCACTGGGTTTTTTATTTTTTGCTAAATAAACGAAAAAAGACTTGAAGAAAAATGTGTTTTTCTTTCCTTTCTGTTCTAAAATTTAGCAAATAAATAGTTGTACTTTATAAATTTAGGCCAAAATGTATTCTGCTACATTTCTTTAGTAAAAATAACCCAAATCAGTGCATATTATTTAGTCTGTAGGAAAGTTATAGCGTCCACAAACTATGGTATATATCTGAAAATTGATTAATCCTGATGTACTGACGGCTGATCTAATTTCTTGAGGCCCAGGACAGTACAAATATCCCCCAAATGACCCCTTTTTGGAAAGTAGACAGTCCAAGGTATTTAGTAGGAGGCATTGCAAGTTTTTTGAAGTTGTAATTTTTTTGTCATAATTTTTTTTTTTTACATACTGTCACCAGTGCAGTACACCATTATTATGGTGGTGATCAGGGACACTGACTGGTGACAGCTTGAAAAAAATATATATATTACTTTTTCTTTCTTTTTTTGCAACTTTTTTTAACACACTGGGACCAGAGCAGTATAATGTTACCATGGTAACATTATACTACTCTAGAGAAGTGATCAGGATTTTTTTTTTTTTTTAACACGGAAGGAGGACCCTCACCTTGCCAACATCCAATTGGTGCAAAAAAGGAAAGAAGCTTGACTCAGCTTCTCAAAACACAGATTTTATAGTCACAGCATGAGGCGGTAAGTATAAAAAATAACACATTTTATTGGATATACATTAATTCATAACAATCATAAAAAAATTGGGAGGGAATTAAAAAAGCACCCTCCGTTTACAAAGAGTCAACAGATACCCAATCCTATTGTATGGACACAGAAAAATCAGGATATATTGCAGAGTACATAGAATCAGTAAGGTCGGCATTCAATGGATTGCATGAGTGTGCTGCTGGTATGTTGCTCCATACTCAAACATTAACGTGTTTCGCAAGGTATGCTTGCTTCTTCAGGTCTGATTGGGTGAGTGCTATTTACAAATTCAAAAATACACATAATATCACACATAGATCCAATTTACACATGCAAAATACTATCACTTGTTACATTGTATCTAGAAATATTTTATACATGTATCACAGTGCGTGTGAACATACGTGTGTAGAGAGTAAGCCTGCCTGAATGTCTTCGGATGCAGAGAAGAGGACGGGGATGACCAAAAAGGAGGGATGACACACATGGGGCTTCAACAAGGGAAGGAGATGCAGGGAGAGCGGAAATCCTCAGAAAAGAGAGAAAACCCTCTGAATATAACAGGAGCCAAAAACATCTCAGGGTGAAGATATATATGTATATATATATATATATATATATATATATATATATATATATATATATATACACATATATATAAGCATGGGTGTAGCATAAGTGGTTGCAGGGGTCACAATCGCAACCCCGCCCCTAGCTCCAGGGGGCCCCTGCAGCCTCCCTGTCATATTATCATATCCTCTACAAAGTCCAGCTCCAATCTGCCCTAGGGCCTCACAGCCACGCTTCAGTACTGGGCTTCCACTTTGCCTTCCACAGTCCACACCCCTCCGTTCTCATTGGTTGGGAAGAAGCTGTGAGCCATTTCCTGAATGGAGTGGAGCATGGGGTGAGAGCAGCCCAGGGTGGGGAAGTGTCTGTGCTGTGTGCTGGCAACGTGGAATGGTAACCAAGCTCAGTGAGTTAAGAGGAGGAGAGTGCTGCCCTGTAGCCACGATGGGACTGATGTCACTGGTGAGGTAAGACACCGCTCCTAGTCACCAGCTGGGATTCTCTGCACCCCCCCACCATGTGTCCACTTCCGTAACAACTGGGGAAAAGACACACACCTCTGGGAGGTGACCTAGCCCCAACACTTGCCATCACTGACAGAGAAACCTTCAGAAATTGCTAAAACAAATCCCTTAACACCTCCTGAGGGGCCCCTGGGGTGCTGCAGGCTCCAGATTTTGTGTCACATGGTTTTGCCCCCCCAAATCTAAGTTGCCCCCCCCAAGCCCCCTGACCACCCCCTCCACCCTGGATGCTATGCCCGGCTGCTGAGCTCTTTTTCCATTACAGCATTCTTTAACAGCTCCTCCTCCGCAGGGCTGAAATCACATTCCTTTACAACAGCCAGTCAGCCACAATCTGCACAGGGTGTATCTGCCTACTGCAACTTCACTGCTGTTCTGACCAGAGAATTTTCACAGGTCAGAACGGCAGCATGTGTAGTGAGGGGGGGGGGAGCTGTATACAGGGCTGGGATGGGAATGGAGTCCTGCCAAGTGACCTGCCAGGGGTCCCTGTGCGCTTATTCTCCCACGGTGATCACTGTCCTCTGATGTAGGGAGGAACTCTGAAAACTCAAAACTCTTAAGCCACTTTGAGTATCTTGGCGTGCGGTTGGTGTATCTGCCGGATGTTAGTGGTGGGTTGTAGTGGGGGGGAGAGACAACTTTTGCATCAGGGCCCACAAGCTTCAAGCTACGCCTCTGTATATAAGTATACACATATATACCAAAATGTCACAGTATACAGCAAAGGGACAGCCCAAAAACAATACATGAATACATGTAGGAAAAAAATCTTACCATGTAGGTATATATTGCTGTATTATATATCGGGTACCAAAAACTGATTAAGTAGGTATAGCGCAATCGGAATGCTGAAAACTATATGGAATCGTTTGATGGATGCAGGTACCCCCACGAGTAGAGATACATCGGGGTGACTGTCTATTGTATTCTACAAAATAAAAAGGTACGTATATATAGAATAGGTTACAGACAAATGTGTCAATGCTATAACATCAAAAACATAAAAGCCTACCCGTTAGGGAATTTTTTTTTTTTTAACACATTTTGATTGCTTATAGCAGTGAACTTTATTGCTATAAGCAAGCATTTTACTGAATGAAACTGATTCATTCAGTTTGTTTTGTTGTGATTAGCTGTGATTGGCCAGAGCTTAGCACATGGTGCAGATGGGCTGTGATTGGCCCTGTCTGTAATATGTGATCACATTACCCAATCACAACACAATTGTACACAATGGATAGCATGAAAGGAAGCCATCCATTGTTTACAACTGTCATGTGATCTGCCGTAATTGGTCACAGCAGTCACATGGTACTGGCAGCAAGCCGCTACACTGATCAGTCATCGGCTGTGTCCAATTGTACGGCTGCATGGACCCACGGCCGTGCTAGCAGTGCCTTCTGAGAGGACATCATATGACGTCCACTCAGAAGTAGGAAATTCCTGAAGCAGATTGACATCCGGGCAGGAAGGTGTTAAAGATCTTGCATGTTAAAGGGGTAATAAACCCAAAAGCAAACATGTATTATCTTTCAGCTTTCAATTCTTAGATGTGTTGGCTGCATTTGTTTTCCTTTTAGGCTTTCTTCCCTTTATTTTCACCTGGTGATCTGGCCAGTAAGTCAGTTTTTTTAGCCTAGGTTCACACTGACCGTGGGAATGAAACTCGCAAGATTTCATTCCCGCAATTTCAGAGACATCTGCGTGGGTTTCTGCACAGATGTCAATGGAAATCGCACCCCAAAATCGCCAAAAGTAGTACAGAAACTACTTTTGGGAATCGGTGCGGTGCCGCAAATGCGGCGTTGCACCGATTCGGACACTGCCCTTGCCGTCGATTGCCGCTGATTTGGCATGCGTTTTGACATGTCAAATTGCATGCCAAATCGCATCAATGTCAACTTAGCTCAAAAGAACACGCTGTCCTGCAGATGTAGCAGTTACAGGGTTGCGAAAAAACTATTTACTACTGACAGAGGTGCTTACAATGGTCAGTCTTTATTTATTTATGTAAAACCTTTATCCCAAAAGGAGATAAAAACTGTTTGCTGTAACTGCTTACAAAGTATTAGCTAGAGTTTGACTTCAGTTTGTTAGTGTAAATAAATCTGCTAGTACGTCTAACACTCCCCTGCTCCCAGATTGACAATGCTGCTTTCCAAATGTGCCCTCTGTGCTCCTTCATCCAGAGTGGAGGCACTTTACTACAGGATGTGTGTTACTGGCCAAATCACCAGATAAAAACAGAAGGAAAACAGCCTAAAAAGAAAATGAATGGTAAGGGAATGGTAAGCTGCCATATACAGTTGTGCTCATAAGTTTACACACCCTGGCAGAATTTATGATTTCAGAGAATTTGAATGATAACACAAAAACTTTTCTTTCACTCATGGTTAGTGTTTGGCTGATGCCATTTATTATCAATCAACTGTGTTTACTCTTTTTAAATCGTAATCACAACAGAAACTACCCAAATGACCCTGATCAAAAGTTTTAGGCTACTTTCACACTAGGGTGTTGCGCCGTCGGCGGTAAAACGCCGCTATTTTTAGCTGCGCTTTACTGTCATTTTTGCGGCGCTATTCGGCCGCTAGCGGGGTGCTTTTAACCCCCACTAGTGGCCGAAAAAGGGTTAAAGCGGCTCTTTGCCGGCGGTTCGGCGGCACTGCCCATTGGTTTCTCGGGCTTTCGCATTCTCTGGCTTTCACATTGGAGTGAGAGGAGCAGCTCTTTTAGGGCGCTTTGCAGGCGCTATTTTTAGCTCTATAGCGCCTGCAAAGCGCCTCAGTGTGAAAGTACCCTTACATACCCTGGTGATTTTGGCCTGATAACATGCACACAAGTTGACACAAAGGGGTTTGAATGGCTATTAAATAATAAATATATATTTTTACATATTTTGACTACCTACCATGTCTTGTGCCTCCAAAGTCCGACCTTTTTGGGTGTCTCTCTTTTGAGTTATCCCCACCATTTCTACACAATGGCTATTAAAGGTCACCATCCTCACTTGTGATCTGTTTGCTTGTAATTAGTGTGTGTATATAAAAGGTCAATGAGTTTCTGTACTCCTGACAGACCCTTGCATCTTTCATCCAGTGCTGCACTGACGTTTCTGGATTCTGAGTCATGGGGAAAGCAAAAGAATTGTCAAAGGATCTGCGGGAAAAGGTAGTTGAACTGTATAAAACAGGAAAGGGAAATAAAAAGATATCCAAGGAATCGAGAATGCCAATCACCAGTGTTCAAACTCTAATCGAGAAGTGGAAAATGAGGGGTTCTGTTGAAACCAAACCACGATCAGGTAGACCAACTAAAATTTCAGCCACAACTGCCAGGAAAATTGTTCGGGATGCAAAGAAAAACCCACAAATAACTTCAGATGAAATACAGGACTCTCTGAAAACATGTGGTGCGGCTGTTTCAAGATACACAATAAGGAGGCACTTGAAGAAAGATGGGCTGGATGGTCGAGTCGCCAGAAGAAAGCCATTACTACGCAAATGCCACAAAGTATCCCACTTACAATACACCAAACAGCACAGAGACAAGCCTCAAACCTTCTGCCACAAAGTCATTTGGAATTATGAGACCAAAATTTAGCTTTTTGGCCACAACCATAAACGCTACATTTGGAGAGGAGTCAACAAGGCCTATGATGAAAGGTGCACCATTCCTACTGTGAAACACGGAGGTGGATTGCTGATGTTTTGGGGATGTGTGAGCTACAAAGGCACAGGAAATTTGGTCAAAATTGATGGCAAGATGAATGCAGTATGTTTTATAAAAGGAGAGAATTTAGTGGGACTTTAAATGAGGTAATGACGCAGTCATTTACCTCCATCCCTGTATTGGTATAATAAGGAAGAGAGCAAAAAGGATGGGACTTTAAATGAAGTATGTGCGGGATAGGGGTATAATTATTTTAAGGTAGTTAGCATATCTATGGTATATTGTACATTTTAATTTTCACATAATTGTTTCATACATAACTATATTATATTATTGAAAAAGTTAAGTTCATAAATATACACATTAATCGATACCTATATGGTTAGATTTGTTCTATTTCATAACAACAAGAGGGGCAAGAGAATAACAAAATTAAAATTGAACAGCTTTATTATAAAAAAATGAACAGTCCATACAGTAGGTACACATTGAAGAATGGATAACAAAGGCCAAGATACACAGACAAAAGATAGATGGTGCAGTATGAAAATGCTGTAATGATGTTTGTTGGCTCTACGCGTTTCGTGACTTATTGTCGCTCGTCAGGAGCAAACGTGTCTTGTGTCTCTGTAATTACATAAATACAATTCAGGTTGATCCAGTGCGTTTAACATTTAGGAGACAATGAACAAAAGGTCAGAGTCCCAGCTGGTACTTACAGGGTATCCATGTATTGCCAGCATGGAAGTCGGGCCAAAGTGAAATAAAAAAATAAAAAAACGATCACCGCTTTCTAGCCGAAGCGGCGCCGTTTTTTTGAATGCAGAGGCCGGGCGTGACGTCATAACATCACGCCCGGCCTCCGAACGATTATAGAGACTCCGGCGACCATCTGGTCTGCCGGAAATCTCTATGGTAAGAAGCCGGGGCCGGCGGATCCTGTCACCGACTCACCGATTGCACAGGTGAGTCGGTAGAAGCGCCGGAGGGCGGCGGGAGGTGGGGACGTCCCCTCTCACCGCCTGTAAGAATGATCAAGCGGCGGAACAGCCGCTATGATCATTCTTACGGTACACAGAATCGCCGGCTCTAAAAAACGATATCTGAATGATGCCTGTAGCTGCAGGCATCATTCAGATATCCTGGCTCAAAGTCCAGGATGTCCATGGACGTCCTTGGGCGCGAAATGGTTAAGAACTGGGGTATGTAAACTTTTTATCAGGGTCATTTGGGTAGTTTCTGTTGTCATTATGATTTAAAAAGAGTAAACACAGTTGATTGATAATAACTGGATTCAGCCAAACACTAACCATGAGTGAAAGAAAAGTTTTTGTGTTATTCATATTCTCTGAAAAATGGCCAAGAAATCATAAATTCTGCCAGGGTATGTAAATTTATGAGCACATTTATTAACTGTTGCATTTATATAGCAGGTGTAGCCAAAGCGGGCCCTGGCTCCAACTTTATTGCTGGATGGATATCGCCATTCCTTGAGTGCCCCTGGGGTATACAGTGTGTATGCGATGCAGATACTGCCCATTCTTCCCGGATCGGAAGTCAGCTTTGGATAAACTCCACAGTGAGGAGTTTACGGCTGCCAGACTTAGCCCGTGGTTAATGAGTTATGTATGGGGATTAATCTGTTATACGAAGAGAATCGAGAAGCACCTGACAAAGGCACGCCTGGTACGAACTGCCATCTTTCAGTAGCTGCACACAGCTCCCTAAGGATTGAGTTATGGCCTCTATATTTAGGCTTCTGCTCACAGATCCAACTGCAGCCTGGAATATTTCCAGCCTGCCAAGAACAGAAGACACAACCCCTCACCCTTCCAGCTCAGCGGCATATGATCGCAAGAGAATGGTGACTGCATCTGACCTGCAATCCAGAATTCTATCAAATAAACTGACCATAGCAGCAATGACACATTACCCAGCTTACTCTTCATAGTGCACAAGTTGGTGTTATGTGCCCACAGCGGAGGGCAGCAGAGGTGAGGGCTTCATAGTGCGCATTTTCTTCTATAGTACATGATAACACCTCATGGACACAGAGAGTATGCCCAGCTCTTCTGAATTCCTTTGCTCTAGGACAAAAAAAAAAAAAAAACAGCTCAAAAAAAGCGCATTAGCTCTCGTTCACATTGAATGCTGCTTTGAAATTGCGCGACTTCATCTGAAATCGCACAATTTCAAAGCCGCGTGTCAGTGTGACTTCAGGTGCAACTTTGAAGACATCTGTGCGACTTCATGCACAGATGTCTATGCAAGTCACCCCTGAAATTGCCAAAAAGTAGTGCAGGAGCTACTTTTTCAAATTGACGCGGTACCGCAAAGTCACCGTCACACGGATTTTAACAGAGCCATTGCCAACAATAGGGTGTGACTTGTCGTGCGATTTGACCTGTCAAATCGCATGACAAGTCGCTTCAAAGCGAACGGGGGATAAAGCCGCACTTTGCTAAGGCATTTAGCTATGTTTAGGCGTGTCAGGCGTTTGGGTGTTCTTTCATTCTATTGATCAGAATATTAATTTATTCTGGCTCTTGGAATTAGTGCCCGTTCACACCACAAAAACGTCCTCCAGATCCAGTATGGATGCATTTCTCCATGCATGTCTTTAACACATTTTAGATGTGTTTCAAGATGCATTTCAGATGTTTTATTTCTTCTTTTGTCCTGCTTTTTGTTTTTTTTTTTGTTTTTTCACCGTACTGGGCTCCGGTGTGCTTTTTTGATGAATTTTTTATGCTTTTTAATGGACTCTGGTGCGTTTTTGATGCATTTTTTATGCTTTTTACCACGTTTTAGTACAGTTCTGTACAGGAAAAAAGCATCATGTTGTCCTTTTTTTTCTGTAACTGAAAGGCACTGAAACGCAGTGCACTGGTGTGAACTATGCCTATGGAACCCATATAACCTATTTTCCATGCGTTCTTGATGCAGAAAAAAAGTACTGCATGGCGTGAACGGGCCCTGACTGAACACTCAAGCGCTAAACGCCCTAGAGTTTAGGCGCATTTAGGCGCGTTCAGCATTTTTTCTGCCCAAATGCTCCTCTCCTGATCTCGCTGGTGGTGATTTATTTTCTGCCCTTGAATACTCCTCTTCCAATATACCTATAAACAGCTATTTGTGTATGGACACACACAGTAGGCTAACATGGAGGGGTGTCTGGAAGCAGAAAAAAATTCAAACACCTGTAGCGCCCTCCTCACTCCCCTCTTGTTCTTCAGCTCGTCTTTCTCTTGTCTAGGGGTACCTTAGAGGGGAGGGAGCGAGGACACCACGCCTGGCCTTCACCACAGGTGTCAGTGTGGTATAAGCAACGTTCTTGTATTACCTTCGGGTCAGTGCTGTGCACCTGGAGCCTCCACCGAGAGTTACCTTGAACAATGTCTGTCAGGAAATGAGCCCCACACCATTAAAGTCCAACACTCCTTTATTCCTCTCGAATGAACACAATCAGTTGAACTCCCTTGTAGAAACAGAACAGGAAAGGAGGTGTGGATGCGAATAGGCCCAGACACAATTGGTTCTCCACTTTCCTTCCTGAAAGTGGGTTGCGGTCTCTGAAAGAGGGGGGAATTTCCTTCCAGGCGGTCTCCGATGAGAGACTCACCCGTCACTGGCAATCTGCTGCACCAGGTCTTCAAGTGAGGAGCTCCCCCCGGTCCATTATGCCTTCTGGATTCGGGTACCCACTCCCGGGGTTCCCTAGGATCTCCTTCCCTCGCGGAACTCAGTGTTGGGCACTGAGCTCCAGACCTCCATCCGAGTACCTCACCCCAGGCTAAAGGTGCCTGGGATGGAACACGACCTCCGGCTGTCCTCTAGGCCTAGGCCCGCCTAGAGGACCGACACGAACCACTGAAGGTGCCTGGGACAATTTTTTTTGCGTTTTATTGCGTTTGCCTTTTTTTTTGCGTTTTTCAGCAAAACTATACTCCCACAAAAGCTTGAGTCACAAAACCGCACATAAATGCTGAATGGCCACATTGTTCCGCTTTTTTTAGCATTAGAGCATTTTTTTACAGCTGAAAAACTCTTCAAACGCACTAGTTCTGTTTTTTTTTTTTTTTACAGCCTGAAAACACCTGTCAAAAAATGCTGATAAAACTTATGTGTAGCATGGACACATAGGGGGTTATATACTAAAGGCAACTCCACTTTGCACCACAAGTGCAAACTACAAGTGCAAAGTGCACTTGGATTTGCACTGAAAGTGCACTTGGAAGTGCAGTCGCTGTAGATCCGAGGGGGACATGCAAGGAAAATAAAACACAGCATTTTAGCTTGAACATGATTGGATGATAAAATCAGCAGAGCTTCCCCTCATTTCAGATCTACCCCTCAGATTTACAGCGACTGCACTTCCAAGTGCACTTTCAGTGCAATTTCAAGTGCACTTTGCACTTGTAGTTTGCACTTGTAGTGCAAAGTGGATTTGCCTTTCGTAAAAATAACCCCCATAGGATTACATGCTGGGAGGTTTACTAGCTGCAGAAAAAACGCCTGATGCCCATAACAGCCGCTGTAAAAACACCCTGTGTACATGAGACCTTATCATTTGGAATCATTAAACCCTGTAAGAAAAATAACATGGCTGTTTCTAAAAAAATATACTACAGCCTGGAAGAACTTTTACACAGTCTATATACAGCTCAGTAAACTCCAATGGGGCCTTTAACTAGTTGTCAACCGGCCGCCGTCAATTGACAGCAGCGGGAAGACACTGTTATCCTGGGCGGACGTCATATGACGTTGCACCTTTAAAATCCACTAGGGGGCGCGCGTCCGCCGCGTCACTGGGCACCCGATGTGCGTGCCCGGCGGTCGTGATGGCCGCCGGGCACCCGCGATTGCCCAGTAACCGAGCAGGACCATGGATCTGTGTGTGTAAACACAGAGATCTACGTCCTGTCAGGGAGAGGAGACCAATGGTGTGTCCCTTGTACATAGGGACAACCATCGGTCACCTCCCCCAGTCAGTCCCCTCCCCCCACAGTAAGAATCACTAATAGGGAACACATTTAACCCCTTCCTCGCCCCCTAGTGTTAACCCCTTCCCTGCCAGTCATGTTTATACAGTAATCAATGCCTTTTTTTAGCACAGATCGCTGTATAAATGTGAATGGTCCCAAAAATGTGTCAAAAGTGTCCGATGTGTCTGCCGCAATGTCACGGTCACGATAAAAATCGCTGATCGCCGCCATTACTAGTAAAAAATAAATAAATATAAAAATGCTATAAATCTATCCCCTATTTTGTAGACGCTATAACTTTTGCGCAAACCAATCAATAAACGCTTATTGTGATTTTTTTTACCAAAAATATGTAGAAGAATATGTATCGGCCTAAACTGAGGAAAAAAAAAAAAATGGATATTTATTCTAGCAAAAAGTAAAAAATATTGTGTTTTTTTTTTCAAACTTGTCGCTCTTCTTTTGTTTATAGCGCAAAAAATAAAAACCGCAGAGGTGATCAAATACCACCAAAAGAAAGCTCTATTTGTGGGAAAAAAAGGACGCAAATTTTGTTTGGGTACAGTGTCGCACGACCAAACAATTGTCATTCAAAGTGTGACAGCGCTGAAAAATGGCTTGGGCAGGAAGGGGGTTTAAGTGCCCAGTAGAGAAGTGGTTAAAGTGCTATTCTAAACTACCATTAACACGTCTTAGCTCTATGGGGTTATTTACGAAAGGCAAATCCACTTTGCACTACAAGTGCACTTTCAAGTGCACTCGCTGTAGATCCGAGGGGGACATGCAAGGAAAGTAAAAAACAGCATTTTAGCTTGCACACGATTGGATGATAAAATCAGCAGAGCTTCCCCTCGTTTCAGATCTTCCCCTCAGACCAATGTGTGATGGTAATGTGGTATATCTGCACTGACCACCAATGTAAAGGAGCACTACACTGACAAACAATGTTAGGGGGCATAACAATTTTTACTGTTCTGTCTTTTCTGACCATTTTTTTGTAATGAATAAATAGTGAAGAAACGCAGAAAATGTATTTGCTGTATATAGCTGGGGTTGTTCACAATGATTCATTCTGAGTGTCATATTGGCTGAATACAGCCTCTCCTTTATTCTTTTATTTATTAATAGTAGTTCCTTGAGAGCTGACATTTTTTTCAATGGATCCTCCTAGGGTTGCCACCTGTTCAGGATTCAACCAGACAGTTTGGGTTTGGAATCATGCGTCCGGGTTTCAGACTGCCTGAAACCCGGACACATTATTTAGACTGGACTATGGCTTCCCAACAGGTGTCTGGCTGCAGTTGGTTGTCTAAGCTGAGAGTGTCTGTTACACTCTTTCACACTGCCCAAAGCCAGCACTAACAACCCCCCCTCCCAACCCAAAACACATAGACGGGAGAGTAGGGAGAGTAGAGAGGGCTCGATCTGCATCTCTTCCTCCCACCCCTCCCGACCCCTACCCCTACCCCTCTGTGTCTGCCCACACTCCAATCACTGGTGCTGTGCCTCAGAAAAGGAAAGTGTGTGTGTGTGGGGGGGGGGGGGGGCGGCAGAGATTTATAGTCCAGCAGCCTCAGATACATCTGGATGAGAGGTACTGACTGCCAAGGGGTGAGTGAGCTCACCATCCATCTCTGTCTGACTGAAGTCTCCAACCTTCTCTCTCCTGCCTCTGAGTGAGTACACTAAGGTGAATCAGGGTTCTCAGAGCACCCCTTACATCAGAGTTCCCCTTTACACCATAGGCCACAATGTTTCCCCTCACATCAGAGTCTTCTACGTACATCAGAGTTCTCAGTGTTCCCCCTTAATTCAGAGTTCTCAGAGCATCCCTTATGTTAGAGGCCCCAGAGTTCTCCCTTACATCAAAGTCTGCAGAGACCCTCCTTACAGTGAAAGGGAACTCTGCGAGTTCAGATGTAAAATGGGAACTCTGTGGACTCTGATGTAAAGGGGGACTCTTGTTATGAACTTCATATGATTAGAAATGTTATTTAATAGCAAAATATATGTATAGTTTATACTATAAAAAAAAAATTGCTGTGAGCCGCTTAAGTGTTCGGGTTTGACTTGAAGAAAAGGTGGCAACCCTAGATCCTCCATGGTAAAAAGGTCAAGAAAGGCGGCAGTAAATTGTTCTGATGTCAGCCACGGCTGTTTCAAGAGAAGTCTGAGGCCTCGTACACACGACCGATTTTCTCGGCAAGAACCAGCAAGAAACTTGCTGGCAGAGAGGTCTTGCCGAGTAAATCGGCCGTGTGTACGCGGCTATCGGGTTTCTCGTCGAGAAAACCGACAAGTAACCTCGACGAGAAAATAGAGAACCTGCTCTCTATTTTCTCGTCGAGATTCTCGTCGGCATGTTTCTCGACGAGAAAAGTGAGTGTGTGTACACTTACCTGTCCTCCCGGAAGCCCGCGCATGTTCGAAATGAATTTGACGCATGCGCGGTAGCTTCCTAGGCATACGTAGGGTATACCAAGATGGCGGCGACGGCATCGAATGTGACGAGCGCATGCTCGTCGTAGTCGATGACGTCACCGCGTACGCTCCATTCAAAGAACCGCGGGTTCTTTGAAACGAGCGTGTGTACACTCGGCCGGGACAAGTTTCTTGTCCAAGAATCTCGTCGAAAAAAACGACATGTGTACGAGGCCTGAGTCTATAAATATGATCATTTTAGGACGCCAAGCTGCAGTATCAGAAGGAATGTCATTTTTATTTTTATCACAATGATGTATTTATTCTTTAAAGGAAATACAGTAAAATGGCAGGACCAAGTGCCAGGAGAAGACCATCCCAGGACAAACATGCCAAACTGCCCCCACCCCCCTCAAGATATATGAGCATAAATCCCCCCTCCTCCTAGTACAAATCCACCCTCTGCTGAAATCCCCCCTCCCAGCACAAATCTTTGCCCCCCACCCCCCAAATCCCCCCAACACAAATGCCCCTCCCCAAAAAAGTCATCCCTCCTGGGCACAAATCCTCTACCCCTCAAATTTCCCTTCTGAATTTCCCCTCCTAGCACAAACCTTCACAAATCCCCTCTCCCTCAATCTCCTCGCAGCCCCCCCCCCACCTCACATGAAACCACAGTGCCCAGGGCAGCTTCCCCTCCTGCATACCCCTTGTACCGGCCCTGGCAGTACCTGCACTGAATGTGGCACTGTCACAAAAAAGCAGCTGAGAAGAACTGCATATATTCAGAGGTAAATCAAGCAACATTCTCGGTCAGGCTTTCTCAACCTTTTTACCCTAGAGGAATTTTCAGGTGTAGCGGGGTATTCCCCTTTAATACCGAGAGACTACATTTCCCAAGACATCTTTCAGCACCCAAGGTGCATTGCCCCGAAGCAAGGACTGCTGGGGCGGGCTTTATAAAGGGGAGGCAGAGTTTGTTCGGTCTCTTTGGACCCTCCCGCCTATCAAGCAAGAACTCTGTGCGAGACTGCTGCAAGCCCAGGCCTGAAGCCTGAGCACTTTCTTCCAAAGAGCCCTCTGCCAGCCTAGCGGAACCCTAGAGACATCTTCTCATCCTTGCTGTACTACACCAGAAGGACCGAAGACTCGGATGTCGATGGATCCATGTGCCTAGACGAATCGGCGGAGGAAAAGGACTGGGACTGGTCCGGGTGGTGAGAGAGCACTTGTTCATAGACAAATACTGTATCTTTACTAGTCGTTTGGATTACAAAGTTTGTTCATCAAGTGCACCACCGAAAGATTGCTAGCGAAGATTGTTTTACAGAACTTCCATTTAGTTCAGTCAGGCCTGACTGCGAAGGTAGACGTTGCTGGGCGTTAGTCTGCCCACGAGGGGAAGTAGTTGTAAAAGGGCATCACTAGAGTTTTATAGCAATACCTCATTATTCTATCACTCTGTTCATCTTTAATACTGTTTATTGCAAGGATCTGCAACTTGTTATACTGTTGTTTATTACTTGCCCATTAGCCTCAGTAAAATATCTGGGTCAAGTACATTGGTGTCAGTTTCAATTACTTTAATAGAAGTTCAAAGTATATCACTGTGTGTGTTTTGCCATAGGACTGCGTCACCAAGAGTTGCGGTCATGCGGTCCTATCTCCCCATTACTAGCTGTGCCACCGGAGGATAGAGCCGATTGCCAGGGGTTGACAGCGGTGCACTACAGGGCCCAAATTAATACCAGCAGCCCTCTTAACTGGGGGTACCGCTATACAGGTCTTGGGGAACCCCTGCAAAAATGAATGCATCTGGCAGCAGTGGGAAGAATGTCTCTTACATTGGTGGTCAGTAGAAAGAATGAAATCCTTAAGGCTGGTACACACGGGCCGAATATTAGTTGGTATCGGCTGGTTCAACAGAAACCGTCCGACATTCGAGTGTGTACAGCAGCCTGTCTGACGACTGGCTTCTGTCAAGCAAGCATGCTGGAGAATCAGCATCCGATCAGCGCTCGCAGCCAGTGGCAATGATCAGTGTATTCTCAGAACACAATAGCTCAGCAGGGGAGATCAACTGTACTAACATCGCTTAGACAGTTCGGCCGCTTCTCAGTTTTCTTTCGTTCAGCCCGCTGGGTTGAATGAAAACAAAAACTTCCCGCATATATCTAGTGTAGCGGGTATTTGAATTTGTAAGGACTCTGGTGGTGTGAAGTTCCCTGGGGTCTCTGGGTGGCGCTGTTGCCTTGGGCCCAAGCTGAACATACACCACGAACCGTGCTTTTTTGTCCTCCCCTGGAGCTGGTACAGCGGGGCGGGGAACCCGCTGTGGTGCAAAGGGAGAGGTCATAAAAGGGACGGAGGCCCTGATTTTAAGGAGAGAGGACGTGGCCGCACCCAGGCACCTTCAGCTTGGGTGCTGGCATTCCGGTGTTTCAGGCCTAGGCGCCCTTGGCCTGGCTGGAGCAGAGATGGAGTCCATTCCAGGCACCTTTAGCCTGGGGTGAGGTACTATGGCGGATGCCTGGGGCTCAGTACCTTCGACTGAGTTCCGTGAGGGTGAGGAATCCGAGGGGGCCCTAACTCCTTGGGTGCCCGTGTCTGAGTTTGTGAGGACTGGTGCGCAGTAACTTCTCCGAAGAGTCCGGCGCAGCATCGCTGGTGACGGAGAGGCCTCCATTTCTCCCTTGGACGGATTTCTTCCTCTGACAGGGGCAAAGTGAGAGAAGGTAAATTCACGTTCTATTACCTAGTCAGTGGCAGTGACTATTCACCACTGGTGACAGCACAGTGGGCAGCATCGAGAAGGGAAAGGATTGTGCCTCGATCTATTTCTCCATTATTCAAAAGGATAAAGATTGTTTTATTGCTTGGCAAGAAGAATAAAACTGAGTTGTACCTATTCACTGTGTGGAACTTGGGTTACTAAGCAAAGGAGCCAGGGACGAAGGACTGGACTTGGCTCTAGGACACCTACACAAAAGCCCAATCTCTGGCCTTCACCTCCTAGTTACGGGAGGACATGGGCCTTGGTGTGTTTCATCTCTCTCTCCCAGGTACCCCTAGACAACAGCCATATAACCGATAGAGCAAGGGAGAGGGGTGAGTGAGCTACACGTGGGGGCATCGTATCCGGGATATGTGTATGGTGTCTGAATTTGAACTTTGCTGCCCAGAGGAGTTCCGAGTAGGTTGGCCATATTGGCCAACGCGCCACGAGGCAACTCACAACTGCGGAGTTCGTGGGCGGGGCAAGGGAAAACCCCGCGAACAAGTGCAGAACGTGGGAGGAGTCTGGCCACGTGGAGGTACGCACGAGGAGATTCCGGCGCGGGTGGGTCAGTGCGCAATGGAGCAGCAAAGAGAGAGGATGGCTTCAAGTGCTCCGTGGATTTCTGTTCCTTCCTTTGCGGATATGTCTTCTCTGTCTGCTCCGATTATGGATACAGTGATAAGACTAAGGCCCCGGGGGCGATTGTCTCTCTTTACCTGTAGAGACATGGAAGCCCTCGGTGTGATCTATCCCGGCTGTTCGGGACTGGTGGTCCAGCTGAAGCCATTTGGGCGCTGTGAGGTCTGCAAAGAATTCCTCTTCGAGGTGGAACCATTCACAGAAAAGCCTCGGGCTTTCCACCTCAACTACCTCACAGGGACTGCCACTCCGGAGAGAGAGATCGATGCTGGTGCATTCCCCGTGCGCACTGATCCGGGCGAAGTGACTGCCCAAACAGAGGTGAAAAGAGAAAAATCCGAGGATGCTGCCTCGGTCACCAGCAGCTCCCTGCTCCGGCCACCGAAGAGGAAAGTAGGCATAGTGATGGCCTTGTGTGGTCGTGGAAGAGCTTTGCCCCACTGCTTGCCTGGCCTGGATGGCTCCGGTAGGAAAAGTCCTGGACATCCCTGTTCTTCAAAAGGCCCAGGTGAGCTAGGGGTTGGGACTGTCTGTGTGGTTGAAAGTGGCGGTAGTCCACAGTCGGTAGAGGCCGTCAAGGGGGATAGTTCCGTGACTGGGAATTATCTGCCCGCTGAGTGCTACGACACCTCTGACCTGGATTCATTGTCTGACAATGGCGATGATGGGGAGATAGACAAGATCTTCCAACAGAAGGGATGGGACAGGATGAAGCTACCCTTGGCCCGTGTTACGAGGGACCTGCCTATGTCTACTGGAGAAAGTACACCCCGGGTGGAGGCCCCGGCGCTGAGGAAGGAAGCTAGTCCTCTGTCTGGAGTTCCCCTTCTTGATTCAACTTCCATTTCACCTGCTCCTGTTGCGGGAGTGCAACGTCAATCACTGCGGGCTCCTAGGCCCAGGTCTACCGAGGTGGTGAACGCACCTCGCCATCCAGAAGCGATTGTTCCACCCGGAGAAGGAGACCGAGCTACTATGCCACCTTTGTCAAGGCTGCAACGTCTCTTTGGCCAGAAGGTTGCTCAGGAATATGGGTGGGAATACCCGTATCTGCCTCGGGAACTGCTCTATGAGGTGGAGGTCTTTCGGCAAAAGTGGTATGATGCCTTTGTATGGGACAAACTGAAAGTACAGCAAGCACGGCGGTACCTTTCCTGTTCACCAACGGTCACCAAGAAGTTTCAGGACTGTAAAGCTAAGTGGATGCTGGGAAGACACATTCATGCGGACAAAGTGGTGATCTGTCGCAAAGAAGGAAAGAGTGTTGAGTACCATGTGGAGGCTTTTGACGATCGTTTGAAGCCTATATCATTGCCTCATCCAAGGTTTTACCTGTGAGAGAAGAAGAGAGAAAAGGGACTCTTGTTTGTTTCTTTTCATTCCTGGTTGAACTTTCCAGAGTGCCCTTTCCAGAACGCAGAGACTGTGCCCCAGTTTTTTTTTGTATTTGGGCAATCCTACTCTTTGGAGATATGGGAGCTGTTTTTGTTTGTTCTCCCTTTTCTTCTTCTGACACTCACAAGAATCAGTGACTTTGGGTTTTAGATAGTGTAGGGTCACAGAGAAGATGTTCAAGCGGAAAGTTCATCTGGAAGTAATGAGTGTCTTGACCGCGGCACTGTCACCAGGTGGCAGTGTTGCGCAACGATTGTTTCTTGTTTTTGACATTATGCAGCACTTATTGGAGTGAATGGGTTTCTTCTGGGATAGACTCATTCATTCCAAGCAAACACACATGATGGTAGGATGTATGTTTATTTTCTTTCCCTCTGCAGGAGATTCGTCTGTCAAGACTATTGAGAGTGGGTGGTCTTCAGATAGTCAGTGGGAGGAATGTAAATATGTGAGATGTTTAAAGTGTTTTATCGAAAAGTTTTATAGTTGTATTCCTTTCCCATTCAGCTTGTGGCACAATCCAGGGTTAAATTGTGTAGTTGGTTTCTGGGCTGAACTTATGACACCACCTTTTGTGGGGTGTGAGTTTGTACCAGACACTGGGGACCAGTGTCAAATCACCAGGGGGAGAGTGTAGCGGGTATTTGAATTTGTAAGGACTCTGGTGGTGTGAAGTTCCCTGGGGTCTCTGGGTGGCGCTGTTGCCTTGGGCCCGAGCTGAACATACACCGCGAACCGTGCTTTTTTGTCCTCCCCTGGAGCTGGTACAGCGGGGCGGGGAACCCGCTGTGGTGCAAAGGGAGAGGTCATAAAAGGGGCGGAGGCCCTGATTTTAGGGAGAGAGTCGGAGGACGTGGCCGCACCCAGGCACCTTCAGCTTGGGTGCTGGCGTTCCGGTGTTTCAGGCCTAGGCGCCCTTGGCCTGGCTGGAGCAGAGATGGAGTCCATTCCAGGCACCTTTAGCCTGGGGTGAGGTACTATGGCGGATGCCTGGGGCTCAGTACCTTCGACTGAGTTCCGTGAGGGTGAGGAATCCGAGGGGGCCCTAACTCCTTGGGTGCCCGTGTCAGAGTTCGTGAGGACTGGTGCGCAGTAACTTCTCCGAAGAGTCCGGCGCAGCATCGCTGGTGACAGAGAGGCCTCCATTTCTCCCTTGGACGGATTTCTTCCTCTGACAGGGGCAAAGTGAGCGAAGGTAAATTCACGTTCTATTACCTAGTCAGTGGCAGTGACTATTCACCACTGGTGACAGCACAGTGGGCAGCATCAAGAAGGGAAAGGATTGTGCCTCGATCTGTTTCCCCATTATTCAAAAGGATAAAGATTGTTTTATTGCTTGGCAAGAAGAATAAAACTGAGTTGTACCTATTCACTGTGTGGAACTTGGGTTACTAAGCAAAGGAGCCAGGGACGAAGGACTGGACTTGGCTCTAGGACACCTACACAAAAGCCCAATCTCTGGCCTTCACCTCCTAGTTACGGGAGGACATGGGCCGTGGTGTGTTTCATCTCTCTCTCTCCCAGGTACCCCTAGACAACAGCCATATAACCGATAGAGCAAGGGAGAGGGGTGAGTGCGCTACACTAGCTTTACAGTGGTGGTCAGAACACCACAGACAACTAAATGTTCATTGGTGGAAATCGCACTCCAATGAAAAATTGTGTGACATCAGCTAACAGCAGGCTTTAGCCCACAAGAGAAATATGACCAAAAAAAGCTTTGGTCATACTTCTCCTTTAAGCGGTTATGGCTCCTGATTTGACATACTAAATGTCACCGTATCGTAGCTTGGCTGAAGATTTATAATGCACTGTGCTAACTGGAAATTGTGCCTGGGTAGCCCTGGTCCGGGGCACTGCTCAGTACAGATAGAGCTGCCCCAGTGGGTGCTGCTGCCACCTCTGCACTCCCTCTCCCTATCACATGCCACCAGAGATCCAGAGGAGAGGCTCAGTTAAAAGAGGGGAAAGCAAGAGAAAAAATTAGTGCGTGTTTTGCAGGGCTCTGCTGCAAACGGAGAAGAGCCCTTCCAACCACCTGGGACAGCGAAAGACATTATGATTGGCTGCTGCACAGCATGGAAGATGACAAGGACTACTTAGAATTGCCTGGAATTGTGGGGCATATGGTCCCCAGAGACAGTTCTCTATTAAGCTAAAGGACTGGATGGGACTACAAGTCCCAGGAGGAGAGGGAGTTGAATAGGAGGAAAAAGCGAGAGAATCCCAAGCTTGGAGTAGTTACATGGGGGACAGTGAGATTTGATTATCTAAGTGGGCTGCTGTGTCAGAGAGTGTGGTTCTGCCCAGACAGTCAATGGCTGGTTAAACTTGTAGTAGGATTTTTCATTCTCCTCTGACTGTCCTTTGAGGCTGCATGACCACTGACCCTCTGTCTGGACAGTTGTGATTGACCCTGTGCTGATCATATGCACCCTCCCCCCAAAAAAAATAAACTCTCTAGCAATTCACACCAAACTGGGCATGTGCAGAGTGCCCCCTCCCAAGGCTCTGTACTGTCAGGAGATGGATTGGGGACAGTGAAAGAAGGGGAGGATCAGAGAAGACAGGATCAAGCAGCCTTTTTACACAACGCACAGGATTAACCCCTTAGGATCCACAGTGAGTATAACAAGTATGCTTTACTGCATATACAGACTGATTTTACTGTTGTGGATCTAGTAACACTTTAAGCAAAGTTGCCACAGCTAAGATCTGAAATCAAATCTTGTAAAGGATCATTGTCTTCCCAACAAAATAAACAAAAATTTTAGTTATAAACTGCCCATAAAGTTCAAAGTTAAACTTTCGTTGCACTGAAGTAGAGAATTCCAGTAACATTCCAGTTTATGTTGAGTCCTACTTTATTATTTGTTCACACAAAGGTACTTTCCATGTGATATTATTGTGTTTTGTATTCCACATCCTCTTTTTCTGTCCAGCACAGGGCTCTGTATGACGTGGCTCTATATTAAACTTGTGCAAAAAAAGATTTAAAGTAAACCTGTCGCAAACCTGGACAAACTTAAACTCTGTAATGATGCAAAATGCAAAAGCAGAAGTTACAGTCAGTAAAGGCCAATATTGGATCCAGAAATCTGTATGCAACTTTCTTTGTAAGAGTCACACTTGGTCCTATCCGCTAACTCCTCCCACTCCTCCGGATTGGTGAGTGAGACACCCATCATATGAATGGATCAATAGGGAGGCTAAGAGGATGGGCAGGGGTGGTGCAAGCCTTGACTTTCACTGCAAAAGATGACCCTTCCATATAAACATAGCTACCATCCCTGATTTGGTACATAGTCCCTCTGTCCCTCTTTCCTCTTCATTTGTCCCTCATTTTGGTCTGATCTTTATATTTGTATATAAAATGCACTACAGTACTTATCTATCAAAAAGTGTTTCCCAGTGCTAAACCTTTCATCTGATTTTTAAATGGCTGCATTTGTAAATTCCAAAAGCCAATATAAAGGAATATTAGTGGTAAAAAACACTTGTTGGTTTAACTAATCTTTTTTTTTCTACAATTCTCCTTTGACCACTTCAGCCCCGGAGGATTTGGCTGCCAACTGACCGGGCCACTTTTTGAGATTCGGCACTTTGTCGCTTTAACTGACAATTGTGTGGTCGTTCGACGTGGCTCCCAAACAAAATTGACGTCCTTTTTTTCCCACAAATCGAGCTTTCTTTTGGTGGTATTTGATCACCTCTGCGGTTTTTATTTTTTGCGCTATAAACAAAAATAGAGCGACAATTTTGAAAAAAATTCAATATTTATTACTTTTTGCTATAATAAATATCCCCCAAAAATATATGTAGCGGGGTCTCTAAATTTATGTGGGACACCCAGGTGTGTAAGTATAGGAATAGTGGACCACTTGTGTTCGTGGAGAATTGGATGGTGTAATAATCTCCTTGGCCTCTGGGTGGCGGGGTACCTGGAGGCTCAAGGTAGATGTGCCATGATAGTGCTACCCTTTTTGTCCCTTTCCGGAGATGGTACGGCGAGGTCGGGGAACCTGCCGTGGTGTCGATGGGAGGAGATAAAAGGGGGAGACGCCCTAGCCACGAGGTTCTTCTGGAGGATCTTCTTCACGCGCCCAGGCACCTTAGGCCTGGGTGCGGGCGGTTCTGGATTCCGGCTCAGGTGCCCTAGGCCTGACCGGAATGGAGTCGGAGTCCATCCCAGGCACCTTCAGCCTGGGGTGAGGTACTGAACTAGGAGGCCTGGGGTCCAGTGACTTCGACTGGATCCCGCGAGGGTGGAGACGTCCGAGGGTCCCTGAGGTGGATGGGGCCCATGTCTGAGGTGAGGAGGCCGGGGAGGTTACCCGTCCGGAGAGTCTGGAGCAGCATCAACCCAGTGACGGATGGGCCTCCGGTAACTCCCTTGGAGGGACATCTTCCCCTGATAGGGGCCGCAGCGCAGCAAAGGTACTCCTATCTACGTTCTCTTGAGTCGCTGGTAGAGACTCCCAGATTCTAAGTCCTTTCTAGCTGAATGCTATAGTAACCGCTGGCGAGATCGCAGTGGTTTAGCTGACAACCAGGATAGTGCCTCGACCTGCTCACCCCCGTATCAAAATGTTATCAAGTCGCAACCAGTTGGCTACTGAAGCACTGTTTATTGTGAGATGTACAATAAACCAAGAGTTAGACTGTGATCGGTGTGTGGAACTCTGGTTAATGGGAGCAGAGGGAAGTGTTAACGCAGCAGGACTGTATTCTATAACAGAACACATAGGCCCGAGGAAATATCTGGTGTTGGCCTTCACCTCACCCACAGCTATGGGGAGGACATGGGTCGTAGCGCATCTCACCTTGTCGTGTGACATACCCCTAGACAAAGGAGATGGGGTGAGGCCGCTACATATATAAAAAAAAAATGTTTTCCTCAGTTTAGGCCGATATGTATTCTACATATTTTTGGTAAACAAAATCTCAATAAGTGTTTATTGATTGGTTTGCGCAAAAGTTATAGCGTCTACAAAATAGGGGATACTTTTATGGCATTTTTATTATAATTTTTTTTTTTACTCGTAATGGCGGCGTTTAGCGATTTGTATCCTGACTGCGACATTACGGTGGACACATCGGACACTTTTGACGCTATTTTGGGACCATTCACATTTATACAGCGATCAGTGCTATAAAAATGCATTGATTACTGTATAAATGTGACTGTCAGGGAAGGGGTTAACCACTAGAGGGCTAGGAAGGGGTTAAGTGTGTCCTAGGGATGTGTTCTAACTGTTAGGGGGCGTGGCTTACTGTGACACGACACTGATCACTGCTCCCGATGAGAGGGAGCAGACGATCAGTGTCCTGTCACTAGGTAGAACAGGGAGATGCCTTGTTTACACAGGCATCCCCCCATTCTGCAGCTCCGTGACACACGATCGCGGGACACCGGCGGACATCGAGTTTGCGTGTCCCGCGGGCACGGTCATGGAGCTCGCGGCAGGGGCGCGCGCGAGCCCACATGGCGGCAAATTTAAAGGGACGTACCTGTACACCCATTTGCCTGTCCGTGCCATTCCGCCGACGTAAAAGTGCGTGTGCTGGTCGGTAAGTGGTTAAGGGGGCGTGTTCTATACCTACATCCTGTTGCTAATAGGTGTCCCTCATTCCCATTTCAGAAAGTTTGGAGGTATGATATACATCATAACGCTAATACTATTTATTGTTTACATTTACAGCTTTCACTAAAGGTGACCTCGGCATATAAGCCATTTCAACTCACCCTAAAATCTAGGTAGTCACCTTGAAGTTCCTTGAAGTCCCCCCCCCCCTCCAAAAATGAAAAGTCAGCAGCAACAAATGCTGTAGCTGCTGACTTTTACTATTAGGGCACTTACCTGTCCCGGCATCCATGTCCTCACCTGGGCTGAATCTTGCATTGGCTCTTGGGTGCTGCTGCGGCCACCATCTCGGCTAAGGGAAACCTTGCGTCTTTACAGCCGGTTTCCTACTGCTCATGCGCGAATTGCGCTGCACTGCCCTCTGTGAATGGGCCAGCTGCAGCTTTGTAGCAGCGAACTGAGCCGGAAGTGGGAGTGGGTACCTTTCAAAACCAGTTACCCACTCACCCCTCCCCCCCAAAAGGTGCCAAATGTGGCAGAAGAGGTGGGGGAGGAGGCAGACAAGCGGAGATTCCCCTTTTGGGTGGAACTCCGCTTTAACCACCTCCAGGCCAGGCCTTTTCTGTCACTTATTTTAACATATGACAATCTGCATTTTTTGCTAGAAAGTTAGTTAGAACCCCCAAACATTGTATATTTTATAAAGCAGAGGCTCTAGAGAATAAATTGGTAGATTTCATCCTTGTGACAGCAATTTGACAGGCATGTGACAGGTACTCTTTATGGAGAGATCTTAGGTCTATAAGACCCCAAATCCCTCCTCTGCACTTAAAAGCATTCAAAACACCAAGATCAGTGTTTTTGAATGCTTTAGATCTTTAAAAACTGACGATTTCTGAGTAAACCGGAATTGATGTCATGTAGGAAGGTTCACCCTCTCTACATGGGCATCCGCTCCATAGGGCAAGGGGGGTCAATTGCCCCCCCCTGGAGACACACTATATTTATATGGACATGGAGTGAAGCGGAATTATCCTCAAGAGCTATTTCACACTGCCAGCTGGCCTATCGGTAAAGCGCCGCTAGTTTTAGCGGCGCTTTACCATCGTTTTAGTGGCGCTATTCGGCCGCTAGAGGGGGGGGGTTAAAAAAAATTTGATAATCAGACAATGGCAGCTTCATCCTTCTATTGAGCTTTTGCATCAGGTTTCTCAAACCTTTGCATGCCTGCGCTTTATGTCATAATGACTAAGCCCCTCCCCTTCATGACATTGTCAAAAAGGGACCGAGCATGGATGACCTTAAAATGATGCCCCCCCCCCCCTGAAAAAAGTTCAGCGGACGCCCATGCCTCTCTATTTGTCTTTATTTGTCTCTCTATTTGTCCTGTTTACCATTTTCATTAAAACTGAACGTAAAAGAAAATCTCACATTTTGTGTTGTCCCCAGAGGGGAAATCTTCCAAAGAGGACACTAGTTCTGGTAACCTGGGTGACCTGGGGGCCCCCATGGATTTCCTTTAATTTGCAGGGATTTCTTCTCACCTGTTTGGCTATAGGACAGGAAGTGAAAGGAAAATCTGCATGGTGAAAAAAAAATCTAACAGGGATTTGGAACAACTTAAAGCGGAGTTCTACCCACATTTTTCACTCCTCACCATGCAGCACTAATGTGTAAAATGAATTGGCAATTTATTTTTATTTTTTTCTGTTCACTTACCTGATTACTGCATATATCTAATTTCACTTCCTCCTTTAGGGGCCGCAGTGCCATACATAATTTTCGGATTTGCATTGGCTCCTGGGAGATCTTGGTCAGCTTAGCATGGTACTGCTCCCGTAACATTCAACATTGGCGTCTATGGACATTCTTGGTCAGCTTGGCATGGCACGGCTCCGGTAAAGTGTAACTCTACTTTTGTTGAGAAAAAACATTCCCCTTTGGGTGTTCTATGTACATTGCAAGGATAATAGCAACCTTTGTTGCAGATTCCTGCTTTTTGTTATTCTGAAGAAATCCCTGTTTGTTCCTCTGTGCCCATGTGTTAGTGGGTCTAATGGGAGTGGTTTCATAATTATCAATCAGCTGTGCACCTGCAGATCACAAATGAGGAAATCTGCTGGGCCTGCATCCCTTTAGATGTGTTCCTATTGGGAGTATCTCACAAAAAAAAAATTTTGTTGCAGGGGATGCCTGAAATTTGACTTGTATCTTAGTGCAGACTTCTGGGAAAATCAGTGAGCCAATCACACAAACAGGAAATTATGTTTTTGGGGGGTGGTCAGTACATATTCTATGTACAGAACAACTCCAGTTAGGCGTATTGCATTGCATTTTCAGAAAATTACACCACTGCACATTGAAAAGGAAAGGTAATTTTTATTAACATTCAATTACAATATCACTTGTGTCGCAATTGTATACGCTATATTATATTTTCTTTATTTGTTATTTTATTTCCCCATGAAAGTGGAGTTACCTTTTAACCGCTTGCCGACCGCCGCACGAACATTTACGTCCACAGAATGGCATGGACAGGCAAAAGGGCGTATATATATACGTCCCCTTTAAATTGCCAGCCGTGTGGTCACGCTCGCGCCGCCGGCGGATAGTTTGCGACCCTGTTGCGAGCTCCGTGACTGCGCCCGATCGCTGCCGGTGTCCCGCGATCGGGTCACTGAGCTGAAGAACAGGGAGATGTTAGTGACTAGTGCCTACTGTCACTGTCACTGAACGTGTTTCCTCTCATCGGGAACAGCAATCAGTGACATGCCACGGTAAGCCACGCCCCCTAACAGTAAGAATCACTCCCTAGGACACACTTAACCCCTTCAGCGCCCCCTACAGGTTATCCCCTTCACTACCAGTGTCATTTTTACAGTAATCATTGCATTTTTATAGCACTGATCGCTGTAAAAATTACAATGGTCCCAAAATGGTGTCAAAAGTGTCCGATGTGTCCGCCATAATGTCGCAGTCACGATAAAAATCGATGATCGCCACCATTACTAATTAAAAAAAAATATTAATAAAAATGCCATAAAACGACCCCCTATTTTGTAGACGCTATAACTTTTGCGCAAACCAATCAATAAACGCTTATTGCAATTTTTTTTACCAAAAATATGTAGAAGAATACGTATCGGCCTAAACTGAGGAAAAAAAATGTTTTTTTATATATTTTTTGGGGATATTTATTATAGCAAAAGGTAAAAAATATTGCATTTTTTTCAAAATTGTCCGCAAAAATAAAAACCGCAGAGGTGATAAAATACCACCAAACAAAAGCTCTATTTGTGGAGGGAAAAAAGGACGTAAATTTTGTTTGGGAGCCAGGTCGCACGACCGCGCAATTGTCAGTTAAAGCGACGCAGTGCCGAATCGCAAAAAGTGGCCTGTTCTTTGGCCAGCAAAATGGCCTGGGGCTTAAGTGGTTAAGTGGTTAACATTGGCATCTATGGAAAATCTTGGTCAGTTTGGCATGTGCTTCTGTTACTTTTCCTTGAATGGGCAATCTCGGCCTACTCCTTCTATTCCAATGATGCTATAGTAGTGTATTTCGGTGATACAACTATTTACCGCACAATTCTTGTACCAATGTAAAATTGTAGGTGCATTGATCTTTATAGGAAACCTGTTTGGAAAAGAACTATAGTCCCTTTAATGATGGGCTTGCCCCCTCCACTGGTGCCACCATTTTTGAATGTTCGGTGCATACGCAGATGTGCCAAAAGGCTCTGCCTGGCCTTCAGGACCTGAAAGAGCCCTGTGACATATTTGCGCATGTGTCAAGTTTGCATATGCACAGACAAATGATGGGTCATGGCTCTCTGTAACTGTGCCACCTTCTTGTGCGTGCACAAGGAAGCCACACAGATGTGTGCAAGGTCTCTGCCAGGTCTCAAAGGCCAGCCAGAGTCTTTCTGCACATGTACAACGTCATTCTTGCCTATGTGAAAGAGGAGGAAGTGCTGCTCTGTAACATACACACACACAAAAAAAAAATAATTACGGGGTAAGATAGGGGCTGGAACCATGTACAAACCCATTGTTTTTTGGGGGTAAAGGTCTGCTTTAAAGATGCATGTTCTTGGATAAATACATAGGCTGCCATATATGCACTGCTTCTGAAAATGCTAGTTCTCTGGTCTTAATTTAACTTTCTTAGTTCTGGCATAAAAGTACAACAGATGAAGCACAAACTTTTTATCTGCAGCTATTTATATCTTAGTGACTCACAAACAGCATCAGCTTGACAGCCAGGTAGCTTGTAGGCAGATGGGGCAGATGGCTGGGAGCATAGGTGTGCGCAGCCTATTGCATTAGGGTGTGCACCCCAAAGCACAAACACACAATAACGCCACCTGCTGTCACAGGGAAGAGGCTCTGATGGTGGGAGACAGTTGATTGGGAGCATATTACGTTACATCCTAAGTATAGGTGTAATGTGTTCCTACAGTTGAACCTAGCCTTTAATACAATGGGGGCATTTTACTCTGGCCACTGGCACCCCAACCACCCAGGTGGTGCCACCCCTTAATAATGCTAATTCACATGGGGTGATTAGGGTGTGCCCAGGCACACCCGGCACACCCTGTGCGCACGTCTATGGCTGGGAGCCTTGCTGATGTGTCCGTGGAGCTCTGTGTGCTTTATCTGGCAATGCAGAGGAATGAAGCAATGATCCAGTGATCTCTAAATCACTTTTTTATTGAAGTAGTAAACAAAGGGGTCATATGACTGCCATTTACAACAAGTCCCACAGGGAACCCAGCTTTGTATTCATATGTCCTCTGTCTTGGGTTCCAGGAGCCATCTTGGGGAAGCCTGTGTCAAATATTGACACCAGAGTTTCTTTCTGTGAGATTTCGGTGGCCATTGTGGGACACAAAGGTACTATAAACAGTACAACCTGTGTCACAGGAGGCGCCTTGTAGTGGGAAGTGCATGTAGGTAGAGATAGATACCCATCTGTGAAGGACAGGTAGGCCTCACCCCCTCAAGGCACCAGCGGGTTGAAGACCCGGGATCAACCTTTGTATTTTGCCTATTACCAGCACTAGTCTAGACCAGTGGTCTCCAAACTGCGGCCCGGGGGCCAGATGCAGCCCTTTGCTTGCCTGAACCCGGCCTTTGGAGCAATATTCCTCCCACTGATAAAAGACACAATTCTGCCAATTGACATCAACAATGGGGCACCATTTCTCCCACTGAGATTAACAATGGGGCACTTTTCCTCCCAATGATACCAACCATAGGGTACTATACCTCCCTGGGGTGATGTTTGCTCTCACTGATGCCAGAAAAATTTCCACTCCTGCTGGCCCCTGGTATAGACCATTGTCCCCTATCGGTAAAGATGTCCATCCAGTTCAAGTGGGGTTCCTGCTATGATAAAAGGCAAGCATTGTGTAATCTTCTGAGTATATGCACTGAGCTATTGTTTTACATTTGTGTCTGGTGTTAACATGTGGTCGCCAGTTTTTTTTTTTTTTTTTTTTTTTTTTATCAATTCTTTATTTATACAGCGTTAAAGAAAAAAAAAGGGTCCAAACGGTTTACATGGTAACAACCACTCAAGAAAATTAAATTACATCTTGTCTTTATAGCTAAACAAATCCTACAATAGCTAGTGGCAGGCATAAGTCTGACTTAGAAAAACTGGTGCGCTTGTATCCGGCAACATAGCTTAGCATAGCAAGATAGCCTTCATCAGATAAAAACGATAAGGAACACACACCTCAACATGCATAACCTCAGGTAAATTCTAAATTTGGGGAGGAGAAGAAAAAAAAGGGGGGCTATGGGGCCTCCCCAAAACACTTAAGTCCCGCCTGTATGGCTGGGGTAGTCTCTTCCAGCAGGGAAGGATGTATATTCAGATGAATACGACAATTAAAGTAAATAAAACCAATTTTTCAAGAATTTATCACGTGCGCCCCTATATGTAGCCACCAGGTCCTTGATTTAATTATTTTCTTATACTTTGGTCAACCAGGTAATGGTCGCGGGTGCCTGTTGCTTCTTTCAGAAAACTGGAATACAGCTTTTCACTGCACTGGTCAAAAGTGGCACGATCAAGCTCCTATACACAGAGCTGGGTGTAGCACCCTCCTAGATAGGTGCTAGGATTAGGCAAATTTAGTTCTGCATTTCATTGTTAGGCAAATGTCATTTTAACCCACTGTAATCAGCATGGCTGTGTTGATTCTTCTGGTCTGCTCTATGTTTCAGTTTTTGCAGAATTGACTGCTTCCCCTTGGTTGGTCCAGAAATGTTCTGGAAGTTAGTGGGTAAGAAGAGTCTAATCAACAGTTTAATATTCATACAGCCCTGTCCAATTCCTGGGGAGAGGTGCCCAAATGGTGAATGGGAGTCTGTATAAATACTCTGGGACTGAGAGCAGGCCAGTCCTTTTCCCTGAGGAGAAGATCACAGCATAGGGGGGCCGCTAGCCCCCTAGGCAATTCTACCATGTGCCTGCTGGTTGTTGAGGCCTCAGTGTGGCTAGCTAGAGGTCTAAGCTGACTGAGGGGCTGTCATCTAAGGATGTGGTCTGGTGCCACGGGGTAAAAGTGTCTCCAGGACATTGGAAGAAGGCAACCTATTTTCCAAGGACATTTGGACATTTGTACAGTACTGTGATGAAGTTCCTAGAGACTGGACTTTGTGCTGAGGTCATCCTTTCTGTGATAGAGTCAGTAGTTCTAAAGGGGACATTGTGTCCAGTGTCCTGAAGAGATCAGGCTATTTAATTCTTAGTGAATGGACTTTGCTTGGACTGCACTACAAAGCTTAGTCCATTGGTCTTCATGCAAGGACTTGGTTTACAGTTTTACAAGAAAAAGTTCAGTTTCCTAGGGCCAATGCTAAGGGTTACTGAAGTATCCTACCATTACCCACTACCTATCCAAGTTCTTATTAAAGCATCATAAAAAGCATACCCCTAGACTGGTTAATGAGTCTGAAGAGTGATTGGAACTGTGTGTAAATGGCATTTACTATTCTTCAGTTTGTAAATAAACACAGTGAGTGAGTGTGTTCACTGCATTCAAATAGCAAAAGAAGGGGCCGGTAAATGACATATTGACTAGCCCTTTCCCCCCCGCTTTCCATCATGAAACATCCCCTATGGCAGCCAAGGGGAGAGGAGAGAAGAGGGATGCCTGGGCAGTATGGGGAGTCAGCACTGCACAGAGTGATTAGGGTGTGCCCGGGCACACCTGTTGCACCCCCTGTGCACGCCTATGTGCACAGCCATTTCTACAGGATAGTGTGCTTTGGGAATAGTGCGTTGGAAGACTATGCAGAAGGTCCCGTACCCATCTAGAAATATAAGATAACTTGAAATCTGTCAGGGAAGAATTGAGTAGTCGATATGTTAAAGAGATAGCATGAAGTAAGGGCATCTGAGAGTCACATAATTGCTCAAATTGCTTAAGGTTTCACGTAAATGATGGAGCTGGCGGTAGAGAGAAAGAAAGTGCAATAGTTGTAATTTGCAACAAAAAATTCCGTTTAGACAGAGCAGGGTGTGAGGCCGTGATCGCCAGTTTTACTTGGATAAAATCACCTATAATGAAACAGTTGTGATGCCTTAATTCCTTTATACCACCATACCTGCTACAAGCCAGCATTTTAAAAAGGAGATCAGCAGTGGCATTTCTTTATATTTCTGTATTTGTACCAGCCTCTAGCCGGTTGTCTATGTCATATCAGGAGACGCTAGGAGCTTATTGCCCTTTCTCTCCATTTCAGACCACAGGACTTGCCAGTTGGAGCGGGCCCATTCCTCCCAGGAAGGTGGCCGGAAAATTGTCACAGTGGTTTGTTAAGATCGGAGGGTGACACTTGAAAACAGATCAGTGAATCACACAACAATGACCCGCGCTCACCGTTGCCATGATAAAAAATAATGACATGTGGGCGGTGGGGAAATTGCCTAATGTGCTTAGAATTTCCAGATGTCTCAAGAAGGATTGTGAAAGAGAAGCTTAGCCAGTCTCTGTATAAACAACGTGACCTCAACCCCCATTGTGTGCACAATACTTTCCTGTGTGCTAGTGTTCAGAATATAACATTGTTCTTCATATTTTGGCTTTTGGTTTGTTTTCTTATCTGCCGAATATTCAGCTGCAAGTCCTTTAATTTACCTAATTTTGTCTTTGACCAAATTTCATAATTACATTTATTTGGGTAATTTTAGATTGAAGGCGTCCCTTTTTGGCTAAATTCGGCTGCTCTCCTTTTATTGTTCCAGTGTAAAAGGTTAGGGGGCCATCAGGCAAAAGTTTTTATTGTTTTAAATTATTTTTATTAATTTTAGAAAAAACATAGAAAAACATATAAATAACATACCATTCACAAATCTAGAGTGAGTGAGTAACTTGTATAGCGCTGTAAATGCAAACTAAATCGCCTCAAGGCGCTTTGCATCCAGTGTTGTTGAGATCCTTCAGAAGAGGTGGGCCTTTAGTTTTTTCCTGAAGGCCCGATGGTTTTCTTCACAAATCTAAACATATAACATTACATAACCTACATAACACAATACAATAGACATAGTACATATCACATATCGTTTCTAGAACTAAAAGAATCTTACAGTAAGAAGAGTCCCAAATCTTGGCATGTAAAATTACAAACCCTTCCCAACCCATTAAAAACATGACATTCCAGAGATCTATGGATCATATAGCCCCTTTTCTCTCTTTTTTCATCCTTCCCTTTTTCCCCTTTCCCCTTTCCCCCTTCCCTTCCTTCCTTTTCTCTTTAAAAGGACAAAAAAAACAACAACAACCCCCCCACCCCCCGCACACCACCCCCTCCGTACCCCCATACCCTTTACATGGTATCTAACATATTCTTTTTACCCCTATATACCTGATAAAAAAAAGGAAACACATAGGTATATTACATTTTTATTGTGTTTACATTTTATCTAGGGAGATTGCCCACCGGCCTCTCACCTATTCCACCTAATTTCCGTGCTCCCCTTTCCCATAAAATAAAATAAATAAATAAAAACCCCACCCAACCCACCCCACTAAGTTTAATTTATACACGGGGCTTTATAATGTCCCCCTTTTTCCCTATTTATGAAAAAAAAAAAAAACCCTATCCCATTCCTTTTACACCAAGTGGATCTGACATTTATTTTAATTTAAGGGGTGGGTCTGGGGATACATTTTTTGAAGTACACAGGGATAAAATGATGGAGATGTAAGGTTCACGGAATTTTGGGAGGAAATGGGGCGTTTTTTATCCCCAGACCCACCCCTTTAATTAAAAGGCAAAAGTTTTTAAAAGATAACTAAACCCAAGAACAAAAAAAATAAATAAAATTATTACGGCTTACCAGTCCTTTAGATTGGCTGTCTGCATTTATTTTATTTTATTTAATTTTTTTAATTCTTGAAGCTAAGAACATTTTCAGCAAGTACAGAAAATACATGGTTGATCCTTCCGGAGATGAACTATCCTTGTCACTTCATGTGGGCTGGACTGGAAGAAAAAAACGATTTTATCTTTCTTGTGTAAACTACTAATTCCATGACCCCCATGTAATAGATATGACCAAAGGCAGACATGTTTGTCCAGTCTAGGTGGCAACCATGGCTGCCTCCATAGTTATAGTAAAAAAGTGAGTGTAGCCACCAAGGGACAGCAATCTTGTGTTATTCACAAGATCACCGGGTGAAAAAAAGGGGGAAACGCCTAAGAAAATAAATTTAACTAAGTAACCTGGACTGGTAAACTGCAATACATTAAATTAAATAATACAAAAAAAAAAGTTGCACTAACCAGTGATGGGTTTTTCTCTCCCTGCGGAAAGAGCGGTCACCCAGTGAATAAGAGACATCTATAAATATTCTCTCCTCAAAGCATCACTTGGAACTGTCATTGGGTCAATACTAAGTTAATATTGAGTCAATACTTTATCAGAGATATTGCCACTCAATAAGTGGGCAGACAAGTATTGATAAATAGTCACTAGTACATTAATAAGTTTGAGATTTAATGTTCAAGCTGTTGGGTGTTCTGGTTTGGTTGGGAAAACGCTTAGACTGCTGAGCAATGTATTCATTTTATTAAAGTTATAGTTAGTAATTTTATAATGTGTTGTTTTTATTTATTTGTAAATCCAATAAAGTACCATTGCTGTTGAAAAGGCACTTGAAATGTACAAGTTGTGTGTTTCTTCATTTACTTAGAGCCAGTGCACACCATGTTTTTGCAAGAACAGCAATGAATGTTAAGCTGCACTGGTGCCCAGCAGTACCATCAGATAGGGCAACACACCTTTCATGGATGTGCACTGCGGGGCACTGTCAAAAATAGGTGCGTGCACTGTTTTTTGGAAGCATAACACACTGCATATCAGTGTATTTCCATGTGTACTGCTGCAACTAATGTATATGTGATGCCATTCAGGTTCTCCCATGTAGGGCATAGTGACAGGGTCTTTAAAGCCCACCCCTTGACCCACTAATATTCGCCTTAAAAGCTTTCCCCCACCCCTCTATCCTTAATTTCAATTGCTGAAAAATACCCAGTGACCTGCTTCCATGATGCAGTGGGGGGGGGGGGCAGGGGTGACTCTGCATCAGAACGAGTCCGAGCGTGGCAGAGTTTGAACCCAGCAATTGGCTGCTCAAACAGGGCACTGCATCTTGGGAGGGGATACATTGTTGCATTGTGCAACCAGGGCTTTTTTTCTCAGAGAATAGGTGCAGGAACTTCCCCCTTCTGATTCACCCCTTGTCTCTGACCCCTACTCATCTCTGAGCACCGTCCCTTGGTTCTACCCCCACCTCCCAGTACTGCCCCTTTTAGAGATTACAGAACCAAATATAATTTCCTGTCGCATCATGGCAGCATACACCTTTGGGTTGTGGCTCCGCCCCCACAACCTGATAGGGCCGTTTAGCTATTAAGCCCAGAGCGGGCCCCCGCCCAGGTATTCTCTTTTTTTTTCCTCACCTAAGACCTGACAAGGACATCAAAGATGAAGAACCCCCTTACCGCTTTGCCCCAGCCAGGTTCTAGCCTCTCCTGGGTGGAAGTCCTATCCTGTACAGCCTCTAAATGAGCTCTATGGAAGGAACCCCACTCTGATGGTCTCAGGGGTATGTGCCAGTTTCTTTCTTACAAACCTTAAATAGGTTTATTATGCAGCGACCTCCAGCTCTTCTGTGCACCCTTTTTCACTAACCTGAGCCTTGTAGTCCCACAAGCATCCCGGCCGATAACTGCCAGCTCTTTACAGACCTTAATAAGGTCTCTATAGCGGCCTCCAGCTCTCCTGGGTGTCTGTATAAAAATCGGGCTTTCTGCGCCCTGTAGTTCTAAAGCAGGCATAGCGCTGAGCGTCCAGCTACTTCCGCGCATGCGCAGAAGAGATAGAGGTATCCCACAGGCTTTCCAATGTAATTCCCTCTGTATGCCAGTTTCCAAGATGGCGCCGGCTCGCTTACGACGCTATGGCGCATGCGCGGTCATGACGTCATCACTGGGCGACGGCGGCGGCAGTTTTAAAAACCAAATCTTTTCTGCTGTTTTTTCTCTTGAACACTGCACCTGTCAACAGCGTTTTCGGTGGGATAGATTGCACTGCTGTCTCTTCCTTAAGGTAAGCTTCCTGGATCTATTTTCCTTTACTGTCTTTCACCTTACCTACTGCCTGCATGCTCATTTCCTACTATCTGTTGTAGGGGGGACTATATCACTCCTCATGGAGGTCGCCGCCCCGGTAGACCATCACCAGCCTAATAGGTAAGGGGGGGAAGATTGGTAAGTAGTGAAGACTGAAAAAGAGAGCCTGTCACTAATGCTGTCTAAATTGGACAGCCCTATCAGGTCGGCCAGATCGTCGGATTCAAGACGACAAGAGCCATCTAGAAGGAGCCCAACCTATAGACAAAGCCGCTCAGATCGCGGTAGAAGTCTCTCACGCACAAGACGAAGTCGCTCAAGTCGCAGAAGAAGCCGTTCAAGATCCCATTCACGGCACAGACACTCCTACAGGAGGTCTCCTTCACGCAGACGCTCTCCTCCCCCTCAGCGTTCCCGTCCATCGGGGAATTCATGCTGGGTTTGAGGTGCCATAGCCCTTCCGGACAAGCTGGCCTGTCGCACATGCTTGGACGAAGCAACTAGAGAGAGAGCCAAGCAGAGAGCCGGCTATATTTACATCCCTGCAAATCGCAGAATCTGAATCAAGCAGATCAGTGCAAGGCACTTCACCTGCGACTCCCTCCACATCTAAAAAGTCAGAACCCCTATCTGACAATGAGGACTTGGAGGTATCCACCGGGTTTGACTCCTCACTTATAGAACCCTTCATAAAATCAGTGAAGGAAGCTATAGAATAGGAAGAGGAAAAAGAAACTCCGCAAAAAGCGAATAAATATTTTCCAAATCTCAAAAAAGAACCAGAAACCTTCCCATTTATCGAAGAACTGGAAGACTTAATTAAAGATGAATGGCAAAAACCTGAGAAGAAGACCAGTCTCAGCAATAGACTTGCCAAACTGTATCCGCTAAAGGAATCCAGTGTCAATCCACTAGTAACACCACCAGTGGTAGACTCCTCCCTGATGCGCCTAGCCCGGCACTAAACTCTTCCAATAGAAGATGCGGTCACATTTAAGGATGTATTAGACAGAAAGATCGATCTGGATCTTAAAAGAGCCTACCTATCCGCAGGTGGTGCCTGCAGACCAGCAATAATGCTAGCAGCAGTGGGAAGGGCTATCTCAAGCTGGTCCTCCAATGCCAAGAAGTTGGTAGCAGAAGGCGTGGAACAAGAGCGAGTAATCACAGCTCTCCAGGAACTCAGACTTGCAGGCGATTTTGTCGCAGAAGCCTCTGTAGACATCATAAAGTCAACATCCAGAGCAATGTTAAGCTCAGTGATGGCCAGGAGGGCACTCTGGCAAAACCATGGTCAGCAGACCCCTCCTCAAAGTCCACTGGTGTAGGATCCCATTTGACGGCTCAAACCTCTTAGGGGAGAAGCTGGACTCGGCCATTTCAAAAGTCACCGACGGAAAGTCTGGACTCATTCCTTCAGACAGAAGGCCTAGACAACAAAGGCCACCTACATTCAGACGGAACCTCCCAGATAGATACAGGGAGGCAAAGTCCTATAAGCCTGGCAGGGAGTACAGAAAAAATTGGAAGAATCCACAGTCATCCTTCCTAAAACTCCAAAAGTCCAAGACCCCAACCCCGGGGGACTAGAAGTCTTTTTGAAGATGCGTCCGCCCAACCAGCTGTAGTAGGAGCCAGACTAAAGGACTTCAAGCAGATTTGGGCGGAGATAATAAGAGACCCATGAACAGTGGCTACTGTCCAAGACGGACACAAATGGAGGTTCAAGAATCGACCTCCCAGAGACCAATTCGTCAAAACCAGAATTCCAACATCCAGGGAAAAGAAGCTCATATTGGCAGAATATGTCCAAGATCTAATCCAAAAACAGACCATAGTGGAAGTCCCACCTCCACAAAGGGGAAAAGGTTTCTACTCCCCTCTGTTTTTGGTAAAGAAAAAGACCAGGGATCTGCGCCCTGTCCTAGACCTAAAAAGTCTCAATCGCTCAATCCTGGTGGAGACTTTCAAGATGGAAAGTTTACAGTCAATCCTCTATGCCATAAATGTTGGCGACTGGATGCTGTCATGGATATGCATTAATGTCTGTCTGCCATCTTACCTTCCTCCTCATGTGTTCATCTAGAGACCAGACCTCCTTCACCTGGCTTCCTTTATAATCTCCTCCCAGCCTGACTCCACCCCAGGCCCTATCACTGAACACTATATTAACCTGTGCACTGCAAGCCTGCTTTGCTGATCAACGTGTTTGTTAGGCATTGTGTGTTTGGGTTCCTGCCTGCCGTGTGCTACGTCTGTCTCTCTGTTACGTTATTGGCTTGTCCCCGACCATCCCTGTCTGCTCGTGACCCTTGACCTTCGGCTCGTTCTTCGTTATCCTTGTCTGCTTGTGGCCCCTGACCTTCGGCTTGTTATTCGGTTCTCTCTATCGTGTGCTGCTGCTTCCCCTTATCCTACGGGGCGTGAGCTAGGAAACTCCAGGGGCCGCGACCTGGTCCCAGCCTGCAGCGTAACATCCTCACCACTAGAGGCCCTGGAGAAGACCAGCTGGGTCTTAGACTCCGCGCCCTGGGGAATCTTGGCTCTCGCTTCCGTTGGGATCCCGGTTGTGCTCCTTTGGTCCCGCTTTCCACAACCACCCAGTTTCCTATCCACAGAAGCCAGCCATAGGGTTCACTACCTCGCGGTGCACTCCTGTCCCCCTACGGTGTGCATCTGTCACCTGGCCACAGGTGACCCTGACAGTTTGATCAGCCATGAACCCGGCTGACATCCCGCTTCCCGCGGATGATCCATTGCAGGGCATAGTTCGCAGACTTGAGACCCAGGAATCAAATCAGACCCAGGTGATGCGATTCCTCCAGGATCTGGCTTCTCGATTCGAGCAGCTTCAGGTCTCCTTGGGAACCCCGAATCCGCAACCCCAAGTACAACCAGCGGCTGTACCTATCGCACCAGTCGCAGCCTCACACTCACTAAGATTGCCAGCTCCGTTCCGTTTCTCTGGGGACTCCAAGGCCTGCAGGGGGTTTCTCAGCCAATGCACTATTCATTTTGAGCTTCAGCCTCAAAGCTTCCTATCTGACCGGGCTAAGGTAGCCTATATCATTTCCCTCCTCTCCGGTGAAGCTTTGGCCTGGGCTGCCCCCCTGTGGGAGAGGAACGATCCGGTGGTTTCCAGTCTGTCCGAATTCTTGAAGCTCTTTCGTAATATCTTCGAAGAGCCGGCTCGGGCTTCTTCAGCGGCTAGTGCTGTCTTACGTCTTCGCCAAGAATCTAGTTCAGTGGGGCAATATGCTCTTCAGTTCCGTATCCACACAGCTGAATTGAGCTGGAATAATGAGGCCCTGGTCGCTACCTTTTTACATGGCCTCTCTGACCGAGTGAAAGACGAATTAGCGGGAAGAGCCATTCCCGTCGGTCTGGACGATGTAATTTCATTATGCAACCAGATCGACATTCGTTTTCAAGAGAGGTCCTTAGAAAAAAGACGCCAGCACTCTCTGGGTCCTAGCCAGTCTGAGCTCCCCTCCCTTCATTCCGTGGAGCATCCTCTACCTGCTGAAGAACCTATGCAGCTGGGCCGGACCAGACTAACCCCCGAAGAACGTGCTAGGCGCAGAACTCTGGGCTTGTGCCTCTATTGTGGGGGCAAGGGTCATTTTCGTGACTCCTGCTCGCTTCGTCCGGGAAACGCTCGGGTCTAATACATTTGGAAGGTGGAGTATTGGACCCAGAAACATCACCTTCTCGCCTGCTCTTGCCGGTGTCCCTTCATGTAGGCACTTCTCCTCAGTCAACCCTTGCATACCTGGATTCCGGGGCTGCCGGCAATTTCATGGATTGGAGAACTGCTTCTTCTATGAAGCTTACCCTTTCACCTCTCACTACCCCATTGGTAGTCTCGGCAATTGATGGCACTGTTCTCCCAGGGGGCCCTATTCGCTTCCAGACGCTACCCATTAGGATGTCGGTAGGGATTCTCCACCAGGAGTGGATATCCTTTCTTATTCTACCCAAGGCCTCTACCCCAGTTGTATTGGGCCTCCCTTGGCTACAGCTCCACTCTCCACATGTGGACTGGGTCTCTGGGCAGATCCTGGCCTGGGGTTCCTCATGTTTCTCGTCGTGTCTTCTCAAGGTGACCCCCAAGGAGAGTCTTCCGGTTGCTGCCACTTCTGTTTCTTCTGATCTTCCCGCCGCATACAGCGATTACCGGGATGTGTTCTGTAAAAAATCAGCTGAGGTGCTTCCTCCCCACAGGTCTTTTGACTGTGCTATTGATCTTGTCCCCGGAGCAACTCTACCCAGGGGTCGTACCTACCCTCTGTCCATCCCAGAGACCCAGGCCATGTCGGAGTATGTAGCAGAGAATCTGGAGAGAGGGTTCATCCGGAAATCCTCATCGCCTGCAGGGGCAGGGTTCTTTTTTGTTGCCAAAAAGGATGGTACCTTAAGACCCTGCATCGATTATCGGGGTTTAAATGCGGTTACTATTAAAAATCGATACCCCTTACCCTTAATATCTGAGCTATTCGATAGGTTGAAGGGTGCCTCCATTTTCACCAAGTTGGATCTCAGAGGCGCGTACAATCTCATTCGAATACGGGAGGGTGACGAATGGAAGACTGCATTTAACACTAGAGACGGGCATTACGAATATCTGGTGATGCCTTTTGGTCTGTGTAATGCTCCAGCCGTGTTTCAAAACTTTGTCAATGAAATCTTCAGAGATCTGCTGTACCAGTTTGTTGTCATCTATCTGGATGACATTCTGATCTTTTCTGAAAATCTGCTCGTCCACAGAAACCATGTCCGCACTGTACTTCAACGTCTTAGAGAGAACAATCTCTATGCCAAGCTGGAGAAATGTTCCTTTGAATGTTCTGAGGTCCTGTTTTTGGGGTGCTTTGTCTCATGTTCGGGGCTTCGTATGGACCCTGGGAAGGTCTTGGCTATCACCAACTGGCCTCTTCCTGCTAGCCTCAAGGCCACACAGCGCTTTCTTGGCTTCACTAATTATTATAGGCAGTTCATAAGGAATTACTCTTCCATTGCCGCGCCTATTATCGCTTTGACCAAGAAGGGTGTGAATGCCAGAGACTGGCCTCCCGAAGCTGTCTCTGCATTTCACAACCTGAAACAGGCCTTTGTTTCTGGCCCCCTCTTGAGGAGACCAAATCCTGGGAATGCATTTTTTATTGAAGTGGACGCTTCCTCAATGGGGGTGGGAGCTGTGCTTCTTCAAATCTTTGAGAAGAGACGCCAACCATGTGCGTTCTTCTCCAAAAAATTTTCTCAGGCAGAGAGGAATTATGCCATCGGTGATCGGGAACTTCTCGCAATTAAATTGGCGTTAGAGGAGTGGCGTCATCTCTTGGAGGGTTCCCCTCACTCCATAACGATCTTTACCGATCACAAGAATTTACAGTATCTACAGAATGCTAAACGTCTGAATCCTAGACAGGCCAGGTGGAGTCTCTTCTTTGCCCGTTTTAATTTCACGATTACCTACAAACCTGGTTCCTGCAACGGTCGGGCTGATGCGCTCTCTAGGTCATTTGACACTTTGGACGAGGAGTCCGCCCCTGAACCTGAGCCGATCATTCCCACCTCATGCATTGTTGCCCACTCTACCACCCTGAAGTCTAAAATTCCGCCTGGTAAGACCTTTGTCCCCACTGAGCTAAGAGCTAAGATCCTTCGTTGGGGACATGATTCCAAGGTGGCAGGGCATTCTGGATTCCTCCGATCCTTCCTACTCATCAGTCGTCACTACTGGTGGCCTAATCTCCGCTCAGACGTCAAAGACTACGTTAAAGCTTGTCATGTCTGTGCTCAGTCCAAATCCTCCACACAAGCTCCTGCTGGTCTCCTCATGCCCTTGCCTATTCCTAAGGAACCCTGGGCCCATATTGCCATGGATTTTATCACCGATCTCCCACTGTCTGAGAATAATACAGTCATTTGGGTGGTAATCGATCGATTCTCCAAGATGGCTCATTTTGTTCCTCTTCCTGGTCTTCCTTCTGCCCCTGCCTTGGTTCCCATTTTCATTCGAGAAATTCTCCGCCTACATGGGGTCCCTTCTCATATTGTTTCCGACAGGGGAGTCCAATTCACGTCTCGTTTTTGGAGAGCCTTTTGCAAATCCCTCAATATTGTCTTGGATTTTTCTTCTTCTTACCATCCCCAATCCAATGGACAGACTGAGAGGGTTAATCAGGAGTTAGAGGTCTTTCTTCGCACCTTTGTGTCTTCTCACCATGACGATTGGTCCTCTCTACTCCCGTGGGCAGAATTCTCCCATAACAATCATGTGAATACCAGTTCGCAGAAGACACCCTTTTTCACAGTTTATGGAAAACACCCTCAACTTCCTCTTCCTATGATCTGTTCTCCAGACATTCCAGCTTTGGCTTCGGTTCAGGAGTCTCTCAATTCCGTTTGGGGTCACGTTCATGATTCCCTCCGGGCAGCTGCTGAAAAATTCAAAGGCTTTGCCGACCGCCGCAGGCGTAAACCGCCTTCTCTTCAGCCAGGGGACAAAGTCTGGCTCTCTACCAGGAACATCAAGCTCCGAGTTCCTTCTCTGAAGTTTGCTCCACGATTCATCGGTCCATACACGGTAACTGCTAAACTGAATCCGGTTTGTTTCAAACTCCAGATTCCTAAGAGCCTTAAAATCACTAACTCCTTTCATGTTGCTCTTCTAAAGCCTTTAGTCCTCAATAAATTCTCTCGTCCTCTTCCTACCGTGGCGCCTGTCTCTGAGGATAATCAGGAGTACGAGATCAGTCAAATTCTGGACTCCCGACTCTGTAAAGGCGTTCTTCAGTACCTCGTTCATTGGAAAGGGTTTGGTCCTGAGGAGAGGTCTTGGATCACTGCATCTGAGGTCTTTGCACCTCGTCTGTTAAAGGAGTTTCATCTGAAGTTTCCCTCTAAACCTGGGCCCAGGCGGGGAAGGGGGAGGCCTCGTAAGAGGGAGGGTACTGTCATGGATATGCATTAATGTCTGTCTGCCATCTTACCTTCCTCCTCATGTGTTCATCTAGAGACCAGACCTCCTTCACCTGGCTTCCTTTATAATCTCCTCCCAGCCTGACTCCACCCCAGGCCCTATCACTGAACACTATATTAACCTGTGCACTGCAAGCCTGCTTTGCTGATCAACGTGTTTGTTAGGCATTGTGTGTTTGGGTTCCTGCCTGCCGTGTGCTACGTCTGTCTCTCTGTTACGTTATTGGCTTGTCCCCGACCATCCCTGTCTGCTCGTGACCCTTGACCTTCGGCTCGTTCTTCGTTATCCTTGTCTGCTTGTGGCCCCTGACCTTCGGCTTGTTATTCGGTTCTCTCTATCGTGTGCTGCTGCTTCCCCTTATCCTACGGGGCGTGAGCTAGGAAACTCCAGGGGCCGCGACCTGGTCCCAGCCTGCAGCGTAACATCCTCACCACTAGAGGCCCTGGAGAAGACCAGCTGGGTCTTAGACTCCGCGCCCTGGGGAATCTTGGCTCTCGCTTCCGTTGGGATCCCGGTTGTGCTCCTCTGGTCCCGCTTTCCACAACCACCCAGTTTCCTATCCACAGAAGCCAGCCATAGGGTTCACTACCTCGCGGTGCACTCCTGTCCCCCTACGGTGTGCATCTGTCACCTGGCCACAGGTGACCCTGACAGATGCTCTCTGTGGATTTAAAGGACGCTTACCTGCATGTTCCCATTCACACCGCATTCCAGAAGTTTCTCCGCTTTTCGGTAAACCACCAACACTTTCAGTTTCAAAGTCTTCCGTTCGGGATTTCTACCGCTCCCAGAACATTTACCAAGGTCCTGCTACCAGTGATAGCTCTACCAAGGGAGCAAGGATTGAGAGTCCACCATTATCTGGACGACATCCTATTGCTTGCAGACAACCAAGAGTCTCTTTTACTCCACCTTGCAAAAATTTGGGTGGCTGATAAACTGGAAGAAAAGCAATCTCCAACCTACTCAGAGAATGGTCATCCTGGGGGCAGAACTGGATACCAGACTCAACACCATACAACTCCCTCAAGAGAAAATTCCCTAAATAATCCAGAGGGCAAAGAGATTACTCTTATCCAACACACTCCCAGCCAGAGAGTGTCTCAGCATCATGGGGTCGCTATCAGCAACCATTCCTATGGTCCAATGGACCCAGTGGAACACAAGACCTCTCCAGATGTCATTTTTGAGACAGTGGAACGGGGTATCGATGTCTCAGCGAATCAACATCCAAAAGAAGGTCAAACAATCACTATGGTGGTGGACCCGATTGCACAACCTAAAAAGGTACAAACGCATAGTTACCCCTCCCCAGGAGGTGATTACTTCGGGTGCCAGCAGGGAAGGCTGGGGAGCACACTACCAGCATCTCGCAGTCCAAGGCCGGTGGTCTTTCGAGACACAGGATGTGGTATCGAACATCCTAGAGATGAAAGCAGCTTTCCAGGCTCTACTAGCTTTCAGTCCCCTCCTGAAAGGGAAAGAAGTCCTGTTGAAGATGGACAACAGGGTATCAGTTGCCTATATCAACAGGCAAGGAGGCACCAAAAGCCGATCCATGATGCAGGAAGTCCGCCCAGTCCTCAAATGGGTGCAAGTGAATCTATCGGGGTTAAGGGCGATATATGTCCCAGGAACCCAGAACCAACTGTCCGACACGCTAAACAGAAACTTTGTTTCCAACAACGAATGGGCTCTGAGTCACCAAGCCTTTTCCCTCATAGCAAGAACTTGGGGCATGCTGGATATAGACCTGGCAGCGACTCCAAACAATGCGAAGTGCCGGAGGTACCTGACAAGAACCCCCTGCCCATTAGCGGAGGGGACAGATTGCCTACAACACGAGTGGAACTTCCATCTGGGTTACATCTTCCCCCCGACACCTCTCATACCGGGATTTCTTCTTAGGCTCAAGAGGTCATCTTCCACAGTGATAACAGTCCTTCCTTTTTGGTCGAGATGACCATGGTTTACCACTCTCCTTCAGCTGAATACAGTGAGACCCTTACCACTTCCACCAGCAGCGGATCTACTCTCCCAGGGGCAACTTCTTCATCCATCCCTGGAAAGGATGCATCTGACAGCCTGGAGATTGAAAGGGCTAGGTTCTTGAACCAAGGTTGCTCCCAAAAAGTGGTAGAAACTCTTCTTCAAGCCAGAAGATGCACCACCAACAGTACCTATAAGAGGATCTGGGAGAAGTTTCTCTCAGTTGCACAGCAACAAAACTCGAACCCATCATCTCTAACAGTTGCGCAAATTCTTGAGTTTCTCCAGTTAGGCCTAGGGAAAGGCCTTGGGTCAAGTACCTTAAAAGTTCACGTATCAGCATTATCAGCTATGACAGGAATCAAGTGGGCGCAAGAGCCCCTAGTTATTCAGTTCCAGAGGGCCTGCCTAAGGATAAGGCCTCCCAGAAAGCCTTCCTTCCCGACTTGGGATCTTTTGGTCGTACTAGAAGTTCTATCACACGAACCATCCTTTCCATTAGAAAACATCTCCTTATGGGACTTAACACTCAAAGTCACTTTCTTAATTGCAATTACATCGGCCAAGAGAGTCTCAGAGATGCAAGCTCTACTGGCAAAAGAACCATACTTGATTGTCTACCCAGATAAAGTAGTCCTAAGACCATCCGATCGGTTTATTTCGAAGGTGTCACCCTCCTTCCACTTCAATCAGGAGATTAACCTTCCTGCTCTCTCCACAGAACAAGGGGATCCACATCCACTGGATGTATTAAACTAACATTCTAACCTACCTGTCAACAACAAACGACCTTAAGAAGTGGGAAAACCTCCTGGTCATCCCACACGGCTTTAGAAGAGGTCAAGCAGCAACCTCTCGCACCATCGCAGCATGGCTGGTGAAGATCATCAAAAAGGCTTATTCACTGAGTCAAACGCAAATATCTGAGGGCTTAAAGGCAAATTCTACAAGGGCAATGGCGACCTCCTGGGCGGCCTACTGTAGAGTGTCCTCGGAAACTATTTGCCGAGCAGCGACCTGGTCCTCAAGGAATACCTTTATTTCTCATTACAAGGTGGACTCTGACAGATTGTCCACGGCAGAGTTTGGACGAGCAATTATTCAGTCCAACACCTCTATTCCATGTAAATAAAAAAATGTCTTTATGCTCAGACCCACCCAGTCTGCGAGTTATTCACCCAAAGGTGTATGCTGCCATGATGCGACAGGAAAATGGAAAATTGTATACTCACCTTTCCGTAATTTTCCTTTCCTGTCGCATCTTCAGGCAGCATACCGATGCCCACCCGTCTGAGGTGAGGTATATATATACTAGAATACCTGGGCGGGGGCCCGCTCTGGGCTTAATAGCTAAATGGTCCTATCAGGTTGTGGGGGCGGAGCCACAACCCAAAGGTGTATGCTGCCATGAAGATGCGACAGGAAAGGAAAATGACGGAAAGGTGAGTATACATTTTTCCATTTTTGTGGCGCTAAGTAATTTGTATGGGATTTGTTAATGACAACAGGAAAGACAGTAAAATAGATTACCTGTAGCTGGCAACAATGGACCCCCCAGCAACAATTGATCCACCCCAGTAACATTCTCAACAGCCAGCAACATTAGACCCCTCCCTCAACAGTAGATCCCTCCCAGCAACGATTGACCCCCCCCAGCAACAATAGACTCCTCCACAAAAATAGATCCCCTCCAGCAACAATTGATTCCCTAGCAGCCAGCATCAATAGAACCTCCAGCAAACGCTCAGCACTCCTTGTTATTACATACATTAGGTGCTGGAACTGCGTTCCTCCACGTTCCTGCTGAAAAAAGCCCTGGCTGTAACAGGGTAAGGAGCGGTAGGGCCGTAGGTCATAGCTCCCAACTGTCCCTGATTTCGAGAGACTGTCCCTGATTTGGAGTAATATCCCTCTGCCCCTCATTAGTCCTCAGTTGTCCCTCATTTTGGTTCGATCTATCTACAGTAGATGTATATAAAATGTACTTTTTATCTATCAAAAAGTGTTTCCCAGTGCAAAACCTTTCATCTGATTTCTAAATTGCTGCATTTCTAAATTTGAAAAGCCAATATAAAGGAATAGTAGTGGTAAAAAAAGCATTTGTGGGATTAATCAATCTTGTTTTTTTTGTACAATTCTCCTTTGAAGGGGCGTGGTAAGGGGTGTGTCCTATGCCTGCATACTTTTGCTGATAGGTGCCCCTCATTCCCATCTCAAAAATTTGGGAGGTATGCCATAGTGGAGCTCTATAAAGGCAAAACTTTTTTTAGTTTTGGATATAGTGGACAGGGATTGGAACACTTGTCAGTTTTTATTGCTGTCTGTGTCCCCATTAGGTAGAATCACCTTCTCTATTTGTCCTCTTAACCACTATCATTGAAAGTGAAAGCAAAAGAAAATCACAAATTTTGGGTTGTTCCCATTAAAGTAATGTAGGGGGGTGCTATATTTAAGGGAAGTATCTGAGTGGTAATAAGGCTCAGATACACAAATTGTTAGGGTTCATGGACCATTTCTGTCCCTGGGAGATAGTGTTGGTGTGCAGTTCCCTGGGGCCTATAGGTGGCGCTGTTGCCATGGACCCGGGTTGAACCACAGTACAGGGTTGTTGTCATGGATATGCACTAATGTCTGTCTGCCATCTTACCTTTTCCTCTTCATGTGTTCATCTTAGAGGCTGGACTCCTTCACCTGGCTTCCTTTATAATCTCCTCCCAGCCTGACTCCACCCCAGGCCCTATCACTGAACACTATATTAACCTGTGCACTGCAAGCCTGCCTTGCTGATCAACGTGTTTGTTTAAGCATTGTGGGTTTGGGTTCCTGCCTGCCGTGTGCTACATCTGTCTCTCTGTTACGATATTGGCTTGTTCCTGACTATCCCTGTCTGCTTGTGACCCTTGACCTTCGGCTTGTCCTTCGTTTTTCCTTGCCTGCTTGTGACCCCGACCTTGGCCTTTCCCCTCACTATTCTTGTATCCTGTGCTGCTGCTCCCCCTCTTTCCTCCTTACCCTACGAGGCGTGAGCTAGGAGACTCTAGGGGTCGCGACCTGGACCTAGCTGCAGCGTAACATCCTCACCACTTGAGGCTCTGGAGAAGACCTGCTGGGTCTTAGACTCCGCGCCCTGGGGTATCTCGGCTCTAGCTTCCTGTGGATCCTGGTTGTGCTCCTCTGGTCCCGCTTTCCACAACCACTCAGTATCCTATCCGCAGCAGTCAGTCATAGGGTTCACTACCTTGTGGTGCACTCCTGACCCCCTACGGTGTGCATCTGTCACCTGGCCACAGGTGACCTGACAGTTGTGCCTTTTCTTATCCCCTCTTGACAGCAGTGTGGTGGGGAACCTGCTGTGCCTGTCGGGAGAGGGTATAAATAGGAGCGGCCATCTTCCAGAGGGGTCGGTCGTCGTGGTTCCGTGCCCAGGCACCTTAGGCCTGGGTGTGTCGCCTCCGGGTGCCCTAGGCCCGGAGGCCTGGTCGGTTGGTCGTTCTGCGCCCAGGCACCTTAGGCCTGGGTGCGGGTGTGTGTCGCCTCCGGTGCCCTAGGCCCGGAGACGGAATTGCTGTTCCATCCCAGACACCTTCAGTCTGGGGTGAGGTACTAAATAGGATAAGGTGACCAGATTTTTAAAATGAAATCCGGGGACATTTTTTTTTTTTTACTAGTAAAGGTGGCAATCAGTGACTATCTGCCCCGTCGCCGCCCACCTCACAGCCTGTCAAGTCTTACTCTCCGGGCCCCAGCTACTACTGGGTGGGGAGCGGAGGAAGATCACTCCGCCAGGGAAGACAAGGAGATAAGCAGGCAGGCGGCTGGCCGGGACTTGAGCCAAGGCAGAAGAACATGCGAGCGGAGCTGAATGGGCATGCACCCGAAACTGAAGAAATATTCCCTCCACTCCGACCAGCACATGATCATCAGAAAGGGGCACAGATAATGGAAAAAAATACACCCCCCTAAGCTAGTAGGAGCGGCAGGGGTGTGTAATTCAGAATTTTTTTAATTCTGCACTGACTGTCTTTGAAATTGCCCCAGCCCCTATCCCTATTTGCGGACGACATTTTATTGTCAGTCACTAAACCCAGAATCTCCCTACCCAATTTGATGTCCCTTTTAGATACCTTCGCCACGTTATTGGGTCTATCTGTCAACCCGGCTAAATCCAAAGCCATGTCAATCAATCTTCGGCCCTCAGAGATGGAATCATTGAAGTCGGCTTTTTCCTTCCAATGGACCAACTCGTTACCCTACCTGGGGGTCAAACTTACCCCTAGTTACTTGGGTCTATATCAAGCCAACTACCCCTCACTATTACGGAAGTTGTCAAACATGCTCGAATCTTGGTCCACTCTTCCATTATCCTGGTTCGGCAGAATAGCGACAGTACGCATGGCGTACCTCCCGAAACTGCTTTATTATTTTCAGGTTTTACCGGTCCAGATACCCTCCCATATCCTCCGAATTCACCAACGCAAGATCATGCAGTTTATCTGGGGCAAGACGAAACCCAGGATCAAACGGCAGGTGCTCTACGCACGTAGAATAGATGGAGGCCTTTCGGTCCCGAACCTGCAAGCCTACTATACAGCGGCCGGTATCGCCCCACTCGCTCTTCTCCACGAGAAGCAACAAATGCCACTGTGGGCCATCATTGATCTGGTGGACTCCCACCCGGTTCCCCTGGCCTCCCTTCCTTGGCTCCCCAAGGCTCACCGCCCATCTACTATAGGTCCATACTTGACTCATTCCCTACGGTTATGGGACACAGATAAGTTCTCAGCAGGCCTGATTTCCCCCCATCTCCCCTTACTCCGTCTCCTTCACTGCCCGTTGTTTCCGCCGGGATGTGATAAACCCTCGCAGTTTGCATGGTGGAATGACCACGATTTTGTGGACGTTCAGTCTCTGCTCACTCCGACCAAAATTGTCCCATTCGCAGCCCTACGCTCTTCACACGACATCCCCCTAAAGGAACATTATAGCTATACACAACTCCGACACTTTCTCCAAAAATTTATAAGATCCCAACCTACTCCCTATGCCATGACCCCTTTTGAAAGTTTATGTAGATCACGTCCTCAATCCTCGGGTATGATATCACTCATATATAGGGCTATTATAAGCTCCAGGAAACTGCCACTGAGACCTTATCATCGCCAATGGGAGGCTGAATTTGGGAAACAACTAGAGCCGGATGACTGGCGGAGAATGACCACGGCGCTAACTAAATGCTCCAGGAATGTCCTCTTCTTGGAAAATGCCTACAAAGTCTTTTATAGGTGGTACTACACCCCGGCCAGATTAGCGAGCTTTATCCTGTCTTACTCCCCTTTATGCTTTCGAGGGTGCTCTCAGGAGGGCACAATGGCGCACATCTGGTGGTCCTGCCCCAGGGCACGCAGACTGTGGATCAGAGTATATGCGTTACTTCGCAACCTTTTCAACACCACTATAAAGAGGGACCCTTTTGAGGCCTTATTGTGCAAACCCATTGCTGAACTTCTTTGTCTTGAACGTCTATTGGCCGCACACATCTTTACTGCAACTAAACTGACCATAGCACGGGCTTGGAAAACCCCGGCCCTCAGCTTTGAAGCAGTTAAAAACAGCGTGAACGACATTATGGTGAATGAGAAACTTACTGCCGTGTTGACAGACACCCACGCTAAGTTCCTCCGGATATGGCAACCCTGGGTGACTCATATCCGCCCTTCGCGATTTGATCCAACGCTCCTTTCCCTGTGACAAGCCTCTGTTCCCCCCCACCCCGGGGCCCCCCTCTTTTTTCCCTTCCCCTCTCATTTCCCTTCTTTCTTTGGTTTCCCTCTATATTTCAACCTCCTCTTCTCCTCTACACTAAAGGCTCACATCACCCCTTTCTCCTTCTTTATCTTTTGAATTCTTCCTGAACTCTTCCCTCTTGGCGCTCTTTGCCAACTTTCTTCTTATTCTACCTTTTGGTCTCCCCAGCCTACGGGGCAGACCCTGCTGGGACTGGTTACCTGACAGGACACGTTCCCCTTTCCCTTCTTAAGATTTTATTTTATTTTTGTTTTTATTTGCTTTTGTTGTCTTCACCGGGGAACAACACCATTCCCCTAGATGGTTGTCCAGTTTAATGCGTTCACAAGATAATGTTTGTCATATTGTTATTTTGCCTCAAGTTCCATAACCGACCTAGAGCGACAATATGTATTTCGGTCAGCTTCAAGGCAACATTATTATGCCAAGACTCAGGACCTGTTGGTCTCTTCTGAATGTCCTGCTACCCATGCTCTTGGTATAATTCAGTAGGGCTTATAGTTTTTGGCTCGGAATCCGGGATCATCCCCATGTATTATACTGCTGTAAAATTGCACATTTTCATTGTGTCCAGTTCCATTTTTGTTTTGTATCCTTTTTATTGATGTGAATCTTTAATAAAAACCTTTGTACAAGAAATTGCCCCAGCCCCTGTTCAAATCCAATCCGGGGACAAAACCGGGGACAGACTTGGTCCGGGGACAGTGTCCTCAATCCGGGGACTGTCCCCTGAAACCAGGGACGTCTGGTCACCCTAATATAGGAGGCCCGGGGCCCAGCAACCTTTGGCTGGGGTCCGTTAAGGATCGAGAGCTCCCAGGGTACCGCCTTGCGAGGGGACCCGTATCTTGGATCAAGGAGGCCAGGGAGGTGACCCTTTCTGAAGACCCAGCGCAGAGTCATGGTGACAGTGAGGGCCTCTGATAACTCTCCGGAGGGATGTTTTTCTCTTTGACATGGGCCGAGTTCTTTAAGAAGGCAGTGCATGTTCTGTAGGTCATGGTGGCAGTGACTCTACGCACATCAGGTCAGTGGAAGTGACCAAATAGGGCAAGGCCCTATTCACCCGGTCAGTGGCAGTGACCATCCTCACCAAGTCAGTGGCAGTGACTTTCATATTCATTAGTAGGGATGAGCTTCGTGTTCGAGTCGAACATACGTTCGACTCGAACATCGGCTGTTCGATCGTTCGACGAAGATCGAACGATTTGGGCCGTTCGCGCCAAATTCGAGTGACGCGAACGGCCCACAATGCACTACGCCATCGCAGTGTCATCCAGGCGCTGTGATTGGCCAAGCATGCACTGTGACCCCGCATGCTTGGCCAATCACAGCGCCGGCAGCGAGGAGAGCAATGATTGGCCACAGGCAGGATGCCTGTGGCCAATTATTGCTGAGGGTGTTTAGTACACGCCCCACACTATAAAAGGCCGCCAGCACGGCGGCCTAGTGTAGTGTGTTCCGGAGCAGGGATAGAGCAGCATAGGCAGGGACAGTGACTGTTATTTCTTTCTTGCGTAACCTGGATTCCTTTAGTTTAGGGAAAGAGAAGGATAGGTAGGGAGAGTGTCAGTGTGTTTTGTGCTTGTGCTATAGTGTGCTTTAAAAAAACATTTATTCTAGGGACAGAAAACTGTAGGTAGGGACAGTGTCAGTTTCTTTCACTCTGCAAGTCCTTGTTTCCAGGGACCTGGAAGGACAGTGAGTGAATTGTCCTTGTGCTATATTGTGCTTAAAAAAACATTTATTCTAGGGACAGAAAACTGTAGGTAGGGAGAGTGTCAGTTTCTTTCACTCTGCAAGTCCTTGTTTCCAGGGACCTGGAAGGACAGTGAGTGAATTGTCCTTGTGCTATATTGTGCTTAAAAAAACATTTATTCTAGGGACAGAAAACTGTAGGTAGGGAGAGTGTCAGTTTATTTCACTCTGCAAGTCCTTGTTTCCAGGGACCTGGAAGGACAGTGACTGAATTGTCCTTGTGCTATATTGTGATTAAAAAAAACATTTATTCTAGGGACAGAAAACTGTAGGTAGGGAGAGTGTCAGTTTATTTCACTCTGCAAGTCCTTGTTTCCAGGGACCTGGAAGGACAGTGACTGAATTGTCCTTGTGCTATATTGTGATTAAAAAAAACATTTATTCTAGGGACAGAAAACTGTAGGTAGGGAGAGTGTCAGTTTATTTCACTCTGCAAGTCCTTGTTTCCAGGGACCTGGAAGGACAGTGACTGAATTGTCCTTGTGCTATATTGTGATTAAAAAAAACATTTATTCTAGGGACAGAAAACTGTAGGTAGGGAGAGTGTCAGTTTATTTCACTCTGCAAGTCCTTGTTTCCAGGGACCTGGAAGGACAGTGACTGAATTGTCCTTGTGCTATATTGTGATTAAAAAAAACATTTATTCTAGGGACAGAAAACTGTAGGTAGGGAGAGTGTCAGTTTATTTCACTCTGCAAGTCCTTGTTTCCAGGGACCTGGAAGGACAGTGACTGAATTGTCCTTGTGCTATATTGTGATTAAAAAAAACATTTATTCTAGGGACAGAAAACTGTAGGTAGGGAGAGTGTCAGTTTATTTCACTCTGCAAGTCCTTGTTTCCAGGGACCTGGAAGGACAGTGACTGAATTGTCCTTGTGCTATATTGTGATTAAAAAAAACATTTATTCTAGGGACAGAAAACTGTAGGTAGGGAGAGTGTCAGTTTATTTCACTCTGCAAGTCCTTGTTTCCAGGGACCTGGAAGGACAGTGACTGAATTGTCCTTGTGCTATATTGTGATTAAAAAAAACATTTATTCTAGGGACAGAAAACTGTAGGTAGGGAGAGTGTCAGTTTATTTCACTCTGCAAGTCCTTGTTTCCAGGGACCTGGAAGGACAGTGAGTGAATTGTCCTTGTGTTATATTGTGATTAAAAAAAACATTTTTTCTAGGGACAGAAAACTGTAGGTAGGGAGAGTGTTTTTTTTCTTTCACTCTGCAAGTCCTTGTTTCCAGGGACCTGTAAGGACAGTGAGTGAATTGTCCTTGTGCTATATTGTGCTTAAAAAAAACATTTATTCTAGGGACAGAAAACTGTAGGTAGGGAGAGTGTCAGTTTATTTCACTCTGCAAGTCCTTGTTTCCAGGGACCTGGAAGGACAGTGAGTGAATTGTCCTTGTGTTATATTGTGATTAAAAAAAACATTTTTTCTAGGGACAGAAAACTGTAGGTAGGGAGAGTGTTTTTTTTCTTTCACTCTGCAAGTCCTTGTTTCCAGGGACCTGTAAGGACAGTGAGTGAATTGTCCTTGTGCTATATTGTGCTTAAAAAAAACATTTATTCTAGGGACAGAAAACTGTAGGTAGGGAGAGTGTCAGTTTATTTCACTCTGCAAGTCCTTGTTTCAAGGGACAGAGAAGGACACCTGAAGGTAGCCCTTATTGCTTTTTTCCCATCTCCCTGCAGGCCATCTATTAGAATGTCTGGAAGGCAAACAAGGAGAGGCAGACAGTCAGGAGGCAATAAAAGAGGGCAAGCAGGCTCTGTGTCTGGGGGCAACAGTGCTGGTCGTGGACGCGGTGCATTGTCATCAGCACATGGCCATGGGACACGCTTGTCCTTCTTTTCGGCAGCTGGACATGTTGAGCCACATCATGCCGAAGACTTGGTAGAGTGGATGACCAAGCCCTCCTCCTCCTCCTCATCCTCTCTCACCCAGGCTCAGGGTACTGGAAAAGCAGCTGCCAAAGCGTCGTCTTCCCTGGTATCAATGTCAGACAAATCATCAGTCACTCCTTCCCTAGACCCACCATGTCCTCCTCCTGAGGAGTCCCCCGAACTGTTTCAGCACAGTGTTGGGTACATGCTCCAGGAGGATGCCCAGCGTTTCGAAGGGTCTGATGATGAAACCCAGCTAGAGGAAGGCAGTAGCGTGAGAGCAGACAGAGGGGATGCTCAAGAAGGACACCAATCTGGCAGTCATGTTCCAGCAGCTGCAGCATACTGCCAGATTGGCTCCAGTGATGAGGAGGGAGGGGATGATGAGGTCACTGACTCCACGTGGGTGCCTAATAGGAGAGAGGAGGAGGAGGAGGATGAGGAGGAGGCACATCTCCAACGAGGCAGGATGCCCTTTGGTGGCCAGCGTAAGGGCAGTACACCGACGGAATCACACCGCAGAGCTCCGCCTGTGCAGGGCGCTGCCTCTGCCCGTCATTCAAAAAGTTCTTTGGTGTGGGCCTTTTTTGAGGCTAGTGCATCAGATCGCACAGCTGCTGTTTGCAACATATGTCTCAAGCGTATATCGCGTGGCCAAAACATCAGCCGCTTGGGTACCACATGCCTGACCAGACATATGTTGACCTGCCATGCAGCTCGTTGGCAAGCCTACCTCAAAGACCCACACCAAAGAACAAAGCGGACCTCTCCTTGCACCGCATCAGCTGGGATCTCCAACCCCACTATAACTTCAGTCCTCTCTGAAACATGCACTGAGAGGAATGAAGGTGTAGAATTAGGTGTGTCACAGCCAAGTACTTGCGCCCACTCTGCTAGCAGTACACCGACGTCCGATTCTAGCAGGCAAATTTCCCTGCCCCAGCTGCTGGACCGTCGAAAGAAGTTCACTCCCAGCCATCCACATGCCCAGCGGTTGAATGCTAGCTTGGCTAAATTGCTAGCGCTTCAACTGCTGCCTTTTCAGTTGGTAGACTCGGCCCCCTTCCGTGAGTTTGTGCAATGTGCAGTTCCTCAGTGGCAGGTTCCCAAACGCCACTTTTTCTCACGGAAGGCTATTCCGGCTCTCTACCGGCATGTGGAAGGCAATGTCTTGGCCTCGCTGGACAGGGCGGTCAGCGGTAAGGTGCATATTACCGCTGACTCATGGTCCAGCAGGCATGGACAGGGACGTTACCTTTCTTTCACGGCCCATTGGGTCACTCTTTTGGCAGCTGGGAAGGATTCAGGACAAGGTGCAGTAGTGTTGGAGGTTGTCCCACCGCCACGCCTCCAAAATGCTACTACTGGTTGTGACACACCTCTCTCCTCCACCCCCTCCTCTTCTTCTTCCTCCATGGCCTCTTCCTGTGGTTTGTCCTATGAACCAGCGGTGCTCCGTAGCCGTTCACGGGGCTACGCAAGTACGCAGGCAAAAAGATGCCATGCCGTGCTTGCGCTGGTGTGTTTGGGGGACAGAAGCCACACTGGGGCAGAGGTCCTGTCTGCTCTGCAGGGCCAGGCCGAGAGGTGGTTGACGCCACGCCAGCTTAAGCCAGGAATGGTGGTTTGCGACAATGGCACCAACCTCCTCTCCGCCCTCCGACAGGGACAACTGACCCATGTGCCCTGTGTGGCTCACGTCCTTAACCTGGTGGTGCAGCGCTTCTTGGGCAGGTACCCGGGCTTACAGGATGTCCTGAGGCAGGCCAGGAAAGTCTGTGTGCATTTCCGCAGATCTTATAATGCCAGTGCTCGCCTGGCTGAGCTGCAAAAGGAGTTGAACCTGCCCAAGAACCGCCTTATATGTGACATGCCCACCAGGTGGAACTCAACGTTGGCCATGCTGCAGCGGCTGCACACGCAGCAGAGGGCCATCAATGAGTACCTGTGCGACTACGGCACCAGGACAGGGTCAGGGGAGCTTGGTTTTTTTTCTCCACGCCAGTGGGGCATGATCAGGGATGCATGCACTGTCCTGGCACCATTTGAGGAGGCCACGAGGATGGTGAGCAGTGACAGTGCATGCATCAGTGACACTGTACCTCTTGTCCACCTGTTGGAGCACACGCTGCGTGGAATAATGGACAGGGCACTTGAGGCAGAACAGAGGCAGGAAGAGGAGGACTTCCTTGCCTCTCAAGGCCCCCTTTACCCAGACAGTGTTCCTTCTGTCCCACCCATCGCACAGGAAGAGGAGGAGGAGGAGGAGGAGGAGGAGGAGGAGGATTGTGTCAGCATGGAGGTGGAGGCTGGCACTCAGCATCATCAGCAGCAGTCTTTTAGGGATGATTTACAGTCCCAAGAAACCAGTGGACTTGTACGTGGCTGGGAGGAGGTGGCTGCGGATCATGTCGTCCTTAGTGACCCAGAGGACTCCGGAGCGAATGCCTCAGCAAACCTACGCTGCATGGCCTCCCTGATCCTGCAAAGTCTGCGGAAGGATCCTCGTATTCTTCGGATCAAGGAGAGGGACCATTACTGGCTGGCCACTCTCCTTGATCCACGGTACAAGGGTAAGGTTGCGGACCTTATGTTACCGTCGCAGAGGGAGCAGAGGATGAGACAACTCCGGGAGGCCTTGCAGAAAGGTCTGTGCAACGCGTTCCCAGAGACTGGGAGGTTGCAAACTCCTGGTCCTGGACAACGAGTTGCTGAGGCTTCGGCCAGTCAAAGAAGGAGCGGTGGGGAAGGTGGCCGTCTGACCGATGCGTTCAGACAATTCTTTAGTCCGCAGCCCCAAAGTATGATCGGTTCCAGCAACCATCGCCAGCGTCTGATAAACATGGTGCAGGAATATCTAGGGGCAAGGTCAGACTTGGACACCTTCCCCACCGAAAATCCTCTGGCTTACTGGGTCTTGAGGATGGATCACTGGCCAGAGCTTGCACAGTATGCAATTGAGCTACTGGCCTGTCCTGCATCCAGCGTTCTTTCGGAACGCACATTCAGTGCTGCTGGAGGATTTGTCACGGATCACAGGGTGCGCCTGTCCACCGACTCGGTTGATCGACTGACTTTCATCAAGATGAACCAGTCTTGGATCACCACCAGCTACCACACACCTGATGCTGATATAACAGACTAATTGATTTTAACATGTCACATCCCTTCAAGACTGATGCTGATGCTGAGTGCCTGTGCTGTTATGTTGACTGGCTATCCTCCTCCTCCGAGTCCTCAATGATACGATTGATGATGATAGCTTGTAAGATCATTTTTGTTTATGGGTGCCGCCACCAGTGCCTAACGCCCAATTTTTCAGCCCCTGTTTAACAGGGGCGTGTAATTACAATTTTTGAAGCAATACTTTGCAACAGGGCTCATTGCTGTGCTCCAAGTACAGTATCTGTGAGGAGTTGCAGTGTTGTGCCACCAGTGCCTAACGGCCAATTTTTCAGCCCCTGTTTAACAGGGGCGTGTAATTACAATTTTTGAAGCAATACTTTGCAACAGGGCTCATTGCTGTGCTCCAAGTACAGTATCTGTGAGGAGTTGCAGTGTTGTGCCACCAGTGCCTAAGGCCCAATTTTTCAGCCCCTGTTTAACAGGGGCGTGTCATTACAATTTTTGAAGCAATACTTTGCAACAGGGCTCATTGGTGTGCTCCAAGTACAGTATCTGTGAGGAGTTGCAGTGTTGTGCCACCAGTGCCTAAGGCCCAATTTTTCAGCCCCTGTTTAACAGGGGCGTGTCATTACAATTTTTGAAGCAATACTTTGCAACAGGGCTCATTGCTGTGCTCCAAGTACAGTTGCTGTGAGGGGTTGCAGTGTTGTGCCACCAGTGCCTAAGGCCCAATTTTTCAGCCCCTGTTCAACAGGGGCATGTAATTACAATTCTTGATCTAATAATTCACAGCAGGGCCCATTGCTGCACCCACCAAGAGTAACTGTCAGGGCTTACAGTGTTGTGGCACCAGCACCACCATCAAAGGCCCAATTTTTACTACCACTGTTCAACAATTATATGTAATTAAAATTCCTGATATAATAGTTGACAGCAGGGCGTTCCAGCACCAACCAAGAGTAACTGTGAGTGCTTACAGTGTTGTGCCAACACCAACAACTAAGGGGCCTATTTCTGCAGAGTATATACGGCAGGTCCCTACTTTCAAACATCCAACTTACAAACGACTCCTACTTGCAAACGCAAGAAGACAACAGGAAGTGAGAGGAAATCTACCACTAGGAAGGAAAATTCTCTCCTGTAAGAATAAATATGGGAGAAAGGTGTCTCCTCTGTACTGATGCTTTATCAGCAATCCTTGTTTCAAGAAAAACACCACATTTCAAAAACAGTTGTCATTGGGACGGAAAGTGAGGTGAAATGTTCTGAACAGGGGCACAGACAGCAAAACAAATGTTACAGGGGTGATAACCCTTACCTATGTTTTCCAAAAAGTTTAAAAATAGATTTTTGGTCTGGAGCTACACTTCAACAATGTACCTGTTCAAAATTACAAACAGACTCTACATAAGAACAAACCTACAGTCCCTGTCTTGTATGCACCGCCTGTATAGGGCTGTTCAGAGTATATAGGGCCTTTTTTATTTTATGTGCGGGGTTCCCCTTAATATCCATACAAGACCCAAAGGGGCTGGTAATGGGCTGGGGTAGGGGGGGGGGTCATGGGGTAGCTATGCCATTTTTCTTAAAGAATTTCATCCATATTACCGGGACCAGACATTACATTAAAGCCGCAAGCAGTTTTAAATGGCTTTTTTTTCCTTTAGAAGTGTCATTTTGTGCAGGGACAGTTCTAAACACGGGAAACACGTGGCACTTCACAGGCATACTTTAGACACCCCCCAGGTACGATATTTAAAGGAATATTTGACTTTTTTTTTTTTCACTTTATGCATCATTAAAATGACTGCTCCCGAAAAACGACCGTTTTTAAAACTTCTTTTTGCATTGATACATGTCCCCTGGTGCAGAACCCGGGTTCCCAAACCCTTTTTAGGACAATAACATGCATAATAGTTGTTATAATTAGCACTTTAGAATTCGAACGTTCGCATCCATTGTATTTAATAGGGTTCTAATGTTCGTTCGAACTTTCGGTCCGTTCGCGGGTTCTGGTGCGAACCGAACCCGGGGGTGTTCGGCTCATCACTATTCATTAGGTCTGTGACAAAGATCGTACGCCAAACCTGTTCGTGCATATCAGAACAGTAAGAGAACCAAGATTAAGTTTGTGCCTGGACCTCCCTCCCACCTTATCTGACCTGTGTCTCGTCTCAACCTGTCTGCTCTTAAAGGGACTATTTATTATCCATGTGAAATAAATACAGAAGTTGGACTTTCAGTTGGTGTGGACAGTTACTTTACTGGGGAGAATTAAGGACTTGTTTCTGGCCAAGGCAGAAGCGAGGTCATCTCGGGAGGATTCTAACACCAGCCGCAGGCAGGCCGGAGAAAACTAACACTGCTCAACCTCCCCATCCAGGAGGGTACGGGCTTGTGGTGTGGTGTGCCTCAGTCTTTCCTGCGGAGGAGCCAAATTAAGAAAAGCAGGTAAAGGCAGGGGTGGGTGCGCTATAGTAATATAGGGGAAATCTTCCAATAAGGACACTAGTTCTGGTAAACTGGTGATCCCTTGGAATTCCCTTAATTTACAAGGATTTCCTCCCACTTCCTGTTTGGCTATGGGACAGGAAGTGAAGGGAAATCTCTGCAATAAGACATAGATGGCAAAAAAAAATCTGACAGGGGTTATAACCCTCCCATCCAAAATTAAAAAGTTTTGCCTATAGTTCTACTTTAAAGAGGAAGTAAACCCTGATGGGTTTTACTTCCTCTTTTGATCCCTGCAAACCCTGCAAATTAAAAGCATAATGGGTTAGTATGCATCGCATACTAGCCCATTATGTGACACTTACCTGGCAAACGAAGCCAGCGCTGTCCCCTGTGCAGGCCGCGTCCATCTTTGCCCCTCTTCCTTCCGAGGGGCGTGGACTCCGGCTCTGCGACTGGCCGGAGCCATGTGACATCAATCCCGTGCATGCGCGTGGCAGCCCTCAGTCACGGCACACGCTGGGGAAGAAACGGCACGGAGGTCCGTTTCTTCACAGCGCATGCGCCGATGACATCATCAGCGCACTACAAGGCAAATATCTCCTAAACAGTGCACGTTTTGCAGATATTTCCACTACCTATAGGTAAGCCTTATTCTAGGCTTACCTATAGGTAAAAGTCAGGAAGGAGGGTTTACAACCGCTTTAAACTTGGGCTTTAGTCATGTGTACCTCAGGCCACATTTTTTTCCTATATTTCCTCTCCACATCCTGTTACCTTGAGCTGTACAAGCCTAGAGAATAGTTTAAAAAACATAAAGAACAAAAATGGTGTAAAGTACAATAACTAGGGTTGCGCCGATACCAGTATCGGTGCCGATACTAAGCATTTGCACGAGTAAATGCTCTAATACTTTCATGCTCAGTTATTTCAGCTGTCAGTGGGATTGCCCACTGACAGCTGAAATGCAAAAAAATAATGAATTATCGTTTGTTAAATAGCGGGGCCGCCAATCACTCATTCAGCTGTTAGCGGGGTTCCCCTGTTGACAGCTGAAGTGTAAACAAAGTCCCAGCAATTAGAGCTGTCAAAAAAAAAATGTTTATCAACAACATTGCTCAGCTGCTAAAACAAATCAGAAAGATAAAAAGAAACATTGTTTCTTTTTGCATCTTTCTATTTATTCATCTACAGATCAAAGGGATGAACTTTGATCTGTAGATAAAGTCAGTTTAACACTTCCCGCCCGGCCTATAGCAAAAGACGGCCGGGCAGTGGTTCCGTTATCCTGACTGGACGTCATATGACGTCTTTAGGGGTAACAGCCGGCGCACGCTCGGCGAGCGGTGGTGCGGCGTGTCAGTCTGACACACCGCAACACTGATCTCGGTAAAGAGCCTCTGACTGAGGTTCTTTACCACGTGATCAGCCGTGTCCAATCACAGCTGATCACAGTGTAAACAGGAGTAGAGGAGAGCAGATCAGCTGCTTTCCTGTCAGGGGGGGGGTCTTCGCAGTCCCCCCCCCCGAGGATTTCCACTTCAGACCACCAGGGATGCCACCAGGACCACCAGGGATTGTTACCACTGATGACCACCAGGTATGCCACCCACGGCTACCAGGGATGCCAATCTCTGCCCAAAATCAATGCCAATCAGTGCCAACAAATGGTGCCAGTCAGTGCCCATCACTAAGTCCTGCCAGTGTATCCTTATCAGTGATACCCATCAGTGCCCATCAGTGCCACCTATCATTGCCACCCATAAGTACCCATCAGTGCAGCCTTTCAGTGCCCATCAATGTCGCCTAGCAGTACCCATCAGTGCCTATGTGTGCCTATCAATGCCCATCAGTGCTGCATACCAGTGCCCATCATCAGTGCCACCTTATTAATGCCACCTCATCAGTGTCACCTTATCCGTGCCCGTCAGTGCAGCCTCATCAGTGCCCATCAGTGAAGGGGAAAACGTACTTATTTGCAAAATTTTATAACAGAAACAAAGAAAAACTAATTTTTTTTCAAAATGTTCGGTCTTTTTTTATTTGTTGCGCAAAAAATTAAAACCCCAGCAGTGATCAAGTACCAACAAAAGAAAGCTCTATTTGTGGGAACAAAATTTAAAAAAAATGTATTAGGGTACAGTGTAGCATGACGCTAAAAACCTGAAAATTGGCCTGGGCAAGAAGGAGGGAAAGTGTCTGGTATTGAACTGGTTAAAGCAACCTGTCAAGTAAAAAAACAAATTTTTTATTGAATGTTCCTCTGTTTAACCCCTTATTAACCCTTAATTTACTCTACTTAGCCTTAAAGGGGTTGTAAAGTCAGATTTTTTTTTTATCTTAATGCATTCTATAAAAAAGCCTTCTGTGTGTAGCAGCCCCCCTCAGCCCCCCCCCCTAATACTTATCTGAGCCCCATCTCTGTCCAGGGATGTCCATGAGTGTCTCAGCCACCCTGGACTCTCCCTCCAATTGGCTGAGACACAGCAGCGGCGCCATTGGCTCCCACTTCTGTCAATCAAAGTCAGTTAGCCAATCAGGAGAGAGGGGCAGGGGCCAAATTGCAGCTCCGTGTGTCTGAATGGACACACAGAGCTGCAGCTCAGCTTGGGTGCCCCCATAGCAAGCTGCTTTCTGTGGGGGCACATGGCAGAAGTAAGGGGCCAGGAGCACAGAAGAGGGACCCGAGAAGAGAAGGATCGGGTCTGCTCTGTGCAAATCCACTGCACAGAGCAGGTAAGTATAACATGTTTGTTATTTTTATATAACAAAAACCTAGCCTTTACAATCACTTTAATTAACTCTCTATTCTCCTTCTCCATTTAATTATTATTTTCCTGCTGATTTTTTTTATTTTTTATAAACTATTAATAATTAAAACTTTTTTTTGTTTGCTTCGTTCGTTAAAATTTACACATTTAACATATATTTACACTATTCACATTAAAAAAGTGCAAGATGAAAAAAAATTATAATAATTAATAAATTAAAAATCAAATGCCACATTTTATATCAAATGTTTATTACATTTTTATATAGAAATATTTTATGCATGTCAAAAGTAATTTCATGCTGAGTCGGACATTTTTGTATCTTAGCTTACAAATGTCAGCTTCAAGAGCCTGGTGTTCAGCAAGCATTTAAAAAGATTTAGCAGGCATTTGTTAAGCTTTGAATGTTGGCATAGCTCAGCCTAGTCTCTTAGAGCCTGTTAAATTCCTGCTGAAGCCCACTACAAGCCCAACTGAAGCCATAGCCAGAACACCGATTAACATCTGTATTCATCACTCCCAGCCAGGATCCGAACTCCGAAGGATGGCATAAAAGCACCAAGAAAGCTGCTTCGTGCTTTTTAGATTAATAAAAGAAGTGTTGTAAATGTTTGTAAGACATTCTGCCAATTAAGGCCACTATTTACAGGCACACATTAAATTATACTAGCAGTGGCTTAAAGTGGTATTAAAGCGTTTGTTACCAGAACAATTCATATTGCTGATATGTGCCTGCTGTACCATCAGCGGGTTCTTCTTTTGGGGGGCCGCAAACAAACGCACTTACCTGCTCATGTAGCGGGGCTGTGGTGTCCTCTCCTGGAGTGCGGGCAGCGGCAGCTCTGGTGTACGCTCCTCCAGCTTCCTCCGCCATCTGTCTCCTCTTCTGCCAAAGCGCTAGGCATTCAATAGGATCGCCTGACGCTTTGGCCAATCGGGAAACAGGTTGCACCACAGATTTTCCCCCTGAAGAAGATACGTCACCCCTGTATCGACACGCGTTGGGGAGGGGTCAGGACAGCACGACAGGCAGCTTGAAAGCTGAGGAGGACACTCGTATCATCCCAATACCACTTTGGTATATAACTGTACATGCTAATCATAGAATGGTGCACTGACGCACCCGATCTGTGTGAGTACCCCTGAAGGGGATTTTGCTTTATTTAATAATTTGTTTAAAACTTTATTGAGTTTTCCTATTTTTTCCTATTTTATATATCCCGGATGGATATGCTGAGGAGCCCAGGCGCCTGACACTATTAAAGAGCCCAGAGGTGGTTCACATGCGTGTTTTGACTTAGCTTAATTGCAAAGTCACACGCTCTAAGGTGAGCGTTCACTACGGGGGGCACCTGAGTGATGACACCCTAGCACGTCTTGGATCACATATCAAGTTGTTTTTCTAATTGCATGGACTATATTATCACGTTATCAGTGACGCAGCTGGATGCTACTCATATGCACATGAGCACCTTGTCATATGACCTGAACAACATATTTTTGCTTGTATTGCTTTTCTCAGCACGGTCATTAATGACATATTTGGACACTTTATAACTGCACAGGAGCGCTTTGATATATTATTTGCTTATGCATTTTGGTATTTTAAACACAGTTATGCACCAAGCACTTTAAATTGAGTTTACCATTATATGTTATATGTATTTATTTGATGTATTTACTCATATAAGTATTTAATCTATTTATTACTCATTTGATTCAATATTTATTTTTGGAAGTAATATACACACTTTTTAGTGTACACTACAAGTAATACCATTTTTTAGCGCAGCGTATATACCGTAATTTATTCAGGTTGCACCACCTGCCTCCTGATTGGCGGGGAGGAACTTTAGTGTGAAAATAGCGAAAATTCATTCACTATCGTCACACAACTGGGTGGGCTCAGAGCGCAATGCTCTGCGCTCCGAGGCCATCCTTTTTTAAGCTTATTAGAGCCTCTGGCTCTAATCAGGTGTTTCAAAAAAACACCCTCCCTGCATTGGAATCCATAGTCCGTGCCCTGATATGTAGATCAGGGGGGCGGACGCATGGATAGGGAAGGTGGCGCCCATGCGCCCTCAGTGGACAGGCCGCCACTGTGTACCATGTACTTTTATGAGAAGGTATCCTGTACTCTGTGTATTGCTATCCAACATTTGTCCGTGGAAAATCAAACAACTATTGTCCCATGGAGCATACAAATGGTCGGCCTGTCATCACATAATTTTCTTTGGAAAATCCGATCATGTGTATGAGGCTTTAGGCTGTAAAAATCCCAGAATGTCTTTGCAGCTGAAAACTGACAACAGAGTTGTTTGTAGTTCTAAAAAAAAAAAAAAATGTGTGCAGGAGTACTAACAATTGTCATAACATAAACCAGGGGTCTCCAACAGTGGCGGCTGGTGCTCCATCAGTTGGGGGGTGGGCGTCAGATGGACCTGGCCACGGCAGTGCTCTGCGCCCTGAGCCCACCCTTTTTTTAAGCCTATTGGAGGCTCTGGCTCTATTCACCTGCTTCAAAAAAATACACCCCCCCATTGGAATCCATGGTCCGGCGCCCTGTATGTAGATCAGGGGGGCGGACGCATGGATGAGAGGGAACTCTGATGGGGCTTCTGATGTAAGGGGGGGACCCGAATGTAAGGAGGAATTTAATGGGGACTTTTTTTCTGTAGAATCCTATGCAAATTACAAAAAAAAACTCCAAGCAAAACATATTCATTCATTTAAATTTGATTTGTTCATTTATAAAGCTGAGGTTTTTCAGTCTGTGTTTTTTTATACTATGTGGCCTCCCATACTGAAAAGTTTGGAGACCCCTGCTATTGTGATGGTTATTATTATTTATTGTGTGACAGCAGGAAGGTAAAGTCACCTGGTTGCATCCAGGGGGGTAGATATATTTCGCCCAGATTCAGGCTTTACGCCGACTTATACAACTAGGTGGAGAGTTGTATAAGGCTAGTGGGCTCATGGATGACTCATACCTCTAGGGAGAGTGTGGGGCGTCGTGCAGACAGAGATGAGGAGACCAGCTGAACCTTGTCAGCTCATTTAGGCCTCTATAAGAACTCCCAGATTCATTAGATGCAGCTCATGCCTGGAAGCAGACCTGTGTGGACTTCCTGGAGAGAGTGAACCCTTGTCCGGTGAGACAAAGCCTGTGTGGCTATTTGCTTGGACATTTAAAACCAGGGACTTAGGGACTAGGACAGCACTAGGCTGATCCCAGTTGTTAGTTAGGAAACCTGTATGTTTAGTCAGAGGTCAAGTTGACCAGGATTTAATTTGTTTATGTTTCTTTTGGCTTTGCTGTGTTTTGTCACTGTAAATAGAAAATAAACCGCACCTTTTTTTTGATTTTGAAAACCACAACCTCCGTTTGCTGGGCCTGTTTTTGTGTGGGGAGCCCATCCCGGGGGTCACACACACCCGCTGCCAAGCTAACCCCCTCACAGTTGGTGGAGAACCAGTGGCAGTTTTTTTTTAAGCCAGCATGGAGGAGATACTGAAGCAGCTGGCTCTAGCAAATGCCAATCAACAGCAGACAAATGCAGGTTTGCAAAAGAGCCTTGCAGCTCAACAACAGAACTTCGCAGCCCAGCAGCAAGCTCATCAACAGAGCCTTGCAGCCCAGCAGCAAGCTCACCAACAGAGTCTGGAAGCTCAGCAACAAGCCCAGCAGCAATCTGAGGCCCGCTTCATAGACCTGTTACAGAAGCAAGAGCAGAGACTACAACAAATGGAAGCAGTAATGCAGCAACGTCCGCAGACCAGTGAGGAAAGCCGTCCCACTAATACCACGTCCTTTGGGGTGAGTCGTTTATTGACAAAAATGACTGGAGAGGATGATCCAGAGGTATTTTTGACCACATTTGAAAGGACTGCTGAAAGAGAAAAGTGGCCTGAGGAGCAGTGGGCTGGACTGGTGGCTCCTCTGTTAACTGGTGAATCGCAGAAGGCTTACTATGACCTAGAGCCTGACCAAGCAAAAGACTATGTGATGCTAAAAGCTGAGATATTGGCAAGGCTGGGTGTCACCCAGGCTGTCCGGGCTCAGCGTGTGCATAACTGGACTTTCCAGCTTGGAAAACCCCCCAGGTCTCAAATGTATGATCTCATTCACCTGAGCAGAAAGTGGCTACAGCCAGAGACTTTGTCCGCACCAAAGATTGTGGAACGTGTTGTAATGGATCGGTTTTTGAGAGCTCTTCCTACTGCCATCCAAAACTGGGTAAGCCATGGAGACCCAGAGACGGCCGATGGTCTTGTGGATCGTGTGGAGAAATACTTGGCTACAGAGAACCTGACGGCCTCTTCCAGAGACACTCGGACTTTCCACCCTAAGACCAGACCATCCCCAGGGGCGGATAAGAGGATTCCAAGGGGTAAGGGTGGAGAGAGTGAGAGGGTGGGAGCTCTACCCCAAGTTTGGCGAGAACAGCCTGGGAAATCAGCGGCTCAAGAGGCGGCAAGAAGGATCGTTTGCTACCGCTGCCGGCAAGCGGGACATATTGCAGCCAATTGCCCGGTTGTGGAGGAACCCATGCAGTGTGACTTTCTGATGGGCAGACGTCAGTCGCTGTGTGCGACAGTCGCATGCACTGCCATTCGAGGAACTGAGAAACATTTATGCAAAATGTGTGTTAATGGTAGAAATGTTGTGGTATTGCTGGATTCAGGTAGCCTTGTGACCCTGATAAAGGCTGAGTTAGTTAAAACAGAGGTCTCTGGGAATAGCAAGGTAGCTGTTATTTGTGTGCATGGGGACACCCGAGAGTATCCAGTGACTACAGTGTGTTTCGAGACCCCCAAAGGTACCCTCTCTCATCCAGTGGGCTTAGTATCTCAGTTACCGCATGACGCCATTGTGGGAAGGGATTTTCCGAAGTTCTGGGAACTGTGGGATGATCCTGAGCCCCCCACTGGTGCCCCTATGTACCAGGAATGTGATAGCCAGAACTCCCCTGAGAGTGGTGAGGACTCTCCGGAATTTCCCTTATCAGTATTGGCAGGGGAGACTCAAGAAACTGGAGAGGAGCCCACCTCCTCAGACGAAAACCTACCGTCTGTGGAGTTTTCTGATCTTGAGGTTCACAGGGAAAACTTTGCCACAGAACAGTTGAAAAACCCCGCCCTAATAAAGGCACGCGAAAACGTAGTGAAAATAGATGGCGAGTTAGTGAACCCAGATAATACCTGCACTTACCCATACTTCAGCGTAGAGAAGGACCTACTGTATCGGGTGGCAAAAAGGGCAGAAGAAACCGTTGAGCAGCTTGTGGTGCCCAAACCTTACAGGAAGTTGGTGTTGGAGTTGGCCCATGGGCACATTCTTGGAGGTCATCTGGGGACAGAGAAAACCCGAGAGAGGGTATTACAGAGATTCTATTGGCCGGGGGTGATAAAGGACATAGAAAATTATTGTTCCTCCTGCCCTGTGTGTCAGAGGTCGGCCCCGATGCCACATTTCCGTAGCCCGCTGGTCCCTCTACCCATCATTGAGGTCCCGTTTGAGAGGATCGCCATGGATTTGGTAGGTCCTATAATCAAGTCCGCTAGGGGGCACCAGTACATATTAGTTATAATGGACTATGCCACCCGTTATCCAGAAGCGATCCCTCTCCGAAATACCTCGGCCAAAACCATAGCCAAAGAGCTATCTCTTGTGTTTAGCCGGGTGGGTATTTGTAGAGAACTGCTTACGGACCAAGGTACACCCTTTATGTCCCGGGTTATGAAGGAGCTGTGTAAATTGTTCAAAGTGACGCAATTACGTACATCTGTGTATCACCCCCAAACCGATGGGCTGGTTGAAAGATTCAACAAAACCCTAAAGCAAATGTTGAAGAAAGTGGTGGATAGAGATGGAAAGGATTGGGACTGTCTACTTCCTTATCTGATGTTTGCCCCAATCCTCTACGGGATTCTCCCCCTTTGAGTTACTGTATGGGAGACACCCAAGAGGGCTGTTGGATATTGCCAAGGAAACTTGGGAAAGTGAGAGTTCTCCCCACAGGAGTGTGATTGAGCATGTCGCCCTGATGCAAGACCGAATTGCACAGGTAATGCCCATCGTGAAGGAACATTTGGCCCAAGCGCAGTTAGCACAGCAGAGAGTGTACAACCGTGGAGCCAAGACCCGTACCTTTTCCCCGGGGGATAGGATACTGGTACTTGTCCCTACGGTTGAAAGTAAATTCCTTGCCAAATGGCAAGGCCCCTACGAGATAATGGAAAAAGTGAGCGAAGTGAATTACAAGGTCAGACAACCAGGAAGGCGAAAGCCCGAACAGATCTATCACGTTAATCTGTTGAAAGCCTGGAGGGATAGAGAGTCCCTAGTCGCAGACACTTGGTCACCAGCTCAAACTGGTTGCGTGATTCCTGAGGTTGGAATAGCAGCCACCTTGTCACAACCCCAACAACAGGAGGTTAAGGAGTTTGTGCTTCGCAACAAGGAGGTATTCTCTGAGCTGCCGGGACAAACATCTGGGGTAGAGCATGACATCATTACCCCGCCCGGTGAAAGGGTGAAGTTAAAACCCTATTGGATCCCAGAGGCCCGACGGGAGGCAATACGGGAGGAAGTACAGAAAATGCTGAACTTAGGGGTGATAGAGGAGTCCCAAAGTGATTGGTCTAGTCCCATTGTGTTGGTGCCTAAACCGGATGGGAGCTGGCGATTTTGTAACGATTTTCGTCAGTTGAACAAAGTTACAAAATTTGACACCTACCCCATGCCACGTATAGATGAGTTGATCGACCGGCTGGGAACAGCCCGATACATGACGACTCTTGACCTCACAAAAGGGTATTGGCAAATCCCCCTGGCCAAATTGGCCAAAGAGAAAACCGCATTTGTAACCCCAGACGGGGCGTTCCAATATAAAAGAATGCCGTTCGGGTTACAGAATGCGCCGGCCACATTCCAGCGGAAAATGGACCAGATGCTGAGGCCCCATCGGAAGTATGCTGCGGCTTACCTGGATGACGTAATTGTCCATAGCACAGATTGGGCCTCACATCTGCCAAAAGTGCAAGCAGTCCTGGACTCTGTTCGGGAAGCGGGGTTTACGGCTAACCCCAAGAAGTGTACCATTGGGCAGGAGGAGGCCAAATATCTTGGGTACACCATTGGGAGGGGAGTAATAAAACCCCAACTCAACAAAGTCGAGGCCATCCAGAGTTGGCCACGTCCCAACAGCAAGAAGCAGGTACGAGCCTTTCTGGGAATCGCTGGGTATTATCGGCGATTCATTCCCCACTTTGCCTCTAAGGCTGTGCCCCTAACCAACCTAACGAAGGGGAAAGGGTCGATCATGATTAAATGGACCCCCGAGGCTGAGGCAGCATTCCAATTCTTGAAACAAGCCTTATGTAGCCAGCCAGTGTTGTACTCACCCGACTTCTCTAAAGACTTTGTCGTACAAAGTGATGCGTCAGATGTGGGGTTAGGAGCAGTATTGTCCCAGGTCTGGAACGGGGAAGAGCACCCAGTCATTTACCTCAGCAGGAAGTTGAAGTCCCATGAGGTAAATTACGCCACCGTTGAAAAGGAGTGTTTAGCGGTGAAGTGGGCTCTAGATTCCCTTCGGTACTACCTGCTAGGTAGGCACTTTGACATGGTTACGGATCACGCTCCGTTAAAGTGGATGGCTCAAAACAAGGAAACAAATAGAAGAGTGAATAGGTGGTTCCTGGCCCTCCAGGAATTCAACTTCACAGTAAAGCATCGCCCTGGCGTTCAAATGGGGAATGTGGATGCTTTGTCTCGAGTACATGAATGCCTGATTGCTGGTGTTCCAACCCCGAGGTTAAAACAAGAGGGGGGGGTATGTGACAGCAGGAAGGTAAAGTCACCTGGTTGCATCCAGGGGGGTAGATATATTTCGCCCAGATTCAGGCTTTACGCCGACTTATACAACTAGGTGGAGAGTTGTATAAGGCTAGTGGGCTCATGGATGACTCATACCTCTAGGGAGAGTGTGGGGCGTCGTGCAGACAGAGATGAGGAGACCAGCTGAACCTTGTCAGCTCATTTAGGCCTCTATAAGAACTCCCAGATTCATTAGATGCAGCTCATGCCTGGAAGCAGACCTGTGTGGACTTCCTGGAGAGAGTGAACCCTTGTCCGGTGAGACAAAGCCTGTGTGGCTATTTGCTTGGACATTTAAAACCAGGGACTTAGGGACTAGGACAGCACTAGGCTGATCCCAGTTGTTAGTTAGGAAACCTGTATGTTTAGTCAGAGGTCAAGTTGACCAGGATTTAATTTGTTTATGTTTCTTTTGGCTTTGCTGTGTTTTGTCACTGTAAATAGAAAATAAACCGCACCTTTTTTTTGATTTTGAAAACCACAACCTCCGTTTGCTGGGCCTGTTTTTGTGTGGGGAGCCCATCCCGGGGGTCACACACACCCGCTGCCAAGCTAACCCCCTCACAATTGCCTTTACTTTTTTTCTTTGTACTAACTACTATACTACCTCTTTCAGCACTTGCTTGCTGTGGTGTGGAAGGGATGGAATTTCCTGAGATCTGAGATGCTGAAAAAGACTGGTGAGTTAGGCCAGCCATACACAGAGTGAAGTTCTTTCCTGCAACCACAGACAGGAGAATCCCTCCCATAGATCCATTGTATTTTCCCGGCATGGGGGCTGGAAGGCCGTCTCCGCCAAGAGAAGACAGTAATTATTGCTAGCAGCTATACCAGCCACTAGTGATAATCATATGCAAAATCCAGCAGGCTGGTTGTACCTAAGTTGATCGATAGATGAACTTTGTACATTTAGCCTGCCCATACATGGTTCAAATCTCAAGCGGTTCCTGCTGAACCAGCCAAAATTCGAACCATCTATGACCGGCCTAAGGGTCGCTGTCCCGGGGATCGGTAAAAATAGTTGAGCCTTTTTGAATGTCTTGTCAATGCATGTAACAACAGATCCTGCAAGATTTTTCGCAACATAGTGCACCACATCACACAAAGCATTAGCGGTTGTGTCACTCAGGCCCGGGCATTTTAGACTGAGCAGTCCATTTTTTTTTTTAAACCAAAACCTTACTGCAACAAAAGCACCAAGACCCCTGAGAGCTTATTGGACGATGGCAGACCAGTACAGCACCAGAGAAGAAGAATAAAGACAGTATCTGGCTACACCCATAGTGTATTCTAAGCACGTTGCGCATCCTATGCAATGTGAGTGGCCTGATACATCTTTATTACTCCTCCGATGGGTAGCCTAGGCTACCAGCCTCCTGTCCATCCCTGAACATGGTGTGAACCAGCCCTGTGTCCTGGAGCCCAGTGCTAAAAACTTGGCCCACCACCTTGCCTGGCGAGGGGGGGGGGGCACTAGCTTGGGCACCTGGGGCAATTGCCTCACATCTGCCTGGGGTCACCCCCTCTGTGGCAGCCAGAATCCGTTTGATTTGGGGGGTGTCATGACTTCAGCTCTGGGGGGTTCATGCTGGAAATTGTAGTCCTTCACTTTTGGGGGGTCACATCCCAAAAATTGAAGGACCATAAGTCCCATCGTGAACCCCTGAGGTCTAAGGATGTGACCTCCTCTGTCCCTGCATCTCTGCCTGGCTCCCTCATGACAGCCCAACAGGTTCCATCCCAGGCCTCCCCTCAGACTTTCAAATCTACTTCCCTTCTTTTTCTGAGCAGGGGGCCGCTGCCGCAGAGGCTGGAGAAGGTGGGTGGAGTTGAGCACTAGGAGCAGGAGGAAGTTACATCCTCCTCCGCTCTGAACGCTGGATCCTCTCTCTTCATTACGTGATGTCACTGGTTTCTAGACACCAGGCGGCCCTAGCAACCAGACAGTGGGCAGTGGCGGCCAGCAGAACTGGGTCTTGACCAGGATTAGCACTGTGAGTAAAGCTTTTTTTGGAGCATCAGAGTGGCCGGGGGGGGGGGGCAATTGCCACCCTGCCCCCCCGGAACAGTCCACCCCTGCCATGCAGCCTGGTGTGTCCTATGGTCAGTCCGGGCCTGATGAGCTTTAAAGCTGCACATATTTTTTAACACATTCCACAGCAATGTGGTGGTACGAACTGCCATGATAGGTAACATCTTTTTTTCTTGCCTATGCATTGCGCCTGCATTAGACAGGGTTGCCCAGCACAATGCATCTGGTGTGAATCAGCTTCTAGTGCCTTATTCCTCCCACCTGAGGGCTTCGTAGCTTAAAGCTTCAAAACACTCAGCGAACCAGATCCCATGGGCCTTGTTCACATTTGAGTGTTCAGTCTTCTGTAGCTCAACACCCGAATCTCAAAACAATACATGAGTTATTTTGAAGCAGAATTGGGCATTTTTGGTTCCATGGACTTCAATAGCAGAACGTGAAAAAAAAAATAGCAATTCTGCCTCCTGTATGGCACTTTACATTTTGAGATGGGAATGAGGGATACCTACTATCAAACGTATGTAGGCATAGGACATAAACAACCAAAATACATTTTTTTCATTCATTAAAATATTTTCTGTTGGATAACTTCTAATTGTCTTTTCATAGAGACTCATCCTTTCAAATGGGCCAGACTTATAAAGATAAAACATTTGGTTTGAACAGTTGTGCTTTTTGTCTGTGTTAATTTCCTCTGGTGTCTTCAAAGTGGTGAAACAGTTATTTTTATGCAAAGATGTGTTGCAACAATTTACTGAAAACCAATAGAGCTGAGCTCAGTACAATTTACTTTTCAGAATATAGACCAGACACACATTCATGTATGCATAGGCTCTGTACTACGCATTATCTTGCGTCAATGTGCAATACAGCAACGCATTGTGTTTACTTTTTGCAGCATGTTGCCATTGATTTTTAATGTCCCGAAAACATACATGGGAAAAACAAGGCTGGTATGTTTTTTGGCCAGTCAATGTGCCTTGATGGCCCAAAATTTGTAGGTGTGAATATACACCTCATGGGAACAAGTACAGTGAAACCTCGGATTGCGAGTAACGCGGTTAAAGAGCGTTTCGCAATACAAGCATTTTTTTTTTTAAATCCTGACTCAGCTTGCGTGTGTTGTCTCGCAAAATGAGCAGGATTCAAGCCTCTGCGGTATGCAGTACTGCATTTGGCCAGAGGGGTGGAGGCGCCAGAGATGAGCGGAGCCAATCGGAGCCGTTCTGAGCCGTTTGGAAATACTCGAAAATACTCGGAAAAACTCTGTTCCCGAGCCTTTCCAAGGGTTTCCGAGTTGAGCCGACCTGTCCCTGAGTATTTCTGAGGCTCTCCGGTGCCCCCCCCACCTCTGGCCACATGCAGTATTGCATGCCATAGAAGTCAACACGGAACAAAATATTTTCATTTCCATTGACTTCTATGGGGAAACTCGCTTTCATATGTGAGTGCTTTGGATTACGAGCATTCTCCTGGAATGGATTATGCTCGTAAATCAAGGTTCCACGGTATCTTGAAACTATACCACTATTTCACAAATAGAAAGCTGATATTCCTATGCTAAGGGAAGACTGGGATGAATACACTTCACTCCACATCAATGATCTCAGCAAAAGATACATTTAAACAAGTTACATTTTTGCAGCAAGTCTTAGATACTCCTCAAAGGTTGCACAGAATCAGTCCCAAGGTCCCAGACACTTATAATATAAATATTTTTTTTATGCACAGAGTGTGGGGCTGTCGAATGGTTTGCACCTTCTGGACCAAAATCAATAGAGTTTCTGGCCTTCCCTGGGCCTTGACCCCTTTACTCCTACATCTTGGCATACAATCCAACCCTGGGATATCTACATATTGATACCTGTTTATCTTCTATGTCATATTTTATGCTAGAAGAGAAATTTTGCCTAAATGGAATCTTGTAAACTCCCTATCCTCCCTTAAGACTAGTACAGATGGGCTGAATGTCAGGCGGCATCAGCAAGGTTTGATAGAAACCGGCCGACATTCGGCCAGTGTGTACTGCAGCCGATGATCAAAAAAGGTCTGCCGATCGGCTCCTGATCATCGCTCTTAGCCAATGGCTTAGAGTGCTGACTAGAGTGTTCTGGCGGGGGCCGTCCTTCTGTCAGAACACAATAGCACAGCAGGGGAGATCGCTGTACTAACATCGCATGGTTAGCACAGCTGCTCCTCTAGAGCTGGCAGTTTTTTCTGATTCAGCCCTACTGGGTTGAACGAAAAAAAACGACTAGTGTGTGCTAGGCTTTACCCACTATCGCAGCAATTAAGAGTGTCCTCCCACTGTGCCAACTGACCTTCATGAGTAGAGGGTGCCTGGCTAAATTTGAAAAAACAATATGGTCTATTTGGAGCACTCAGCCACGCCCTACTGATTAGTTTGCTTTTTCCTTGGCGCCCATCTTAAAATTGTGGCTATCAGCAACACATATATTCCTATCATCCTCTGTTTTACTTGCATTGTCCACTGTTCGCACAGAACCCAACAACACACGAAGATGTAACAAATCACTTTTATTCATTGATATTGTATTGTACAAGTTATAGAATAGATTTGTTATGTACACTGTATTGGATAGCCCCTTTTGACCTCCCAACCCATGTAGGTGTATGCTATACTTTTTTTTTTTTTCAGTTTTTGAACTTTTTGTACCTTGAAAATCAATAAAAAAGAACTGTTGACCATTTCTACCCATTTCTACCATTTTCCCGCCTCTTACCCTGATACCCCAATCAATGCCTCCGAAACCCACATTCAGTTTCTTTCTCTCTTTTCCCTTTTCTATCTTGATTATTCCTCACTGCATCATCAACCTTATTGTCCCCTAAACATGGTCCTCGCTTAATGGCCACTCACTCAGTAACTCATCACTAGGACATTAACCACTTAAGGACCGCCGCACGACGATATACGTGGACAGAATGGCACAGCTGGGCATAAGGGCGTACAGGTACGTCCCCTTTAAGATCCCAGCCATGGGTCGCGGGCGCGCCGCCGGCGGCGTGCTTGCGACCCGGTCCGAAGCTCCGTGATCGCCGCCGGTGTCCTGCGATCGGGTCACAGAGCTGAAGAACGGGTAGAGGTAAGTGTAAACAAACGTTTCCCAGTTCTTCCTAGTGGCATGTCAGTGATCGTCTGTTCCCTGTCATAGGGAACAACGATCAGTGAAGTGTCACGCCAAGCCACGCCCCCCCTACAGTAAGAATCACTCACTAGGGCACACTTAACCCCTACAGCGCCACCTACAGGTTAACCCCTTCACTGCCAGTGTCATTTTCACAGTAATCAGTGCATTTTTATAGCACTGATCGCTGTAAAAATTACAATGGTCCCAAAATGGTGTCAAAAGTGTCCGATGTGTCAGCCATAAGGTCGCAGTCACGATAAAAATCGCTGATCGCCGCCATTACTAGTAAAAAAAAAATATTAATAAAAATGCCATAAAACTATGCTCTATTTTGTAGACACTATAACTTTTGCGCAAACCAATCAATAAACGCTTATTGCGATTTTTTTTACCAAAAATATGTAGAAGAATATGTATCGGCCTAAACTGAGGAAAAAAAATGTTTTTTTTATATATTTTTGGGGGATATTTATTATAGCAAAAAGGTAAAAAATATTGAATTTTTTTCAAAATTGTTGCTCTATTTTTGTTTATAGCGCAAAAAATAAAAACCACAGAAGTGATCAAATACCATCAAAAGAAAGCTCTATTTGTGGGAAAAAAAGGACGTAAATTTTGTTTGGGAGCCATGTCGCACGACTGCGCAATTGTCAGTTAAAGCGACGCAGTGCCGAATCGCAAAAAGTGGCCTGATCTTTGACCAGCGAAATGGTCCGGGGCTGAAGTGGTTAAACAGAACTAAGTCCAACTCTATATTTCATTACATTACTATTCCCCTACATAAGTGCCATATTTCTGCGCGATAATGAAGGCCTCTGTCTGTCAAACTCAACTACTGACAGGAAAAATGTACTTATGTCCTAATGCTGCTTGTCCAATTAAGTTGTACTGATTGTAAGGAGATACATGGTTGTATGTCTTCATTTCATGGCAACATATCATTCAACTCTTTATAAGTGTTACAAATTCTTATACTGTAATGACATTAACCATCAATAAAAATTTATTGAAATGGAAAAATCAACTTGAAAAAATACATGAAAATACGTACATAAGTGTGAAGGAGGGCACAGCCCCTAATTTTTATTTGGACAATTGGTAACTAAATCCCTAGCTTTTTTTCTGTCTGCAGGCTACAGGTTTATTCAAATGAGACACTGCTGAGCACCGTGGTTCCATCCACCATCCCCTACATCTCTACTGTGTCTTGCAGAGACATAGGAGTCAGTGGTCCTGGAAGAAACCACAGCACTCAACGGGGGAAACCAGGCATCCAACACACCAGAGTGTTTTGGAAGAAGAGGATTCTCTTAGCAATGTAGCTCTTGAAGAGAGTGTGGGCTGCATGAGTGAGTGAGTGAGTGAATAACTTATATAGCGCTACAAATGCGAACTGAATCGCCTCAAGGCGCTTTGCATCCAGTGACGTCCTGATCCATCAGAAGAGGTGGGTCTTACGTTTTTTCCTGAAAGCCCGATGGTTTTCTTCCATGCGGATGTCCGTGGGAAGAGCGTTCCATAGCCGTGGTCCTTGGACTGCAAATCTTCGTTCTCCCTTCCATTTGTAGCGGGATTTGGGGATGTGAAGGAGGTTTTGATTGGTTGATCGGAGAATGTGATTTGGTGAGTAGTGTTTTATTTTCTCGCATAAATATTGAGGTGCGTTTCCTTGTGTGCACTTGTGGGTGAGGCAGAGGGTCTTGAAAGTGACCCGATCCTTTACGGTTAGCCAATGCAGGGTCCTCAGTGAAGGGGTGATCGATTCCCAAGGTTTTTTCCCTGTTACCAGTCTGGCTGCCGTGTTCTGGATGACTTGTAGGCGCGAGATCTGATATTTAGGTAGTCCTATGTAGAGGGAGTTTGCATAGTCGAGTCGGGAGTTGATGATTGTTCCAACTACTACTGCTGTGTCCTCTTCCGGGATGAAGGGGATGAGTCTCCGTAACAGACGGAGAAGATGGTGCGATCCGCTTACTACTGATCCTATTTGTGCATCCATCGACATCTCCGAGTCAAGGATGACTCCGAGACTTTTGACTTTGGTGCTCGGGGTAACGGTCTTTCCAAGAATGGTGGGTGGTGTCCAAGACGTCTTTGTTTTTGTCTTTTGGTTTGCGTGGAGTAGAAGAAGTTCTGTTTTGGATCCATTTAGTTTGAGGGAACTCTCCGTCATCCAGTTATCGATCAATGCGAGGCACTCTTCCAGTCCGCGATATTGGTCTTTTTTTCCGGTGATACGAAAGTAGATTTGGGTGTCGTCGGCATATGAGTGGTAGCACAGATCCTGTTTCCTGATGATTTTAAGTAGTGCGTGCAGGTAGGTATAATAGGGTTGATTTACTAAAACTGGAGAGTGCAAAATCTGTTGCAGCTCTGCATGGTAGCCAATTGGATTCGAACTACAGCTTGTTCAATTAAGCTTAGTCTTTAGCCTTTCCAACCACATTCCATGCAATACAATGTCTGCTTCTAAGTGATGGGTCCAACTTACGTATAATTCATAGAGTCAGTGCATTTGTATTATTTAGCTGTTTTGAGAAGTATTATTCTGTGGCTTTGCTGGCTCTAATTCCACTCTGTGACATAAGTGCACCAGTCACAACCGATAGCTCATCTCAGCTTTTATTATTGATATGAATTGGTATCAGTTTAATCAGAAAATGGGCATTGATTTTGTTCACCAGGTCCCTTCGCTCTTCCAGTTCCTATGGCAGCCTTTCTCAACCAGGGTCCCCCCCTTTTTCTTTTCTCTCTCCTTCTTCTTCTTTTTCCCTTCTTCTCTTTTCTCTGTTTCTATTTTTATTGTATTGTTTTTATAGATCTATATCTTACTACTGTCTTACAATATTTGAAAAAGTTAGGGCAGGGTCCACGAAACCACTTATTGCAACACACTGAATCCTGTCGAAATAGATATTTAACAATCCAGGTGTAGAGGTTTACAACCATATTTTCTCTGTCCCTCCAACGGGATGATGCTATATGTGAAGAACGAAAGACGTGTTTGACATGCTATGCTTAATTGTAATTGGAAATTCTGTTTATGACATGATATGTGGCTTAACCTCATCCTATACCACTGTACCTCTTTCATGTAATTGAGGATGTTGTGTTTCGTGTTTCTTTGCCTCTTTAAACAAAAGATTTGAATAAAAGTACTCTAGAAATGTATGCTACACCTGGCCTGCCTGAGTGGAGGATATACACTGGGATCTATGCTGGATGGGCTCAGCTGGCCCATGTGAAAGAGCCCTTATAGGTATAGAAAGGACCTTGCTGGTGGAGAGAACATGAGAGCTTAAAGGCCATAAAATAATGGGTTCTTGGGATACTGTTCATCTGAATTCACTTTAGCACTTTGGCTAGAGTAAAAATTTGGTCCAAAAATTTTGGGGGACTGGAGAAAGGCTAGAACCTCAACCAGGTTTTAATGCTATCTATTTCCCCAGTTCAATTCACTAAGGAAATCTCAGGCGACATGAAGGAGGAGAACCCAACCCACATCTTACAAGTGATGCTGCAACAGTTCCATGGACACTCTCGAGTCACCAGGACAAGCAAGGGGTTAATAGAACCTTAAAGACTCGGCTACTTCTGGGCACCTTTTGAGAATGGAAAGTTATGGAATACCCAAGAAAAGAAGACGAGTACTATGCATGGCATTAAGGGAAACATGGTAAATAGCCTTTTGAGCAGCAGCGCTATATCCAAACTTATCAAATGACATTATGGCAGACATGCCTAGGAGACATTTAGCATAGTTCTGGAAGATGGCATCAAGAAATGTGTAATATTGTCAAGATAAATCACATTGCAAGGATGACCTGCCATAGTACATTGATTGATGATTGGAAGAGAAGAGATGTAAAGCACACTACTGCGGTCTACATGGGCAATACCTATCTTGAATTAGAAGCAAAACAAGGATTTTCTTGTTGGTAGATGCTTTATTAAGTAATTTTTACAAAAAATTCAACACACTCCGGGGCATTTAAATCTCCTTCATCAGGACTTTAAATAATATGCAGACTTTAAAAAGATCAGACGATTAGTACCAGACTCTGACCGAACCTCTAGAAGAGGCTGTCATTCATGCAACAGAAGAACAAAAAAAACAAAAAATTATACTATGGCAAGCCTACCTATGGCAACTTTAGCCCAGTCCTGTAAGATGGTAGCATCAAAGGTGTAATATAGCAAGGAAGAGCTGCTATATTACACAGATGGGCAGTATTACAGAGAAGAGCTATATTGCTTACTTGTTTTTTTGTGTAAGTTAAAGAGTTGCGTTAGGCTGGGTTCACAATGCCGTATGGAGCGGCTCACAGAAGAGGTCCGGTGTGTCCCTGTTCACTGTTTCAGCTCCGATTTTGGTCCGAATTTCTATCTGAATTTGGACCTGAAACGGACCAGAAGACCCCCAGTACTTCTGTGGAATTCACACCGGAGCCGCTCCGGAGATGTGTGAACTGGCTCCATAGAGAGACAGTCACAATCTCCTGACTTGCGAATATGGTGTAAGTAAACCCGCATCCAATTCGCAATAGTGTGAACCCAGCCTTAAAGGAAACCTACTGTATAGTAAGAGAAATATATGGGCTGCCAATGATCAGCTCTTTTTATATTGTTAATGCTAATTGCCTGGGTGTCATACTGATACAGTAACTTTTTTGGCTTGGTTTTTTGGAAGTGTTAAGAAAATCAATAGACCTGACTTCAATTCCCACATGCTTGTTTGGGGTCACTGACTCCAGAGGTAATGAATCCAGGCAATTCAAAAAGAGGTTGGTAGTAATGGTAACAGTTTACATATTTTGGCACCACAGTGACCAAGGTAATTTCCTTGGACATTACTGCTGAGTCACATAATCTCATGTTCTGCAATACTACTGAACCTTTTTTTCATCATAATATATGTTTTCTGGATTGAATAAAAAGCTGTATGGTCATCTTTAAAACTGAACTCCAGGGAGATATAAAGGCACAAATAAATGCAGCTCTTTATTCATTAATATATCAATAAATTTATTTTTAATGTATGCAATATAAGTACAGTACCTGAATTTGACCTGGTATCAGCCTCCTAAAGTCCCTGTACAGCAGAGCTCATATTAGGAGAGGAAGGGATAGAATACAGAGTTGTGCAGGATTGCTTAGGTGCTAACAAGCAACATGCTAATAGGAGGAGAGAGCAAAGTGACAAAGAGATGAGCTCATCAGTCTGATGCTTCTCCTTTCACTGTCCAGTCACAGGCTGAGGGTGGGACAAGACCTGAAAGTACAACAGAGAAAAATTGGGTTCCCTGCCCTACCCAATGGGATTGTGATGTGTGGCAGGACTGAAAAAATCTCAGGACTAAATGGACAAAAACACAAATTGTTTAGCAAGCAAAAAGAGCATATGCAGTATATATATATATATATATATATTTATTTCCTTGGTGTACCTAGCTGCTTGCCTCGGGTCTTTAGCTTTAAAAAGAGTTCTATTTAAATATACTGTATAGAAAGTGTGAATAGTATGGTAGAACTGATTGGGAAATGTAAGAAACGTTTTTATGTTTTACAATGAATTATAATGAACAGAGAGAGTAAACCAGTTCATATTAATTTGTAATATACAATAAAGATTAAAGGTAAGCACAGCTAAACACTTTCTAATATGGAGTACAAATCAGACTATACATGCACACAAATGCTGCACCCCCAATACACACATATACACACCTTTACCTTGAAAACCTCCTACCTCCTGTTTCAATGATTGAATTCAGATATAAACAGTCAGCCACAGTCAGCCACAGAAACTTGTGGCCAAGCAAAAGACTGGTAGACAGTAGTCCTAGCTTAGTAGGCAATAACTAATCAGCAACAAAAGTATAGGAGTTTCGGAGGAGAGGTGGTACACCAAAGGCATTACAGGAGCAGCAGTTGCAGGTCCAAAGACCCGGGGGACTCAGAAAGAGATGTGAAGAACATACCTCTGGTGTCAAGGCATAATGACACCACTGATAGGAAGTGAGGGTAGTTCTGTCCATAGGGGACACAAACAGCAATAAGAACCTGACAACAACCCTTTGACACTTTGTCTAGAATGCTTGCTATAAATATATACATTAGAAACTGGTTGTTTTGGCACATTTGAAAAGCAAAAGATCAAAATAGATCAAGGCGAAAGTCTCAGAACCCTTGTGGCAAAGATGTGCCTAGGCACACCCTAATCACTCATAGTTGCCAACTGTCTTTAATGACATGCAAATTATCAGGACAATCTCCACCCCGAGCAGTTTCAGGCGCTCCTGGCTCTCAAGAGGACTGCAGGACCATCCCCAAGATGGACCCTGCCTCTTCCTTGCTTTCTTCTAGTACTGTAATTAAGTTTGAGTGGGCGGGATGGGGATGCGTCTGGGCTTGGAGGTCGCGCCTGGCCCGCCTTCTTCTGGTGGTGTGTCATATGTGACCTGAGCTGAAGAAGTCAGAGGGAGTGTGTGCTAAAATTATATACAGTATATATATATATATATATATATATATATATATATATTGTATATACACACATACGCTCGTTTGAGCTTTTGGGGTGCACACCCTAATGCTATAGGCTGCGCACACCTATGCCTTGTGGGCAACTTGAGCTGGCAGAAAGTCATCTCATAAAACCTGGATTGTGGAGGACCTCTTGCCTTTAGCACAGTAAAAAGATTTCCTGCATAGAATTATAGCCCAACTGATCTGTAGGCATAAATGAGCTAAATACACTCCAGGTGCGTCAAACCAAAGAAATGCAAACCTTACAGTTTTTTTTGTTGCTTTTTTTAAAACAGCTACAGCGTGAGTAGAAAGCCTGTGCTCTGCCACAATTCTGCTGAAGGACCCTTGCTCTCTGTGTGAAAGAAGTAGTCTTTCTGCAAAGGTCATGCTGATTGTAAAACCATAGGTCTGACTCAGCAGGGGTGTGTTGGGCCTCTGCAAAGAGACCACTGCTTCCACACAAAGACTAAAGCCCTGTACACACAATCGGATTTCCTATGGATTCTAATCCGTTGGATTTTTCCATCGGAAATCTGATGAAGCTGACTTCCATCAGTCTTGCCTACACACCATCAGTCAAAAAACCGACCGTCCCAAACGCCGTGACGTAAAACACTCCGACGAGCCGAGAAAAATGAAGTTCAATGCTTCTGAGCATGCGTCGACTTGATTCTGAGCATGCGTCCAATGGAGTTCCACACAGACGATCGGAATTTGCTATTGTTATTTTTTCCATCGGATAAATTTAAAACATCTTCTATTTTTAATCACGATGGAAAAAAGATCGATGGGGCCCATACACGATCGGTTTGTCCGATGAAAAAAGTCCATCGGACTGTTTTCATCGGTAAAACCGATCGTGTGTACACGGCATAAGGATCCTTTTTTGCAGCATGCTGGCAAGACACAGGATTTTCTACTTAGGATGTGGCTGCTTTCTGTAAAAAATGAACTGCATCACTTTGAACACCTGAATTGTGTTTAGGTTATTCAAACTCAAAGTTCCATGGTGCTTTAACAGTTTGCTAAATAATTTAACATTTTCACTTCTTATGTGGAAATGCTCAGTCAGGCTGGTTATTAGCAAAGTCTTTGTTTTTCTCAGGTCAATGTTATACACAGTCTATTTCCATATTAATGCTGAACTTTTGTTTAACACTACCGGATCCCTTGTCCATACTTAATTTCAGCTAGTGGTACTGTGCTTGTATGCCGCTAAACCACAGGCCTTCCAAAAATATAGAATAATTACTATAATATTAATATTATTTACAGAGTATTTATCTTCCTCTATGAATGCTTTGGAGTCTTTTGTACCAAAAATTTTAAGAAAAGGCACTCCGGTGATGTACAAGTAGAATGTATGGACTGGCTCAGTGATGAAAGTGCTTTCTTGAATTGTACATTTTATGCAGAACCTCTCCACTGAACTGATAGGTCAGCTTCTTCTTGACTTTTCGTACTTCTCCAGTCTTGCCGTAGTTGCGCAGGGCTCTAGCCATTTTCTGATAGGTCATCTTTTTACGGTTGCCTTTCTGAATACCCCAGCGGTGGGCTAGGGCCTCTTTGTGCTTGGAGGAGAACTGGAATGTCCCTTTGTCTTTATCTACCCACCAGATGCTGTCTTTCATGTCCCCGCTCTGAAGTAGCTCTAAAAGGAACTGGTATAATCGGATCTTTTTCTTACTGCCTGCAATCAAACAAGCAAAGGATAAGAGATTTTTACAATTCTTAAATTAACTGTAAGCTATAAAATGTATTTCACTTTTCAGGCAATATGCTTGGAATCACTGTTGAGATATATATAATTTTTTAAACATATACACTATATGGCCAAATGTGGACAGCCCTCCAAATGACCGAATTCAAGTTTAAAGTTTGTCCTTAAAGGGACACTAAAGGCTCCGTTTTTTTTTTTTAAATAACAAACATGTTATACTTACCTCCACTGTGCAGCTCGTTTTGCACAGAATGGCCCCGATCCTCGTCTTCTAGGGTCCCTCGGCGGCTGTTTCGGCTCCTCCCCGCAAAAACTAACCCCCTTCATGGGAGCTCCCTCCCATGGGGGTTAGTTCTTGTGTGCGAGCTCCCATGATACAGCCGGCGGCTATAGCCGCTGACTGTATCACTTGGCCCAACCCCCCGGCGAGCCGCGTCATTGATTTGATTGACAGCAGCGTGAACCAATGGCTGCGCTGCTATCAATTAACCAATGAATGAGCTGAGAAGCCCGGCCGAGATGCCAGCTCATTCACGGCGCAGGACTTTCGAGGGGTCAGGTAAGTAAACAGGGGGGCTGGGGGGCCGCTAATCCTCAGATGTTTTTTCACCCTAATGCATAGAATGCATTAAGGTGAAAAAACATGTACCTTTACAACCCCTTCAATAATACAGCATACGAAGACATTTCAGGCAACTGTGCACTTCCAACCTTGTGGCAATAGATTGGTGAAGGACCTTTTCTGTTTCAGCATGACTGTATCTCTGTGTACAAAGCAAAAACCAATTAAAATTCCTCAAAGTCCCATCCTGCAGACTCGTGGGAGATTTACTAAAACTGAAGCGTGCAAAATCTGGTGCAGTTCTGCATACAAACCAAAAAAATTCCAGGTTTTATTGTCAAAGTATAATAGAAAAAAATGCTTATTGGGGTCGGTGGACACTCTGGCCTTTGCCAGGGTTATGTGGACCCTATTTGGGCATATTACTTTTTTACGCAAGATAGGGTTGAAGGAATTGAGTGGGATACTCCAAAAACAAGAACTACAACATGAGGACAGTGGATCCCTTTGCTGAAAAAAGCTGTAGTAAAGTCGGTGCTTGCAACAAACAGTGGACTTGAAGTAGTAGTAGTAGCAGTTAAACCTGCACCCTTTATTTAGAGCCACAAGAGCAGAGTCTATTTATAGAGGATTGGGTAAACTAAGCTCTTCAGGACACCAGCTGGTGTCCCCCTTACACAGACTTACAGCTGACTCTCTCAAAACCAGAGAGGTGGCAGCAGCCCAAAAGTCTCTGAGATCTCTTCGAACCATCTGTACTCACACAAGGCCCAAGGACACCTTTCTTAGTCCCAAATCCCAAGCGATGCCTATCTTCAGTGATACCAAACCAGATCTTCAGCAGACAGCCCCTCAGTCAGCTCCCTGTGGTCTGAACTTCCAGGCCCTCAGGTCGCCCACCTGAGACCTCTCCACAGCAAACACGTGGCAGCATTGCCCTTGAGGGCAGCAAGCCCTCCAGGCTGGACTGATCCTCTCCAGGAAAAGACCCAGAGTCCCATGTGCTCAGAGAATATATACAGTTACCCAGCATGCCATCAGGACCTAGCTCACTGAGATTGGCCAGGGCTGTATAAATTCATCTGAACTCCACACCTATGATCCAGAAAGTTCTCACAGCTTCTCTGGACAGCAGAGGTAGTAAACAGACTAGCCTCAGCTAAAAACACTGAGCAGACCTAACTAGTCAATGGCAGCTGCAGTATAGTTAGTAACTAAATTTACCTAGCACAGCAATTGCAACCACACTGAATACAGTGCGGAAAGCTAAATTTACCTATCAAAAACACAGCTCTACAAAACACAGTGAGCCAACAGTAAGGCCCCATGCACACGAGACGCTGTTATTTGCTGTTGAACGCGCGTTCAGAGGCAGTTGGACACTTTTTTCAACTGCTCCTGAACCCATTCAATGTTATCCTATGTGTCCATGCACACAGTCTCGTTTATTGCCGTTTTTAGGCAGTTGCGTTTAACCTCGTTTTTCCAGAAGCAAAAAAATGGGTTCAGACGCAAAAGTTTTCCACGTTTCAGACGCAAAACGCGGCTAAACGCCGCTAAACGCGGCAAAACGCGGTACCGGCGTTTTGCCGCGATTTCGTTTATTAGCGTTTTTAAAGGTGACCTATTTTTTTACATTAGAAATCTCAAAAATGATGGCAAATGATGAAAAACCATCAAAAAAATATGAAAAAAACTGTAATTGCTTGCATTGCACTGTAGACAATCCACAACTTGTGGCAGGTGACGTGGCAAGTGGACAATCCACAACTTGTGGCAGGTGATGTTGCCAGGTGACGTGGCAGGTGGAAATCCACAAATTGTGGCAGGTGACGTGGCCAGGTGACGTGGCAAGTGGACAATCCACAACTTGTGGCAGGTAACGTGGCCAGGTGACGTGGCCAGGTGACATGGCAGGTGACGTGGCAGGTGGACAATCCACAAATTGTGGCAGGTGACGTGGCAGGTGACGTGGCAGGTGACGTGGCAAGTGGACAATCCAAAACTTGTGGCAGGTGACGTGGCCAGGTGACGTGGCAGGTGGACAATCCACAAATTGTGGCAGGTGACGTGGCCAGGTGATGTGGCAGGTGACGTGGCAGGTGGACAATCCACAAATTGTGGCAGGTGACGTGGCCAGGTGATGTGGCAGGTGACGTGGCAAGTGGACAATCCACAACTTGTGGCAGGTGACGTGGCCAGGTGATGTGGCAAGTGGACAATCCACAACTTGTGGCAGGTGATGTGGCCAGGTGATGTGGCAGGTGACGTGGCAGGTGGACAATCCACAAATTGTGGCAGGTGACGTGGCCAGGTGACGTGGCATGTGACGTGGCCAGGTGACATGGCAGGTGATGTGGCAGGTGACGTGGCAAGTGGACAATCCACAACTTGTGCCAGGTGACGTGGCCAGGTGACGTGGCAGGTGGAAAGCCACAAATTGTGGCAGGTGACGTGGCATGTGACGTGGCCAGGTGACATGGCAGGTGACGTGGCAGGTGACGTGGCAAGTGGACAATCCACAACTTGTGGCAGGTGACGTGGCCAGGTGACGTGGCATGTGACGTGGCCAGGTGACATGGCAGGTAATGTGGCAGGTGACGTGGCAAGTGGACAATCCACAACTTGTGGCCAGGTGACGTGGCAGGTGGAAATCCACAAATTGTGGCAGGTGACGTGGCCAGGTGACGTGGCAGGTGATGTGGCCAGGTGACGTGGCAAGTGGACAATGCACAACTTGTGGCAGGTGACGTGGCCAGGTGACGTGGCCAGGTGACGTGGCAGGTGACGTGGCAAGTGAACATTCCACAACTTGTGGCAGGTGACGTGGCAGGTGACATGGCCAGGTGACGTGGCCAGGTGACGTGGCCAGGTGACGTGGCCAGGTGACGTGGCAAGTGGACAATCCACAACTTGTGGCCAGGTGACGTGGCAGGTGACGTGGCAAGTGGACAATTCACAACTTGTGGCCAGGTGACGTGGCAGGTGACGTGGCAAGTGGACAATTCACAACTTGTGGCAGGTGACGTGGCCAGGTGACGTATCAGGTGACGTGGCAAGTGGACAATCCACAGCTTGTGGCAAATGATGTGGCAAGTGATACGCTAAATACAAGTACACTGCTGCTCTCTCAGCTGCTGGTCTTCCAAAATGGCTGAAATGGTTAAATAATAATGTTTTTTGAGCTTAGGGAGGGTCTTATGATGTTTCTTAACTAAACGCCTATAGACGCAAACGCGGTAAAACGCGGTAAAACGCCGCTAAAATCGCGGCAAAACGGGCGTTTTTAAACGCCGGTTTTAGCCTTTAAAAACGTGTGTTCAGCAGAGTTTGCACCGGCGTCTCGTGTGCATGGGGCCTAAGTCTATCTATCTAATCCTAGCAGCACCTATCTAGAAGGTTGCTACACGCAGATGGCAAAAAAATCTATTTTTTTAGCCCAGAAAATTATTAACATTATTTAAATTATTAAAATTATTAAGGTTCTACCCCAAAACATTCTATTTTGAATATGTATAAAAAAATAAAAAATAAAGATTTTGATTTTATATACACTTTAAATTCTTCTTAAGATTAAGACTTCACCAGAAAGTGTTGATCGCTCTAATTAATTCCTCTGTACACCTCTATAAACCCTTATACCAACATCCTAACCGCCCACCTAAATTCTGTAAAATCTAGGGTATGTTCAGACATCACATATGAAAATCTGATTATTTTTTCTTTATCTGAAATAAAATACTTTACTAATTTCCATTAGCAAGAGTTACTGATATTTAATAATTACAGGGCATACCTGGCTCTCCTAGAAGTGTCCCATAACCTGAGTCTCGTGGATCTAGCTCTCCATCTGACACTTCCAGAGGGGGGCTTCGTCTTTCATGGTCATCATCCTCTGAACTGGGTGGTGCTGGTGATTGGAACTGCAGACATACACGAGGTACATAGGACACCTGCAAAAGACCACAATCATTTTAGAGGCATATTTAGAATAAATTTGTTTATGGCCATCGGTATAATAAAGACCTATAATAAAGACTCTAGATCAGTGGTTCTCAACCTTCTAGTGCCGTGACCCCTTGATAAAATTTCCCAAGTTGTGGGGACCCCTAACAGTAAAATTATTTTTGTAGCGTGGGTTGTCAGCACCCAAGTCAAGGCAAGTAAATTTCGCCCCTAACCCATGGACATTTAGCGTTCCCTTCCGCTCGTACAATATTAAAACCCCTTATGGTACATTTTAGGATGAACCACTTTCCTTTTTTCCCTTTTATCTCTCTCTATCCTAATTTTTTTTTTTTTTTTTTCCCCATCCCTCTCTCTAGCCATCGTTTTTTGTTCTCTTGTTCTTTCTCTCCTCTTTCTTTGTTCCATCCCCTCTTTTCCTCTCCCTTCCATGTATTCTCAATTTTTGTTCCTTCTCTTACTCCTGGGTGGGGGCTGGGGGGTGTCGGTGGAATAAGTGCCAGTGCTGGCGGGGAGTTGGAATGAGTGGCAATGCTGGGGAGAGTTCTGATCAGCCAACTTAGGTGTTCTTGATCAAGGTCATCTGATGATCTGAGAACTGTAGTGGGGACTTATAATGGCAACTATAATCACAGGTAGTGTTACTCACTGTGTCTCCGGCTTTGTGGTGTCTTGTAGCAGTGACACATATGCTGAAATCAGGTGTGACAGCAGGAAGGTAAAGTCACCTGGTTGCATCCAGGGGGGTAGATATATTTCGCCCAGATTCAGGCTTTACGCCGACTTATACAACTAGGTGGAGAGTTGTATAAGGCTAGTGGGCTCATGGATGACTCATACCTCTAGGGAGAGTGTGGGGCGTCGTGCAGACAGAGATGAGGAGACCAGCTGAACCTTGTCAGCTCATTTAGGCCTCTATAAGAACTCCCAGCTTCATTAGATGTTAGCTCATGCCTGGAACCAGACCTGTGTGGACTGTCTAGGGAGAGTGAACCCCTGTGCGGTGAGACAAAGCCTGTGTGGCTATTTGCTTGGACATTTAAAACCAGGGACTTAGGGACTAGGACAGCACTAGGCTGATCCCAGTTGTTAGTTAGGAAACCTGTATGTTTAGTCAGAGGTCAAGTTGACCAGGATTTATTTTGTTTATGTTTCTTTTGGCTTTGCTGTGTTTTGTCACTGTAAATAGAAAATAAACCGCACCTTTTTGATTTTGAAAACCACAACCTCCGTTTGCTGGGCCTGTTTTTGTGTGGGGAGCCCATCTCGGGGGTCACACACACCCGCTGCCGAGCTAACCCCCTCACAGTTGGTGGAGAACCAGTGGCAGTTTTTTTTTTTAAGCCAGCATGGAGGAGATACTGAAGCAGCTGGCTCTAGCAAATGCCAATCAACAGCAGACAAATGCAGGTTTGCAAAAGAACTTCGCAGCCCACCAGCAAGCTCATCAACAGAGCCTTGCAGCCCAGCAGCAGACAAACGCAACTTTGCAACAGAGTCTGGAGGCTCAGCAACAAGCCCAGCAGCAATCTGAGGCCCGCTTCATAGACCTGTTGCAGAAGCAAGAGCAGAGACTACAACAACAGATGGAAGCAGTAATGCAGCAACGTCCGCAGACCAGTGAGGAAAGCCGTCCCACTAATACCGCGTCCTTTGGGGTGAGTCGTTTATTGACAAAAATGACTGGAGAGGATGATCCAGAGGTATTTTTGACCACATTTGAAAGGACCGCTGAAAGAGAAAAGTGGCCTGAGGAGCAGTGGGCTGGACTGGTGGCTCCTCTGTTAACTGGTGAATCGCAGAAAGCTTACTATGACCTAGAGCCTAACCAAGCAAAAGACTATGTGATGCTAAAAGCTGAAATATTGGCAAGGCTGGGTGTCACCCAGGCTGTCCGGGCTCAGCGTGTGCATAACTGGACTTTCCAGCTTGGAAAACCCCCCAGGTCTCAAATGTATGATCTCATTCACCTGAGCAGAAAGTGGCTACAGCCAGAGACTTTGTCCGCACCAAAGATTGTGGAACGTGTTGTAATGGATCGGTTTTTGAGAGCTCTTCCTACTGCCATCCAAAAGTGGGTAAGCCATGGAGACCCAGAGACGGCCGATGGTCTTGTGGATCGTGTGGAGAAATACTTGGCTACAGAGAACCTGACGGCCTCTTCCAGAGACACTCGGACTTTCCACCCTAAGACCAGACCATCCCCAGGGGCGGATAAGAGGATTCCAAGGGGTGAGGGTGGAGAGAGTGAGAGGGTGGGAGCTCTACCCCAAGTTTGGCGAGAACAGCCTGGGAAATCAGCGGCTCAAGAGGCCGCAAGAAGGATCGTTTGCTACCGCTGCCGGCAAGCGGGACATATTGCAGCCAATTGCCCGGTTGTGGAGGAACCCATGCAGTGTGACTTTCTGACGGGCAGACATCAGTCGCTGTGTGCGACAGTCGCATGCACTGCCATTCGAGGAACTGAGAAACATTTATGCAAAATGTGTGTTAATGGTAGAAATGTTGTGGTATTGTTGGATTCAGGTAGCCTTGTGACCCTGATAAAGGCTGAGTTAGTTAAAACAGAGGTCTCTGGGAATAGCAAGGTAGCTGTTATTTGTGTGCATGGGGACACCCGAGAGTATCCAGTGACTACAGTGTGTTTCGAGACCCCCAAAGGTACCCTCTCTCATCCAGTGGGCTTAGTATCTCAGTTACCGCATGACGCCATTGTGGGAAGGGATTTTCCGAAGTTCTGGGAACTGTGGGATGATCCTGAGCCCCCCACTGGTGCCCCTATGTACCAGGAATGTGATAGCCAGAACTCCCCTGAGAGTGGTGAGGACTCTCCGGAATTTCCCTTATCAGTATTGGCAGGGGAGACTCAAGAAACTGGAGAGGAGCCCACCTCCTCAGACGAAAACCTACCGTCTGTGGAGTTTTCTGATCTTGAGGTTCACAGGGAAAACTTTGCCACAGAACAGTTGAAAGACCCCGCCCTAATAAAGGCACGGGAAAACGTAGTGAAAATAGATGGCGAGTTAGTGAACCCAGATAATACCTGCACTTACCCATACTTCAGCGTAGAGAAGGACCTACTGTATCGGGTGGCAAAAAGGGCAGAAGAAACCGTTGAGCAGCTTGTGGTGCCCAAACCTTACAGGAAGTTGGTGTTGGAGTTGGCCCATGGGCACATTCTTGGAGGTCATCTGGGGACAGAGAAAACCCGAGAGAGGGTATTACAGAGATTCTATTGGCCGGGGGTGATGAAGGACATAGAAAATTATTGTTCCTCCTGCCCTGTGTGTCAGAGGTCGGCCCCGATGCCACATTTCCGTAGCCCGCTGGTCCCTCTACCCATCATTGAGGTCCCGTTTGAGAGGATCGCCATGGATTTGGTAGGTCCTATAATCAAGTCCGCTAGGGGGCACCAGTACATATTAGTTATAATGGACTATGCCACCCGTTATCCAGAAGCGATCCCTCTCCGAAATACCTCGGCCAAAACCATAGCCAAAGAGCTATCTCTTGTGTTTAGCCGGGTGGGTATTTGTAAAGAACTGCTTACGGACCAAGGTACACCCTTTATGTCCCGGGTTATGAAGGAGCTGTGTAAATTGTTCAAAGTGACGCAATTACGTACATCTGTGTATCACCCCCAAACCGATGGGCTGGTTGAAAGGTTCAACAAAACCCTAAAACAAATGTTGAAGAAAGTGGTGGATAGAGATGGAAAGGATTGGGACTATCTACTTCCTTATCTGATGTTTGCTATTAGGGAGGTGCCCCAATCCTCTATGGGATTCTCCCCCTTTGAGTTACTGTATGGGAGACACCCAAGAGGGCTGTTGGATATTGCCAAGGAAACTTGGGAAAGTGAGAGTTCTCCCCACAGGAGTGTGATTGAGCATGTCGCCCTGATGCAAGACCGAATTGCACAGGTAATGCCCATCGTGAAGGAACATTTGGCCCAAGCGCAGTTAGCACAGCAGAGAGTGTACAACCGTGGAGCCAAGACCCGTACCTTTTCCCCGGGGGATAGGATACTGGTACTTGTCCCTACGGTTGAAAGTAAATTCCTTGCCAAATGGCAAGGCCCCTACGAGATAATGGAAAAAGTGAGCGAAGTGAATTACAAGGTCAGACAACCAGGAAGGCGAAAGCCCGAACAGATCTATCACGTTAATCTGTTGAAAGCCTGGAGGGATAGAGAGTCCCTAGTCGCAGACACTTGGTCACCAGCTCAAACTGGTTGCGTGATTCCTGAGGTTGGAATAGCAGCCACCTTGTCACAACCCCAACAACAGGAGGTTAAGGAGTTTGTGCTTCGCAACAAGGAGGTATTCTCTGAGCTGCCGGGACGAACATCTGGGGTAGAGCATGACATCATTACCCCGCCCGGTGAAAGGGTGAAGTTAAAACCCTATCGGATCCCAGAGGCCCGACGGGAGGCAATACGGGAGGAAGTACAGAAAATGCTGAACTTAGGGGTGATAGAGGAGTCCCAAAGTGATTGGTCTAGTCCCATTGTGTTGGTGCCTAAACCGGATGGGAGCTGGCGATTTTGTAACGATTTTCGTCAGTTGAACAAAGTTACAAAATTTGACACCTACCCCATGCCACGTATAGATGAGTTGATCGACCGGCTGGGAACAGCCCGATACATGACGACTCTTGACCTCACAAAAGGGTATTGGCAAATCCCCCTGGCCAAGTCGGCCAAAGAGAAAACCGCATTTGTAACCCCAGACGGGGCGTTCCAATATAAAAGAATGCCGTTCGGGTTACAGAATGCGCCGGCCACATTCCAGCGGAAAATGGACCAGATGCTGAGGCCCCATCGGAAGTATGCTGCGGCTTACCTGGATGACATAATTGTCCATAGCACAGATTGGGCCTCACATCTGCCAAAAGTGCAAGCAGTCCTGGACTCTGTTCGGGAAGCGGGGTTTACGGCTAACCCCAAGAAGTGTACCATTGGGCAGGAGGAGGCCAAATATCTTGGGTACACCATTGGGAGGGGAGTAATAAAACCCCAACTCAACAAAGTCGAGGCCATCCAGAGTTGGCCACGTCCCAACAGCAAGAAGCAGGTACGAGCCTTTCTGGGAATCGCTGGGTATTATCGGCGATTCATTCCCCACTTTGCTTCTAAGGCTGTGCCCCTAACCAACCTGACGAAGGGGAAAGGGTCGGTCATGATTAAATGGACCCCCGAGGCTGAGGCAGCATTCCAATTCTTGAAACAAGCCTTATGTAGCCAGCCAGTGTTGTACTCACCCGACTTCTCTAAAGACTTTGTCGTACAAAGTGATGCGTCAGATGTGGGGTTAGGAGCAGTATTGTCCCAGGTCTGGAACGGGGAAGAGCACCCAGTCATTTACCTCAGCAGGAAGTTGAAGTCCCATGAGGTAAATTACGCCACCGTTGAAAAGGAGTGTTTAGCGGTGAAGTGGGCTCTAGATTCCCTTCGGTACTACCTGCTAGGTAGGCACTTTGACATGGTTACGGATCACGCTCCGTTAAAGTGGATGGCTCAAAATAAGGAAACAAATAGAAGAGTGAATAGGTGGTTCCTGGCCCTCCAGGAATTCAACTTCACAGTAAAGCATCGCCCTGGCGTTCAAATGGGGAATGTGGATGCTTTGTCTCGAGTACATGAATGCCTGATTGCTGGTGTTCCAACCCCGAGGTTAAAACAAGAGGGGGGGGGTATGTGACAGCAGGAAGGTAAAGTCACCTGGTTGCATCCAGGGGGGTAGATATATTTCGCCCAGATTCAGGCTTTACGCCGACTTATACAACTAGGTGGAGAGTTGTATAAGGCTAGTGGGCTCATGGATGACTCATACCTCTAGGGAGAGTGTGGGGCGTCGTGCAGACAGAGATGAGGAGACCAGCTGAACCTTGTCAGCTCATTTAGGCCTCTATAAGAACTCCCAGCTTCATTAGATGTTAGCTCATGCCTGGAACCAGACCTGTGTGGACTGTCTAGGGAGAGTGAACCCCTGTGCGGTGAGACAAAGCCTGTGTGGCTATTTGCTTGGACATTTAAAACCAGGGACTTAGGGACTAGGACAGCACTAGGCTGATCCCAGTTGTTAGTTAGGAAACCTGTATGTTTAGTCAGAGGTCAAGTTGACCAGGATTTATTTTGTTTATGTTTCTTTTGGCTTTGCTGTGTTTTGTCACTGTAAATAGAAAATAAACCGCACCTTTTTGATTTTGAAAACCACAACCTCCGTTTGCTGGGCCTGTTTTTGTGTGGGGAGCCCATCTCAGGGGTCACACACACCCGCTGCCGAGCTAACCCCCTCACACAGGATATAGGTTCTCTTCCAGCCCCTCCCACTTCACATTCCTCACAAGTCAGCTGACCTCTAGTCTCTGCCCCCCAGCCATGCCGTGAACTGAATGGGCGGCTGCGGGCTACAGAAACAGCTGAAGTGGCTGCGAAAAGGCTGGGAGAGCAGCGCGGGCTTCAGGAACAGCCCAGGATTTGGAAACCCCTGGCAAATCGTCGTTCGACCCCCAAGGGGGTCCCGACCCTTTAGGTTGAGAACCACTGCTCTAGATGGTCGATATTGGTCAGAAGTGCCTCTATGAACTGACAGCAAACAATGACCCTGATTTAGTAAAGGAGTAAAACATGTTCACTTTCAAAATGAATTTTCACTTTGTAAAGTGAGCAAATTGTCTAATAAATGAGATGAAAAAAAGTTAACATTTATCATTGGAAAGACTACCCAATCCTGTGCAAGGGAAAATAAAAGAAAATGTGAATTTTGAATAATTCAGACCTACAACCAGCAAATCTCTTGCTACCTACTGATTGGAGGGCTCTAGTACTGACTGAGTAGTTGGTGTGTCACACCTCTGCAGAGTGACCTCTGCTTTCACACAGAGAGCAAGGGTCCTTCTCTACAGCAGGCTATGGCAGTTTTCTAAAGAAAATTAGAAGACAGGTTTTTTTTTTTTTGCTCAGTCAATAGGCTCCATCCACCTCGACTGTGTGGATAGAGGAATTCCGTTCCTCCCCGCTGTGACACTATATTCTGACAGCAGTGTCTGTTGCTGTCAAAATACACTGATCAGTGGCTGCAGCTGTGACTCGATGGAGGTTTTTCAAAATTGTTACTGTAACAAAAGTCAATTAAACAGTCCCTCTGGACCAGCCAACTTTTGATCAGTGTACGGCCAGCTTTAGTCTTGAGTCCGCTTACACTTGTGTGACTTGTCATACGATTTTGGACAACACTGACAAAGTCAGTAAATTAATTCAATTTTTTTTTTGTTAACCACTTCAGCCCCGGAAGATGTATCCCCCTTCATGACCAGGCCATTTTTTGCGATACGACACTGCGTTACTTTAACTGACAACACTGTACCCAAATATAATTTATGTCCCTTTTCCCCCACAAATAGAGCTTTCTTTTGGTGGCATTCGATCACCTCTGAGTTTTTTATTTTTTGCGCTATAAACAAAAAAAGACCGACAATTTTGAAAAAAAAAAAAAATAAATAATATTTTTTATTTTCCGCTATAAAACATATCCAATTAAAAAATGTGCAAAATCGAATTTCTTCATCAATTTAGGCCAGGGGTGCCCAACCTTTTGAAGCACGAGGGCCACTTAAGCAACTTGGTAACTGGTCGCGGGCCACAATCAGTGGAGCGGGCGGATGGCAGGTCCATGTCCACTCAGAGGGCTCTGCGGGCCACATGTGGCCCCCGGGCCTATGGTTGGGTACCCCTGATTTAGGCCAATATGTATCATATTACAATAAGCGTATATTGATTGGTTTGCGCAAAAGTTATCGCGTCTACAAACTATGGAATATTTTTATGGAATTTTTATTTATTTATATTTTTTACTAGTAATGTACATTGTGGCAGACAAATTGGACACTAACTGACACTTTTGACACTTTTATGGGGACCAGTGACACCAATACAGTGATCAGTGCTAAATAATATGCACTGTAGCTGTACTGATGACACTAGCAAGGAAAAGGTTAACATCAGGGGCAATCAAAGGGTTAAATGTGTCCCTAGGGAGTGCTTTCTAACTGTGGAGGGGGAGGGGGTTGCTTGTACTGTAAAAAGACAGAGGTCCGTGTTCCTGCTTAGCAGAAACACAAGATCTCTGTCTTCTCCTGTCACAGAACGGCGATCTGCCTCGTTTACAAGGGAACGATCAGCGGGTCCTGGCGAACATCGGGGCAGCCGGACCCGCTGATTGGCTCCCGCTGTGTTAAATCACAGGTACATGATTTCATGCAGAGAGGACGCTCTGCTGCAGTAAATGTACGAGGGGTGGTCCAGAAGCAGTTAAAGTTCAATACCCAAATAGCAAGGATAAATTGCCACAAATTTGTGGCAGTGTTCAATTGTAAGCCTGTGAACTTGCTGCACATTTTTACTGGCAAGTTGTACACTTTGCAGAGCACTTAAAGCACAAGTTCTAGTTGACACTTTTCCAAATTGTAGCAAATTGGCATGGCAAGTCTCTAGCAAGAGCAAAGTTGCATCGGTAAGTCTACAGCAAGAGCTCTGCTAGTCACAGTGACCCCTGTGGTGGGATGACTATTGCACAGCATAGCTGAACCAAAATTTGCAGCAGACTTGTAGAATGTTTGCAAAGAAAGTTGGTCTGGAGACTTGCTGCAATTGTGCAACAAACTTGTGAAGCCATAGCTTAGCAAGTCATTTTCAAACTTGCAGCTCAATTGCTTGCTAACTAGGTTGGGCTTTAAAATGTGACTGTCCTTTGCACGCCATGATTGCAGATTTCTTGGATTAATGAGCCCTAAGCCGTTACCTGGTGTGTCAGTTGGAGGTGAGGATGTTGTGCAGCCAGTCCAGGCTCCAGGACATGCAATTGTTCCATTTCCATGTGTCTGTACAATTGCTGCAGTTGCGGCTGTTGTACGCTCTGTAGCTCTGTGAGCTGTGAGTCGGGGAATCCATCGAGATCGCCATGCATGTGAGAAGATATTGGGTATTCCCAATAATGCTCTAAAAAGGAAACTAATGAAGGGTTAGTACTTGTTCAGTATCTAAAAAAAATTCCTCTTTAAAAGAGGTAAACATCAAGAGATGTGACATAATGGATAATATCACCATAGATTGCTTAATTTTATTATCACATTCAAGTCAAGCTGGTTATCTTTTGCCACAGATTTGAAAAAAAAAATGTATCATCTGAAATAGAGGCATGAAATTTCTGTAAGAAATTCAGAAACCCCCCTTGTGCTACTCTGCCCTTTATCAACTCAGTTGTCTAAAATGAAAAAAGAGTTCCATCGTTCCTATTGATATTTTAATTTTAAAGTGGATCTAAACCCAAGAACAAAAATGTAATAGACTAGCTTTACGGGTTCTAAGAATTGATGCAAAGGTTTTCTTTTCTCTGTTTTTGTGCTTTATTTTCACCTGGCGATCCTGCTTGCAACACACGTCCTGTCCTAAGGGGACAACATTTACTCACTGTAGTATATGGAGAAACAATGTTATCACTGTAGAACAGCGGTCTCCAAACTGCAGCCCATGGGTCGGATGCGGCGCTTTGCTTACCTTTATCTGGCCCTTGGGACACTGTTCCTCCCACTGATATGAGGCCCTATTCCTCTCACTGACACCAACGATGAGGCACTATTCCCTTTACTGACACCAAAAGTGAGGCAGTATTACTTTCACTGACACCAGCAATGGAGAATTATTCCTTCCACTGACTCCAATGATGGGGCATCTTCCACTGACATCATCAATGGAGCACTTTTCCTCCCACCAAGATAAATAATTGGGTACTATTCCTTCCACTGAAATCAACAATGGGATAATATTCCTTCCACTAATACCAATGATATGCCACTAATTCCTCCTCCTAATGACCATTATTCCTCCCACTGACACTGGGGCATTTTCTCCTCCCACTGACAACAGTCCAGCCCCCTAAAGTCTGAAGGACAATAAACTGGCCCTTTGTTTAGAAAGTTTGGAGTCCCCCACTGTAGAACAAGAAGTGTGTTAGGACTATAGAACACCTTCTACTTCCTAATTTTCATAAAAAGAATGCATGCAGTTTTAACCACCCTCCATCAGGAAGATATTCACATTTCCTGTGGTCCCTATCTTCCCATGGCTCTCCATCTGCACTGTTTTTAAGAAACGGTTCTTTGTTCCTCATTGGAGGAGGATGTAGGCTTATGAGGGGTGGAGAGCCAAAAAGCAGATGGGTAGATTTTCTTGTAGGTTTTCCTGAGACACAAAACTACTACTTTTCAGGCCAGCATAAAATGTCTCACCACAAACAAATTTACTGATTGTGTTATACCGGGGTCCAGATTGTGGCCAGTGGGAGTAAAAAATGCCCCAATGCCTCAGGCTTGGTGGTCAAAGGGGGGAATTCCCCTTTCCCCAGCTTTGCTGTCAATGGAAGGAATGGTGCTTCATTGTTGGCTTTAGTGGGAAGAATAGTGCCACGTATTAGTGGGAAGAATAGTGCCACGTATTAGTGAGAAGAATAGTGCTTTGTATCAGTGGGAGGAATAGCGCCCCAAGGGTCAGATAAAAACAAACAAAGGGCCACATCTGGCTTACAGGCAGCAGTTTAGAGACCACTGTGTTAAACAATAATCACACTCAAAAATGAATTGTTTAAACCTGAAAAAGCAGTAGTGATTTACCACCCCTTAATCTTGACATAACAACCAAACCTAACTGTAATCCTAACTTCTACACCTAATCTCATTCTAGCTCAGAAGCTAATCCTTAACCTCAACATAACTTAAGTTTTACCCTTAACGTCATTTCAAAGAAGAACTGAACATTGGAAGCAGTGCCCAAAAAAATGCAGGCAGAGTGCAAAGGGCTAGTCACCAGTATGGCCTATAGCCAATCTTTTCACAATACTGACTTCTTCTGAACTTTATTTCTGTGTGGTGGCCATCTTGGTAGGGGCAGGGATTTGCTTCCTTGTGTCAGATCCTCCAGCAAGGAGAACAGTGAGCAGCAGAGTAGTGACATCACCGAATCTCACTTCAAATTTGTTAAGACCAGAGGTAGCAGTGACGTAGATTTCACACTGCAGATATGTGGCTATGAGGCTGTAGGCACACTTGCATACCAGGAAGCACCCTGCTGTATTTCGGGAGGAATTCAAAACCAAGGGTACATTTTTCAGCGTACTGTTTGGGCACAGTTATCACTTCCAGCTGTTCTCTGAAAAATAGTAGAGTTCAGGTCAACTTTAACCACTTAAGGACCGCCTCACGCCGATATACACCGGCAGAATGGCACGGCTGAGCACATCAACGTACAGGTACGTTGCCCTTTAAGAGCCCAGCCGTGGGTCGTGTGCGCGCCACCGGCGGCGCGCTCGCGACCCGGTCCTGAGCTCCGTACCCGCGGACCCGATCGCCACCGGTGTCCCGCGATCGGGTCACAGAGCTGAAGAACGGGGAGAGGTGAGTGTAAACAAACCTTTCCCTGTTCTTCTCCGTGGCATGTCAGTGATCGTCTGTTCCCTGTCATCGGAACAGACGATCAGTGATGTGTAACGTGTAGCCACGCCCCCTTACAGTAAGAATCACTTCCTAGGGAACACTTAACCCCTAAAGCGCCACCTAGAGGTTAAACCCTTCACTGCCAGTGTCATTTTCACAGTAATCAGTGCATTTTTATAGCACTGATCGCTGTAAAAATGACAATGGAACCAAAAATGGTGTGAAAAGTGTCCGATGTGTCCGCCATAATGTCGCAGTCATGATAAAAATCGCTGATCGCCGCCATAACTAGTAAAAAAAAAATATTACTAAAAATGCCATAAAACAGTCCCCTTTTTGTAGAAGCTATAACTTTTGCGCAAACCAATCAATAAACGTCTATTGCAATTTTTTTTACCAAAAATATGTAGAAGAATACGTATTGGACAAAACTGTGGAAAAAAAAAAAATTCTATATTTTTGGGGGATATTTATTATAGCGAAAAGTAAAAAATATTGCATTTTTTTCAAAATTGTCGCTTTATTTTTATTTATAGCGCAAAAAATAAAAACCGCAGAGGTGATCAAATACCACCAAAAGAAAGCTCTATTTGTGGGAAAAAAAGGACGCCAATTTTGTTTGGGAGCCACGTCGCATAACCGCGCAATTGTCAGTTAAGGCGACGCAGTGCTGAATCGCAAAAAGTGGCCTGGTCCTTTAGCTGCATAATGGTCCGGGGCTTAAGTGGTTAAAGAATAGGGTTATTTTTAAGTAAAGTATACTTATCTTTTATCTTTAGGCTCCTTGACTAAAAATGTACCACCTTATCCTTAAAGGAGAAGTACAGCCAAATCTCGTTTGGCTGTACTTCTCCTGTGGATCACAGAAGTGCAGTTCATTCTGCACTCCTGTGATCCATTTTCAGCATACAGCGGGCTGAAGCTTGCTTTCGGCTAACGTCACAGAGATGGTCCAGGCCCTGGTAGGATCGTGACCATATGGTCGGGATCTGCCCATATGCCTGGACCAGCACCCGGCTCAGCCTCACAACAAACCACTGAGAGCCTGAGCTGGCCACTCCCACCCCCTCCCCAGCCCAGCACTCCAGTGAGCGTGGTGGGGCATAGCAGAGAGCCGGTCACCGGCTCTCTGCTCACAGAGCTCTGAGAACCGAGCGATCTGTGGTGTTTGATCGCTCAGTTCTCAATGTTAGAGCCGGCAGGGAACAGATGCAGCATCCAGCTAGGCAAGTATGATTAACAAAAAAAAAAGAGAATCCCATACTTCTGTTTAAACATATACAAATTGTGGGGGGGCGTGTCCTGATGTGAACAGCGGCGGACGTGTCTGTGGGGAGCTCCGGGAATCCTGATCCTAATCCGTCGCCATCCGTACATCACTCTGTCTCATCCACGCCGATTTACCTGCCAGCCTGTTCCTCTTGGTCCCCTGAAGTGTCCTGGGCCAACATCTCGCAGCGGAGCTCCCGGGGGTCGCCTGCCCGGCACAGCTCCGTCCTCCCGCGGCCGCCGCCATCTTGCCGGCCTGTGATTTTTTCTGGAGCTCGGATCCCGGCCTGCCTGGAGGTAAGGAAGGTCATCCACTCCCTCCTGCCTGCCCATCCGCCCATCCAGCACGATCCGGAGGCCTGTCTGGCCATTTGGGGTGTCCGCGGCGGCCGCGGCTTAGTGCAGCCTAGTGAGGCCTACAGAGCACCGGAGTTTCCTGAGCCGCTACCCCACGGGGGCGAGCTGCGGCCGGCGCGGCCGAACTCCGGGGACTCAGATTGGCTGCTTTCATCCATCCGCCCGCCCATCATTGCACACCACTGCCCTGGCCTGGTGTACAGCCCTGTAGAGACTGCCTATCCTGCAGAGGTCCTCTGCCACCAGTCTATCCCTGCCCCACCAACCTGGGCCACCTCCACCCTTGTACCTCCATCCTTGCATCCCCACTAACCTGTCAGTTGGGTGCCTGCTGCTGAGGGACAGGCGCCTGGTGGTCCCCAGTGGTTGACGACTGCGGCTAGCTTGTCTCCTGGACGTTCCTCTGGGCACGGTTACATATCCTCCCTCTGGGTGACCTGCCTGATGCCCTCCTCTTTCAAAAAGGGAAAGGGGAACTCCAGAGCCGCTAAGGTGACCGCACCGCTCCAAGTGCCATCGCCCCCTTCCCCGCAAACGGACCCCATACTGGTCGGGCGAATCCGGGCCTTGCTGGCCGAACTGGAAATGGATCCCTGTGAGGCCCCAGCGGCAGAGGGGCCAGCCCCGCCATCTCCTGACGGCACAGCCATAATCCTTGCTGCGATCGAGCAGAGTAGGACTTCGCTGCTAGTGCGCATTGACCACCTTGCTGAGGAGTGCGTTCTCATACGTAATGACCTGGACAAGATACGGGGGAGGATGTCCGAAACTGAATCAAGAGTATCGGCCACTGAGGATCTAACGGCCACTCATTCCACCTCCATTGCTGAGCTACAACGCACAGTGCAGTCCCTTGTCGCAAAGTCAGATGACGCGGAAAACAGGCTGCGGCGCAACAATGTCAGAGTCATTGGTCTGCCTGAGGGAGAGGAGGGGGATCGCCCTGCTGTATTTGCGGAGGAGTTCTTCAAAACTCTCCTGGGCTTTACAGATGTTCCCCCCACCTACGTTGTTGAACGGGCCCACCGAGTGCCTACGGGCAGAGCCATCCCGGGGAACCCTCCCAGGCCTTTCCTGGTCCGCTTCCTCAACTACCGGGACAGGGACAAGATTCTCTCCGAGGCCCGCAAACATCCCACACTCAAATATTGCAACACCTCAGTTCTTCTTTTCCCTGACTTTTCAGCAGATTTGCAAAGAAAGAGAAAGACCTTCAATGATGTCCGCAGACGACTCAGGGACAAGAACATTAAATATAGCATGCTTTACCCCAGCCGTCTGCGAGTCCAACATGACGGAACGGTCCGCTTCTTCGACAACCCTGCGGATGCTGATAGCTGGCTAACCACCTTGCGGTGAAAGATTCTTCTCATTAGTCCATGTGATGCACGATTCTTCTTCATCCTGGTTTGCTTTATCCTATTTTATCCCTGTAAGCATCGGAGTTACCCCAAATGTACCTCTACAAGTTTACCACAGTTGACCCCCCCCCCCCCATTGGGGTGTTTTTTTTTGTTTGTTTTTTTTTGTTCTCTTGAAGAGCGGAGAACCTGGTAGCCTACTTCTACCTGGGGCACTCCTGCGACCTGGAGGGACTATACTACTGCTCCAGATTGCCAGGTCCCCCCACACTGCGATGGGATGCAGGTTCCCTCAACCTCGCCTACTGTTATAGGTTGAACTCACGCTGAGGTTATCCCAGGAACTTTGAGCCTCCAGAAGGCGACATCTACTATTAAAGTTTAGGGTAAGAAACTGCCTTGGCGACAGTTGGGGTTATGCCAGGCGGTAGGGCGTTACATGTACTCTTGTTTAGTTACCACACCTGCTCAGGTTCCGCACCATTTTTCTTGCTGGACTACGTTGTCTTCATCTTGTTCTTTTCTCCTGTTCACCTCTTTTCTCTACAGACTCACTGGACTACTGCATCTTCTGAACTGCCTCCGCAGCGGGCCTATGGCCAGGACGCTACTGGATGTGGGTCTTCTATGATCCTGTTGTTATTGAGCTTCCCTATTCTAAATGGGTATAGATTTAAAGTTGATATCTTGGAATATTAGAGGACTGAATGAGAAGGTGAAAAGGTCATTATTGTTTAAATTTCTGCAGTCTCACAAACCTCACGTTCTGTTTCTTCAAGAAACTCACCTGACGGGCAGTAAAATTCTAACACTTAAACGGGCATGGGTTAAACAAGGGTTCCATGCCACATATTCCTCCTACGCGAGGGGCGTGACTATTCTGCTGAACAAGTCGCTCCCTTACTTGGTGGAACAGGTCTTCATGGATCCAGGGGGACGATACCTCATCCTAATTCTTGAACTGTATGCCCAACGCTGGGCAATGGTCAATGTATATATCCCTCCTCCGTTTGATTCCTCCATCCTGTACACCAGTGGTCATCAACCCTGTCCTCAGGGCCCACTAACAGGCCAGGTTTGCAAGATAACTGAAATACATCACAGGTGATATCATTTTGCTGCACAGTAATTGCAGTATTCTAGTCTGCATCTCCCCAAGGTAATACATAAAACCTGGCCTGTTAGTGGGCCCTGAGGACAGGGTTGATGACCACTGCTGTACACCATCCTTACAAAAATAGCCCCTCTCCAGGTCCACAATATTCTAGTTGGAGGGGACTTTAACGCCATCCTAGATCATAACAGAGACACTACAAATCCCATTAGACTTGCCCCCCCTGATTTGGCCCTCTGGGCGGACACTTTTGGTCTCCAGGAAATCTGGCGGTGGAAGTATCCGGAGGATAGGACGTATTCACACATCTCGGCACCGCATAGGTCTGGGTCTCGCATAGACTTCATATTTGGGTCGGCTTCTGCTCTGTCTCAGGTCGGAGCGGTCTCCTATCTCCCGGCAGGTCTTTCGGACCACTCACCGCTGGAGCTGGGCTTGACTCTGGGTACCTCCCGCGAGCCGGGATGTTGGAAGCTAGCGTCCCATTGGATAGGCAATCCTCAAATCCAAGAGTTGGTGGAGCCCAAACTTGTAGACTACTGGCTAACAAATGTGGGGTCGGCTCCCTTTGATGTGGTCTGGGAGGCGGGCAAGGCTTATGCCCGAGGGGAATATATCTCCTCTATTAAGGCAGTGAGATCCGGCTTTGCGTCGCAGACCACTCAATTGGAACAGAACGAAGGAACGGCACTGGAACTTTTTACGGGGCATCCGACACCTGAAAATTATTCTGCTCTAGCCCAGGCGAGGAGAGATCTGAAGCTCCATTACACCTCGCTGGTGCACTCTGATACGCGGAAGTTTGTAGCCAAGCTTTTCGAGTCAGGGGACAAGAATGGCAAACTACTGGCCAACCTAGTGGCAGAACCCACGCTCCAAACGGTAATCCCTAGAATTCAGACTTCCACTGGTTGCCAAGTTACTGACCCCGAGGGTATACTGAGGGAATTTCATCTCTTTTATAACAAATTGTATGATGACCCATTCTCTGGCTCAGCTGCTGCTGGGTTAGAGGAACTAGGGGGAATTACTTTGCCTCTTCTTTCTGAGGAGGACAGGGTCGCGCTAGATAAGCCCTTGACACGTCTGGAAATAGAAGCTGCAATCTACTCCTTGCCCAACAATAAATCCCTGGGCCCTGATGGTTTACCTGGGGACTGGTACAAAACTCACGCTGCCTTACTGGCCCCCAAGCTAACACAGTTGTTCACAGATTGCTTGGAATCCGATAGGATACCGGATAGCATGTACCAGGCACATATAGTGCTGCTGCCCAAACCAGGGAAGGACCCCACTTGCTGCTCGTCCTATAGACCCATTTCGTTGCTGAATTCCGATCTTAAAATACTCACCAAAGCACTAGCCAATAGAATCATGACAGTTTTACCATCCCTTGTCAATATAGATCAGACAGGCTTCATGCCTGGCAAGTCCACGGACATTAACATTAGACGAGTCTTTACCCATCTCCAGCTCCCACCCGAGGAGACTGCCTCCCGGGTCCTGGTATCTTTCGATATCGAAAAGGCTTTCGATACAGTTAGATGGTCTTATATGATGCAGGTTCTGGAGGGTTTTGGCTTTGGCCCAACTTTCCGGAAATGGATCAGCTTACTATATAGGGCCCCCACTGCCCGTATCAAACTAAATGGTAGGCTCTCACCCTCCTTTCCGATTAGGAGGGGGACAAGACAGGGATGTCCTCTATCACCTGCGCTGTTTGCCCTGGTGATGGAGCCTTTAGCTGAGGCCTTGCGGAGGTCGAGCGAGGTGTCTGGAGTGCGGGTCGGCTCGGTGACCGAGAAGCTGGCATTGTATGCCGATGATTTAATCCTTTTCCTCCGGGACCCTGGTCCCTCGCTCACCGGGGCGCTTCGGCTTCTGGATCATTTTTCGACTCTCTCTGGCCTCCGAACCAACTGGAGCAAATCCTTAATTTTGCCCATAGATCCCGGGGCAAGGAGGCTGAGTGATCCTACTTCACCTCTACAATGGGCAGATACCATTAGATACCTAGGAATTAATATCTCTCCCAACACCCAGGATTTTTTCAAACTTAATTTGTCCCCGGTGCTGCAGTGGTGTAAATCAAAACTGAAGGCCTGGTCGAACCTCCCATTATCTCTTATAGGGAGAATTAACTTAATTAAAATGAAACTACTCCCGGTCTTGCTGTATATCTTGCGGCATTCTCCGGTCTGGATCCCCAAGTCTCTTTTCCAGCAGCTAGACTCCTCAGTGGCTTCCTTCTTGTGGCAATCATGCCCGGCTAGATTCAGTAAAAAGATCTTGCGTAGACCATGGACACAGGGGGGACTTGCCTGCCCAGACTTTCACACCTACTATTTAGCAGCAATGCTCACCCATGCACATAACTGGCTGATCTCGGACGACACCAATGCATCAGTCGTCCTAGAGGCAGCATGCTTGGGATCCTTTGAGGCCCTTCGCAACGCACTTTATAGGGGGTCGGGGGGCTCCCCGGCATCTTTACCTCCGGCTATGAAAGCGATTATTAAGGCATGGTACATAGTAGTGATTAAACCTAATTTGGCAAGGGCCAGATGGTCCCCTAATACACCACTTTGGTGTAATCCAAGGTTGCGGGAATTCCACTCTCTACAGGACCCGGGTTTGTGGGCCGGTAAGGGCATCAAGTATTTGAGGGATATCTGCGATGTGTTGGGGTTATTTACATTCGATAGGCTAAAGAACAAATTCCAGCTTCCGAACTCTTTCTTCTTCAGGTTCCTGCAGCTCCACCACGCCTTTAATTCGCGGTTCGGGTCGGTTCAGCTTCGGATGGAGCTTGATGACCTGGAGATTCTGCTAGACGATGCCGAGCTTCCAAAACCTTTATCCAAAATTTATAGTGCACTTCTACCGTCCATCCAGGTTGGACTGGATGATCTGCGCGGCCTGTGGCGGGCGGAGATGCAGGAGCTGGACAGTGAAGACTGGGAGGACATGTGGGACTATCCATTCCAGCCACTGGTCGCAACTAGAGACAAATTGATCCAATTCAAAATCCTCCACAGGATCTATTACACGCCCCAACGCCTTCATCGCATATACCCAGCCCTGTCGGCTGGCTGTTGGAGATGCTCTGCTACTCCTGCGGGCTTCACACATATATTCTGGGACTGCCCACAGATTCAGGACTATTGGCGGGAGGTAACTCAATTTATTCACAACCTAACTACCATTCCTATTCCCCTGACAATTAGTGTCTGCCTTCTCGGCCTGGTGGAGCAACTGGCACTGTCCAAAGCAACACGTACCCTTATAGGTATCCTTCTCTTTTATGCAAGAAAAGCCTTAGTATTAAAGTGGAAGTCAAACACCCCCCCCACCCTGACCTCTTGGAAACAGCTAGTTAACACAATGATACCCCTCTATAAAGCGACATATCTGTCTCGAGGATGCCCCAAAAAATATGAAAAAGTCTGGCATTTGTGGACAGACTCTGAATCCACAACTGATGACCAGCCGCAGGGGGAGTGACTTAGATGGATCTCCTGGGTACCCACCTGGGGTGCTTGGCACTGAGGTCCTAATCCGAATTAGTGATGAGCCGAACACCCCCGGGTTCGGTTCGCACCAGAACCCGCGAACGGACCGAAAGTTCGTACGAACATTAGAACCCTATTAAATACAATGGATGCGAACGTTCGAATTCTAAAGTGCTAATTATAACAACTATTATGCATGTTATTGTCCTAAAAAGGGTTTGGGAACCCGGGTTCTGCACCAGTGGACATGTATCAATGCAAAAAGAAGTTTTAAAAACGGTCGTTTTTCGGGAGCAGTCATTTTAATGATGCATAAAGTGAAAAAAAAAAGTCAAATATTCCTTTAAATATCGTACCTGGTGGGTGTCTAAAGTATGCCTGTGAAGTGCCACGTGTTTCCCGTGTTTAGAACTGTCCCTGCACAAAATGACACTTCTAAAGGAAAAAAAAGCCATTTAAAACTTCTTGCGGCTTTAATGTAATGTCTGGTCCCGGTAATATGGATGAAAATCTTTAAGAAAAATGGCATAGCTACCCCATGACCCCCCCCCCCCCACCCCAGCCCATTACCAGCCCCTTTGGGTCTTGTATGGATATTAAGGGGAACCCCGCACATAAAATAAAAAAGGCCCTATATACTCTGAACAGCCGTATACAGGCGGTGCATACAAGACAGGGACTGTAGGTTTGTTCTTATGTAGAATGTGTTTGTAATTTTGAACAGGTACATTGTTGAAGTGTAGCTCCAGCCCAAAAATCAATTTTTAAACTTTTTGGGAAACATAGGTAAGGGTTATCACCCCTGTAACATTTGTTTTGCTGTCTGTGCCCCTGTTCAGAACATTTCACCTCACTTTCCGTCCCAATGACAACTGTTTTTGAAATGTGGTGTTTTTCTTGAAACAAGGATTGCTGATAAAGCATCAGTACAGAGGAGACACCTTTCTCCCATATTTATTCTTACAGGAGAGAATTTTCCTTCCTAGGGGTAGATTTCCTCTCACTTCCTGTTGTCTTCTTTCGTTTGCAAGTAGGAGTCGTTTGTAAGTTGGATGTTTGAAAGTAGGGACCTGCCGTATATACTCTGCAGAAATAGGCCCCTTAGTTGTTGGTGTTGGCACAACACTGTAAGCACTCACAGTTACTCTTGGTTGGTGCTGGAACGCCCTGCTGTCAACTATTATATCAGGAATTTTAATTACATATAATTGTTGAACAGTGGTAGTAAAAATTGGGGCTTTGATGGTGGTGCTGGTGCCACAACACTGTAAGCCCTGACAGTTACTCTTGGTGGGTGCAGCAATGGGCCCTGCTGTGAATTATTAGATCAAGAATTGTAATTGCATGCCCCTGTTGAACAGGGGCTGAAAAATTGGGCTTTTCGTGGTGGTGGTGGTGGTGGTGGTGTTGCCACAACACTGTAAGCCCTCAGAGTTACTCTTGGTGGGTGCAGGAATGGGCCCTGCTGTGAATTATTACATCAAGAATTGTAATTGCATGCCCCTGTTGAACAGGGGCTGAAAAATTGGGCCTTAGGCACTGGTGGCACAACACTACAACCCCTCACAGATACTGTACTTGGAGCACAGCAATGAGCCCTGTTGCAAAGTATTGCTTCAAAAATTGTAATGACACGCCCCTGTTAAACAGGGGCTGAAAAATTGGGCCTTAGGCACTGGTGGCACAACACTACAACCCCTCACAGATACTGTACTTGGAGCACAGCAATGAGCCCTATGGCAAATTATTGCTAAAAAAATTGTAAGTACACGCCCCTGTAAAACAGGGGCTGAAAAATTGGGCCTTAGCCACTGGTGGCGGCACCCATAAACAAAAATGATCTTCCAAGCTATCATCATCAATCGTATCATTGAGGACTCGGAGGAGGAGGATAGCCAGTCAACATAACAGCACAGGCACTCAGCATCAGCATCAGTCTTGAAGGGACGTGACATGTTAAAATCAATTAGTCTGTTATATCAGCATCAGGTGTGTGGTAGCTGGTGGTGATCCAAGACTGGTTCATCTTGATGAAAGTCAGTCGATCAACCGAGTCGGTGGACAGGCGCACCCTGTGATCCGTGACAAATCCTCCAGCAGCACTGAATGTGCGTTCCGAAAGAACGCTGGATGCAGGACAGGCCAGTAGCTCAATTGCATACTGTGCAAGCTCTGGCCAGTGATCCATCCTCAAGACCCAGTAAGCCAGAGGATTTTCGGTGGGGAAGGTGTCCAAGTCTGACCTTGCCCCTAGATATTCCTGCACCATGTTTATCAGACGCTGGCGATGGTTGCTGGAACCAATCATACTTTGGGGCTGCGGACTAAAGAATTGTCTGAACGCATCGGTCAGACGGCCACCTTCCCCACCGCTCCTTCTTTGACTGGCCGAAGCCTCAGCAACTCGTTGTCCTGGACCAGGAGTTTGTAACCTCCCAGTCTCTGGGAACGCGTTGCACAGACCTTTCTGCAAGGCCTCCCGGAGTTGTCTCATCCTCTGCTCCCTCTGCGACGGTAACATAAGGTCCGCAACCTTACCCTTGTACCGTGGATCAAGGAGAGTGGCCAGCCAGTAATGGTCCCTCTCCTTGATCCGAAGAATACGAGGATCCTTCCGCAGACTTTGCAGGATCAGGGAGGCCATGCAGCGTAGGTTTGCTGAGGCATTCGCTCCGGAGTCCTCTGGGTCACTAAGGACGACATGATCCGCAGTCACCTCCTCCCAGCCACGTACAAGTCCACTGGTTTCTTGGGACTGTAAATCATCCCTAAAAGACTGCTGCTGATGATGCTGAGTGCCAGCCTCCACCTCCATGCTGACACAATCCTCCTCCTCCTCCTCCTCCTCCTCCTCTTCCTCTTCCTGTGCGATGGGTGGGACAGAAGGAACACTGTCTGGGTAAAGGGGGCCTTGAGAGGCAAGGAAGTCCTCCTCTTCCTGCCTCTGTTCTGCCTCAAGTGCCCTGTCCATTATTCCACGCAGCGTGTGCTCCAACAGGTGGACAAGAGGTACAGTGTCACTGATGCATGCACTGTCACTGCTCACCATCCTCGTGGCCTCCTCAAATGGTGCCAGGACAGTGCATGCATCCCTGATCATGCCCCACTGGCGTGGAGAAAAAAAACCAAGCTCCCCTGACCCTGTCCTGGTGCCGTAGTCGCACAGGTACTCATTGATGGCCCTCTGCTGCGTGTGCAGCCGCTGCAGCATGGCCAACGTTGAGTTCCACCTGGTGGGCATGTCACATATAAGGCGGTTCTTGGGCAGGTTCAACTCCTTTTGCAGCTCAGCCAGGCGAGCACTGGCATTATAAGATCTGCGGAAATGCACACAGACTTTCCTGGCCTGCCTCAGGACATCCTGTAAGCCCGGGTACCTGCCCAAGAACCGCTGCACCACCAGGTTAAGGACGTGAGCCACACAGGGCACATGGGTCAGTTGTCCCTGTCGGAGGGCGGAGAGGAGGTTGGTGCCATTGTCGCAAACCACCATTCCTGGCTTAAGCTGGCGTGGCGTCAACCACCTCTCGGCCTGGCCCTGCAGAGCAGACAGGACCTCTGCCCCAGTGTGGCTTCTGTCCCCCAAACACACCAGCGCAAGCACGGCATGGCATCTTTTTGCCTGCGTACTTGCGTAGCCCCGTGAACGGCTACGGAGCACCGCTGGTTCATAGGACAAACCACAGGAAGAGGCCATGGAGGAAGAAGAAGAGGAGGGGGTGGAGGAGAGAGGTGTGTCACAACCAGTAGTAGCATTTTGGAGGCGTGGCAGTGGGACAACCTCCAACACTACTGCACCTTGTCCTGCATCCTTCCCAGCTGCCAAAAGAGTGACCCAATGGGCCGTGAAAGAAAGGTAACGTCCCTGTCCATGCCTGCTGGACCATGAGTCAGCGGTAATATGCACCTTACCGCTGACCGCCCTGTCCAGCGAGGCCAAGACATTGCCTTCCACATGCCGGTAGAGAGCCGGAATAGCCTTCCGTGAGAAAAAGTGGCGTTTGGGAACCTGCCACTGAGGAACCGCACATTGCACAAACTCACGGAAGGGGGCCGAGTCTACCAACTGAAAAGGCAGCAGTTGAAGCGCTAGCAATTTAGCCAAGCTAGCATTCAACCGCTGGGCATGTGGATGGCTGGGAGTGAACTTCTTTCGACGGTCCAGCAGCTGGGGCAGGGAAATTTGCCTGCTAGAATCGGACGTCGGTGTACTGCTAGCAGAGTGGCCGCAAGTACTTGGCTGTGACACACCTAATTCTACACCTTCATTCCTCTCAGTGCATGTTTCTGAGAGGACTGAAGTTATAGTGGGGTTGGAGATCCCAGCTGATGCGGTGCAAGGAGAGGTCCGCTTTGTTCTTTGGTGTGGGTCTTTGAGGTAGGCTTGCCAACGAGCTGCATGGCAGGTCAACATATGTCTGGTCAGGCATGTGGTACCCAAGCGGCTGATGTTTTGGCCACGCGATATACGCTTGAGACATATGTTGCAAACAGCAGCTGTGCGATCTGATGCACTAGCCTCAAAAAAGGCCCACACCAAGGAACTTTTTGAATGACGGGCAGAGGCAGCGCCCTGCACAGGCGGAGCTCTGCGGTGTGATTCCGTCGGTGTACTGCCCTTACGCTGGCCACCAAAGGGCATCCTGTCTCGTTGGAGATGTGCCTCCTCCTCATCCTCCTCCTCCTCTCTCCTATTAGGCACCCACGTGGAGTCAGTGACCTCATCATCCCCTCCCTCCTCATCACTGGAGCCAATCTGGCAGTATGCTGCAGCTGCTGGAACATGACTGCCAGATTGGTGTCCTTCTTGAGCATCCCCTCTGTCTGCTCTCACCCTACTGCCTTCCTGTAGCTGGGTTTCATCATCAGACCCTTCGAAACGCTGGGCATCCTCCTGGAGCATGTACCCAACACTGTGCTCAAACAGTTCGGGGGACTCCTCAGGAGGAGGACATGGTGGGTCTAGGGAAGGAGTGACTGATGATGAGTCTGACATTGATACCAGGGAAGAGGACGCTTTGGCAGCTGCTTTGCCAGTACCCTGAGCCTGGGTGAGAGAGGATGAGGAGGAGGAGGAGGGCTTGGTCATCCACTCTACCAAGTCTTCGGCATGATGTGGCTCAACATGTCCAGCTGCCGAAAAGAAGGACAAGCGTGTCCCATGGCCATGTGCTGATGACAATGCACCGCGTCCACGACCAGCACTGTTGCCCCCAGACACAGAGCCTGCTTGCCCTCTTTTATTGCCTCCTGACTGTCTGCCTCTCCTTGTTTGCCTTCCAGACATTCTAATAGATGGCCTGCAGGGAGATGGGAAAAAAGCAATAAGGGCTACCTTCAGGTGTCCTTCTCTGTCCCTTGAAACAAGGACTTGCATAGTGAAAGAAACTGACACTCTCCCTACCTACAGTTTTCTGTCCCTAGAAAAAATGTTTTTTTTAAGCACAATATAGCACAAGGAGAATTCACTCACTGTCCTTCCAGGTCCCTGGAAACAAGGACTTGCACAGTGAAAGAAACTGACACTCTCCCTACCTACAGTTTTCTGTCCCTAGAAAAAATGTTTTTTTTAAGCACAATATAGCACAAGGAGAATTCACTCACTGTCCTTCCAGGTCCCTGGAAACAAGGACTTGCACAGTGAAAGAAACTGACACTCTCCCTACCTACAGTTTTCTGTCCCTAGAAAAAATGTTTTTTTTAAGCACAATATAGCACAAGGAGAATTCACTCACTGTCCTTCCAGGTCCCTGGAAACAAGGACTTGCACAGTGAAAGAAACTGACACTCTCCCTACCTACAGTTTTCTGTCCCTAGAAAAAAAATTTTTTTAAGCACAATATAGCACAAGGAGAATTCACTCACTGTCCTTCCAGGTCCCTGGAAACAAGGACTTGCACAGTGAAAGAAACTGACACTCTCCCTACCTACAGTTTTCTGTCCCTAGAAAAAATGTTTTTTTTAAGCACAATATAGCACAAGGAGAATTCACTCACTGTCCTTCCAGGTCCCTAGAAACAAGGACTTGCACAGTGAAAGAAACTGACACTCTCCCTACCTACAGTTTTCTGTCCCTAGAAAAAATGTTTTTTTTAAGCACAATATAGCACAAGGAGAATTCACTCACTGTCCTTCCAGGTCCCTGGAAACAAGGACTTGCACAGTGAAAGAAACTGACACTCTCCCTACCTACAGTTTTCTGTCCCTAGAAAAAATGTTTTTTTTAAGCACAATATAGCACAAGGAGAATTCACTCACTGTCCTTCCAGGTCCCTAGAAACAAGGACTTGCACAGTGAAAGAAACTGACACTCTCCCTACCTACAGTTTTCTGTCCCTAGAAAAAATGTTTTTTTTAAGCACACTATAGCACAAGCACAAAACACACTGACACTCTCCCTACCTATCCTTCTCTTTCCCTAAACTAAAGGAATCCAGGTTAAGCAAGAAAGAAATAAAAGTCACTGTCCCTGCCTATGCTGCTCTATCCCTGCTCCGGAACACACTACACTAGGCCGCCGTGCTGGCGGCCTTTTATAGTGTGGGGCGTGTACTAAACCCCCTCAGCAATAATTGGCCACAGGCATCCTGCCTGTGGCCAATCATTGCTCTCCTCGCTGCCGGCGCTGTGATTGGCCAAGCATGCGGGGTCACAGTGCATGCTTGGCCAATCACAGCGCCTGGATGACACTGCGATGGCGTAGTGCATTGTGGGCCGTTCGCGTCACTCGAATTTGGCGCGAACGGCCCAAATCGTTCGATCTTCGTCGAACGATCGAACAGCCGATGTTCGAGTCGAACGTATGTTCGACTCGAACACGAAGCTCATCCCTAATCCGAATAGGTAAACGGAGGTGTAAGCATAATCTAAAAAATGATCGTGCCTACTCCTAATTGCTCCAGTACAGTTCTATACAGGCAGTTAGGAACGAGATGAGGTCCTACAAGAAACAATAACTCCTGCTAAAATCCTATCATGGGTAACCTGAGAGGTGTTTATGTTGTGTTTAGCTAGAAGTATTTAGCGTTAGGGTGTGATGGTATTTTCTTTTGTTGTGCTTGTGGTTATGTGCAATGTTTGGCTGGGGTATGCCCCTTTGGCCTTGTTTTGTAATTCAACAGTACAAAAAGCATTAATAAAAATAATAAAAAAAACAAAAAAAAAAAAACATATACAAACTGTGTTTAACTCCATGGCTGGGTCCTCTTCATGTTCTTTGTTTTCTGGGAATCCCAGCAAAAAAAATCTTCTTAGAGCAGGTCATGACCACAAAAAAGCGTCTGTAGCCTAGGCAAATCTGTTCCCTGACAGCTTGCTGCATTGAAAAATATTTGCTCTCTGTGGAAGTAGAGGTCTCTCTGCAGAGGTCTGAAAAACCTTTGACTAAGTCAGAGCTAGAAATCTTCAGTCAGTCAGTATGACTATGGATATGTGTATTTTGTTTTTCCCTTTAAATAATAAACCTTATTCTTATTCTTCTTATGGTACTGAACCCAAAAAGTTAACCCTAAACCCTAAATTCCCTAATGTTAACCCTTAATCTTAGTAGATTTGTTGATACTAACCTAAAATCTCAGTCAAAATGTATGCTACTGTATTATGGAGGTTATACTGTGTTTTCACAGCAATAAATATCACAAAGATACTTGTGGCAAAAATTCCACCTGGGAGAAAATTCACACAAAAAAGGCTTTGTCATCGCTTTACAATGTGCCAAATTTTCAGCACAAAAACCCCGGAACTGAATTAAAATAATCTGCATGAAAGTTATAGCACATTTTAAATTGGGCATGATAGGATGATATGAGGGTTAACGTGTCTCATTTATTCTAAGCAATAAAGTGTGGAAGTATCTAATAGTTACCGTGGCTCTCATTGTCACTGAGATAGGGGTAGTATTCATGGTGGGCACGCAAACTCTCTGGATCATAGGTGACCAGCTCTTCTGGGTGAGCCTGCAAGAAAGAAGACACATAACTGAATACAGATTTTCATTACAGAAAAACATTGTCTTATATTGTAATACGTTTTTTTTGTTTTTTTTTTCACTTTCAAATTTTTTTATTTTGTAAAAAAAAAAAAAAAAAATTGTTCATTACAGAAAATATTTATTACAGTAAATTCATCAAATAAAGTTCAATACATTATAATTCCCAGATGTTAAGATGTTTCAATATTCCAAAGGTAAGCGTACCGCTATGATATCTAGAACTAACAAGATATAAAAAGAATTAAGATATTAATATGTGACTTACGTTTTTTTTTATTGGTTGCATTTAAAATAATGTAACCAATCAAGTCATCCAATGCAAGTGTGATCCACAGTAAATTGGCATTAAGAAGTTCTAAAAACAAAGCGCTGCCACTATTGTATAGGTGTAGTTGTAACAGATGCTATGTTGGAGTTTGCCCACAGTGCCAACTTCTGGTAAAATATGGCACTGCAGCTGAACCATTCAGATACATGGGTGCTCTAAGAACAAAATAAGCAAAGGTAGGATGAGGGTTCCCTTGCTACTTACATGTAAGTGGGTTAGAAAAAGCAAGTTAGATGCTGCCCTGGGACAGGAGGGTAAGATTTAATACTTTCTTAGATTTTGGCAGCTTTTTCTCTGGGTCTGGATCCTGTGTTATAAAATAAGGGACAGTGAACCAGAAGGGAGGCCCCCTAGGCCTCAGAGAGAGAAGAGATCAGTGCCCATAAGGGAAAGAGATGGAGAACAACACCCTGGAGGAGCAAGAGAATGTCACTTACTACGGCCAACGTGTAAAGGTCATCAGAACTTGGGGTTTGCCCTGAAGACACCAGCTGCTGGAGTATGCCTTGGATGGACTCTACCTTTGCAAGTATGCCAGGGCAGTACATAGCCTGGGTTAGAGACGTAGGAAGGAATAATGTTGTACCTGGACATGCTGTAATGTCTTTTGCACTGCATGTTCTCAAGTAAAGTTTTGAAACCTTGTTCCCGCCTGGTCTGAAGTTACTGAAAGGGGTGTAAAGCAAGTAACCAGCACCATTCCATTTCAGGTCACTAAGGTAGTTGGGGGTATGAAGACATCAGTACAAGAGCAATACAGTGTTAAAAGAGAAGTATGGGTTGTTTTTGTTTGCTATTCATACTTACCTCATGGATGGAGCATCAGGCTGATGCTGCAGCTGTCCCCCGGCGTCTCTGCACTGAGAACCGAGCCACCGAACCCCGCCGATGGCTTGGTTCTCACTCCTACCCGAGCAGAGCCATGCTGACTGTCAGTCAGCATGGCTTCTGCTCTACTTCTCAGCGCTCATTGGAGCGCCGAGCAGTGGAGGGGTGGGGAGAGGCTGTCTCAGCTGAGACTGCCATCAATCAGGGCAGCTGGCGGATGACGCGCTGCACCCGACTGATGGCAGTGACGTCAGCGGAGAGCGGACTTCAGACCGCTCTCCGCTGAAAACGGGTCACAGGAGTGCAAAGCTCAGGCTGGACTTCTTCTTTAAGATACTAGGGTTACCTAGGGTAACGGAAGTTACAAGCAGCCTGTTGATAAGCATGTGCCTGAGATAGATGGGACAGCCTCTTGCAGGAGGAAGATGTTTTCGGCACTCTCTCTGTGAGCGGTCCATCTCCCATAGCAACAGGAGCAGACTTGCACCACAGAGGTCCCCAGCCTGTGCCCAGGTATGGAAGAGTTAAGTGACGTGCACGCATGAAGCCCACGCTATGTGCATGGTGGGACTCCGTAACGTTACTGGGAGTGAGGTAGCAGTGATACGCTGGACAGGTGAATGTAGACAAGGCTCAGTATGTCCCTCCTAAATGCAAGTTACAGTGGAGGTGTACATTGTCTTGGGGATCCAAGAGGTTACTGGAGAACAGTTACGGTGCAAGTGTAAATGGTGTACGTTCATCTCTAAACACAGAGGTCTGTCTTGAGGTCGAGTATTCCCCCACGGTGTGCCCCTGTGCCTTTAAGGAGGGATGGGCTCCTTCCAGGCTCACCTGCCCTCTATCTATTCATTATTATGCCTGTGCTTCTACTATGAAGGCTCTCAAAAATGTATAGAGTTAGGACTGCAGATAATACTGGGGTGCCGTGAAGTGGCTCTGCAGCTTGATAGACACACTCCTAAACCTTGTGGACAGCCTTCCCAGAAAAGTTGAAGCTCTTATAGCTGCAAAGGGTGGGCCAACTCAATATTGAACCCTACAGACGAAGACTGGGATGCCATTAAAGTTCATGTGCGTGTAAAGGCAGGCATCCTAATACTTTTGGTAATATAGTGTACATCGAAGGGAAATCCTTTTTAGGCTTTGCTAAAGCTTAATACAAACAAAATGTGTTTTTGCTTTGGACAGAGTATACAAAGGTTAGACATTTGGCAAGGTTTTATTTCTGTTTGTGTCCCTTTAATTCCCGCCCCTGTGACAAGTTACAGTGAAACCTTGGATTGCGAGTAACGCGGTTAACGAGCGTTTCGCAATACAAGCATTTTTTTTCTTCTAAATCCTGACTCGGTTTGCGAGTGTTGTCTCGCAAGACGAGCAGGATTCAAGCCTCTACGGTGTGTAGTATTGCATTTGGCCAGAGGTGCGGGGGGCATCGGAGCCGAGCGGAGCTGATTGGAGCCGAACGGAAATACTCGGAAACACGCTAAAATACTCCCGATCCTTTCCGAGTTTAGCCGAGCTGTTCCGAGTGTTACAGAGGCTCTCCGGCGCCCCCCCCCACCTCTGGCCACATGCGATATTGCATGCCATAGAAGTCAATGCGTAACAAATTATTTTTGTTTCCATTGACTTCTATGGGGAAATTCGCTTTAATATGCGAGTGCTTTGGATTACGAGCATTCTCCTGGAACAGATTATGCTCGTAATCCAAGGTTCCACTGTATCACTAAACCATGAAATGACGGGAAGTATCTCCAGTGGGGATAGATAGAGCACCAAAAATATTTTATTCTTTTTAAGGTATGAACCTCTCCCATGGTTGCCAGTCTGTTCATGTGCTTACAAGAAACATGCAGAGAAATCAGAGTGACAGAGAGATGAGCTCATCCCTGTTCTGCTTCTCCTTTTACTGCCTTGTCATAAGCTGGGGGTTGGGCCAGGTGAACCTGGGCTCAGAGAAAGTGAGTTAAATGAAGCTGGTCAACGGACCAAGCATATCTAGCAGCAGAAAAAAGTACTGCAAGGGAAATCTCTGTATTGAAGGTGAATATTACAGCAAAAGCGGGTTTTGTAATTTTAGCTTTGAATGAGCTATTCGTTTTTGCCTTGTTATGTTTGCCTGGGGTTCTTCTTTAAAGTTTACATTATAATTCAATCAGACTAATCACAACATCTTGTTAACCACTTAAGCCCCGGACCAATACGGGCCATTATGACCAGGCCACTTTTTGCGATTCGGCACTGCGTCGCTTTAACTGACAATTGCGCGGTCGTGCGACGTGGCTCCCAAACAAAATTGGCGTCCTTTTTTCCCCACAAATAGAGCTTTCTTTTGGTGGTATTTGATCACCTCTGCGGTTTTTATTTTTTGCGCTAAAAAAAAATAGAGCGACAATTTTGAAAAAAATTCAATATTTTTTACTTTTTGCTATAATAAATTTCCCCAAAAAATATATAAAAAAACATTTTTTTTCCTCAGTTTAGGTCGATACGTATTCTTCTACATATTTTTGGTAGGGATGAGCTTCGTGTTCGAGTCGAACATACGTTCGACTCGAACATCGGCTGTTCGATCGTTCGACGAAGATCGAACGATTTGGGCCGTTCGCGCCAAATTCGAGTGACGCGAACGGCCCACAATGCACTACGCCATCGCAGTGTCATCCAGGCGCTGTGATTGGCCAAGCATGCACTGTGACCCCGCATGCTTGGCCAATCACAGCGCCGGCAGCGAGGAGAGCAATGATTGGCCACAGGCAGGATGCCTGTGGCCAATTATTGCTGAGGGGGTTTAGTACACGCCCCACACTATAAAAGGCCGCCAGTGCGGCGGCCCTGTGTAGTGTGTTCCGGAGCAGGGAAAGAGAAGCATAGGCAGGGACAGTGTCATTTTTTTTCCTTTACTAATCCTGGATTCCTTGTGTTTAGGGACAAATAAGGATAGGTAGGGAGAGTGTTAGTGTGTTATTCTGTGCTAAACCTTGTTTGTAGGGACAGAGAGGTACAGTGACGGAAAGTGTCAGTGTGCTATTCTGTTCTAAACCAATCTTGCTGAACCATATTTTCAATCCTTGAGTTTAGGGACAGAGAGGTACAGTGAGGGAAAGTGTCAGTGTGCTATTCTGTGCTAAATCTTGTTTGTAGGGACAGAGTAGGACAGTGAGTGAAACCGACAGTGTGCTATTCTGTTCTAAACCAATCTTGCTGAACCATATTTGAAATCCTTGAGTTTAGGGACAGAGAGGTACAGTGAGTGAAACTGACAGTGTGCTATTCTGTTCTAAACCAATTTTGCTGTTCCATATTTGAAATCCTTGAGTTTAGGGACAGAGAAGGGCACTCGTGGAAACTATCAGTGTGCTATTCTGTGCTAAATCTTGTTTGTAGGGAGGGACAGAGTAGGACAGTGAGGGAAAGTGTCAGTGTGCTATTCTGTTCTAAACCTATTTTGCTGTTCCATATTTGAAATCCTTGAGTTTAGGGACAGAGAAGGACACTCGTGGAAACTATCAGTGTGCTATTCTGTGCTAAATCTTGTTTGTAGGGAGGGACAGAGTAGGACAGTGAGGGAAAGTGTCAGTGTGCTATTCTGTTCTAAACCTATTTTGCTGTTCCATATTTGAAATCCTTGAGTTTAGGGACAGAGAAGGACACTCGTGGAAACTATCAGTGTGCTATTCTGTGCTAAATCTTGTTTGTAGGGAGGGACAGAGTAGGACAGTGAGGGAAAGTGTCAGTGTGCTATTCTGTTCTAAACCAATTTTGCTGAACCATATTTGAAATCCTTGAGTTTAGGGACAGAGAGGTACAGTGAGTGAAACTGACAGTGTGCTATTCTGTTCTAAACCAATTTTGCTGTTCCATATTTGAAATCCTTGAGTTTAGGGACAGAGAAGCACACTCGTGGAAACTATCAGTGTGCTATTCTGTGCTAAATCTTGTTTGTAGGGAGGGACAGAGTAGGACAGTGAGGGAAAGTGTCAGTGTGCTATTCTGTTCTAAACCTATTTTGCTGAACCATATTTGAAATCCTTGAGTTTAGGGACAGAGAGGTACAGTGAGTGAAACTGACAGTGTGTTATTCTGTTCTAAACCAATTTTGCTGTTCCATATTTGAAATCCTTGAGTTTAGGGACAGAGAAGGACACTCGTGGAAACTATCAGTGTGCTATTCTGTGCTAAATCTTGTTTGTAGGGAGGGACAGAGTAGGACAGTGAGGGAAAGTGTCAGTGTGCTATTCTGTTCTAAACCTATTTTGCTGAACCATATTTGAAATCCTTGAGTTTAGGGACAGAGAGGTACACTGAGTGAAACTGACAGTGTGCTATTCTGTTCTAAACCAATTTTGCTGTTCCATATTTGAAATCCTTGAGTTTAGGGACAGAGAAGGACACTCGTGGAAACTATCAGTGTGCTATTCTGTGCTAAATCTTGTTTGTAGGGAGGGACAGAGTAGGACAGTGAGGGAAAGTGTCAGTGTGCTATTCTGTTCTAAACCAATTTTGCTGAACCATATTTGAAATTCTTGAGTTTAGGGACAGAGAAGGATAGGCAGGGGACAGTGTCAGTGTCATTGTTGCTAAGCCTCCTGCACAGTATACACCTGAAGGTGCTCTTTTTCCCATCTCCCTGCAGGCCATCCATTAAAATGTCTGGAAGGCAAACAAGGAGAGGCAGACAGTCAGGAGGCAAAAAAAGAGGGCAAGCAGGCTCTGTGTCTGGGGGCAACAGTGCTGGTCGTGGACGTGGTGCATTGTCATCAGCACATGGCCATGGGACACGCTTGTCCTTCTTTTTGGCAGCTGGACATGTTGAGCCACATCATGCCGAAGACTTGGTAGAGTGGATGACCAAGCCCACCTCATCCTCCTCATCCTCTCTCACCCAGGCTCAGGGTACTGGCAAAGCAGCTGCCAAAGCGTCCTCTTCTCTGGTATCATTATCTTCATTAGTCAATTCTTCCCTAGACCCACCATGTCCTCCTCCTGAGGAGTCCCCCGAACTGTTTGAGCACAGTGTTGGGTACATGCTGCAGGAGGATGCCCAGCGTTTCGAAGGATCTGATGATGATACCCAGCTAGAGGAAGGCAGTAGCGTGAGAGCAGAGAGAGGGGATGCTCAAGAAGGACACCAATCTGGCAGTCATGCTCCAGCAGCTGCAGCATACTGCCAGATTGGCTCCAGTGATGAGGAGGGAGGGGATGATGAGGTCACTGACTCCACGTGGGTGCCTAATAGGAGAGAGGAGGAGGATGAGGAGGAGGCACATCTCCAACGAGGCAGGATGCCCTTGAGTGGCCAGCGTATGGGCAGCACACCGACGGAATCACACCGCAGAGCTCCGCCTGTGCAGGGCGCTGCCTCTGCCCGTCATTCAAAAAGTTCTTTGGTGTGGGCCTTTTTTGAGGCGAGTGCATCAGATCGCACAGCTGCTGTTTGCAACATATGTCTCAAGCGTATATCGCGTGGCCAAAACATCAGCCGCTTGGGCACCACATGCTTGATCAGACATATGTTGACCTGCCATGCAGCTCGTTGGCAAGCCTACCTTAAAGACCCACACCAAAGAACAAAGCTGACCTCTTCTTGCACCGCATCAGCTGGGATCTCCAACCCCAGTATACCTTCAGTTCTCTCTGAAACCTGCACTGAGAGCAATGAAGGTGTAGAATTAGGTGTGTCACAGCCAAGTACTTGCGGCCACTCTGCTAGCAGTACACCAACGTCCGATTCTAGCAGGCAAATTTCCCTGCCCCAGCTGCTGGACCGTCGAAAGAAGTTCACTCCCAGCCATCCACATGCCGAGCGGTTGAATGCTAGCTTGACTAAATTGCTAGCGCTTCAACTGCTGCTTTTTCAGTTGGTAGACTCGGCCCCCTTCCGTGAGTTTGTGCAATGTGCGGTTCCTCAGTGGCAGGTTCCCAAACGCCAGTTTTTCGCACGGAAGGCGATTCCGGCTCTCTACAGGCATGTGGAAGGCAATGTCTTGGCCTCGCTGGACAGGGCGGTCAGCGGTAAGGTGCATATTACCGCTGACTCATGGTCCAGCAGGCATGGACAGGGACGTTACCTTTCTTTCACGGCCCATTGGGTCACTCTTTTGGCAGCTGGGAAGGATGCAGGACAAGGTGCAGTAGTGTTGGAGGTTGTTCCACTGCCACGCCTCCAAAATGCTACTACTGGTTGTGACACACCTCTCTCCTCCACCCCCTCCTCTTCTTCTTCCTCCATGGCCTCTTCCTGTGGTTTGTCCTCGGAACCAGCGGTGCTCCGTAGGCGTTCAAGGGGCTTCGCAAGTACGCAGGCAAAAAGATGCCATGCCGTGCTTGCGCTGGTGTGTTTGGGGGACAGGAGCCACACTGGGGCAGAGGTCCTGTCTGCTCTGCAGGGGCAGGCCGAGAGGTGGTTGACGCCACGCCAGCTTAAGCCAGGAATGGTGGTTTGCGACAATGGCACCAACCTCCTCTCCGCCCTCTGACAGGGACAACTGACCCATGTGCCCTGTATGGCTCACGTCCTTAACCTGGTGGTGCAGCGGTTCTTGGGCAGGTACCCGGGCTTACAGGATGTCCTGAGGCAGGCCAGGAAAGTCTGTGTGCATTTCCGCAGATCTTATAATGCCAGTGCTCGCCTGGCTGAGCTGCAAAAGGAGTTGAACCTGCCCAAGAACCGCCTTATATGTGACATGCCCACCAGGTGGAACTCAACGTTGGCCATGCTGCAGCGGCTGCACACGCAGCAGAGGGCCATCAATGAGTACCTGTGTGACTACGGCACCAGGACAGGGTCAGGGGAGCTCGGGTTTTTTTCACCACGCCAGTGGGGCATGATCAGGGATGCATGCACTGTCCTGGCACCATTTGAGGAGGCCAAGAGGATGGTGAGCAGTGACAGTGCATGCATCAGTGACCCTGTACCTCTTGTCCACCTGTTGGAGCACACGCTGCGTGGAATAATGGACAGGGCACTTGAGGGAGAACAGAGGCAGGAAGAGGAGGACTTCCTTGCCTCTCAAGGCCCCCTTTACCCAGACAGTGTTCCTTCTGTCCCACCCATCGCACAGGAAGAGGAGGAGGAGGAGGAGGAGGATTGTGTCAGCATGGAGGTGGAGGCTGGCACTCAGCATCATCAGCAGCAGTCTTTTAGGGATGATTTACAGTCCCAAGAAACCAGTGGACTTGTACGTGGCTGGGAGGAGGTGGCTGCGGATCATGTCGTCCTTAGTGACCCAGAGGACCCTGGACTGAATGCCTCAGCTAACCAACGCTGCATGGCCTCCCTGATCCTGCAAAGTCTGCGGAAGGATCCTCGTATTCTTCGGATCAAGGAGAGGGACCATTACTGGCTGGCCACTCTCCTTGATCCACGGTACAAGGGTAAGGTTGCGGACCTTATCTTACCGTCGCAGAGGGAGCAGAGGATGAGACAACTCCGGGAGGCCTTGCAGAAAGGTCTGTGCAACGCGTTCCCAGAGACTGGGAGGTTACAAACTCCTGGTCCTGGACAACGAGTTGCTGAGGCTTCGGGCAGTCAAAGAAGGAGCGGTGGGGAAGGTGGCCGTCTGACCGATGCGTTCAGACAATTCTTTAGTCCGCAGCCCCAAAGTATGATCGGTTCCAGCAACCATCGCCAGCGTCTGATATACATGGTCCAGGAATACCTAGGGGCAAGGTCAGACTTGGACACCTTCCCCACCGAAAATCCTCTGGCTTACTGGGTCTTGAGGATGGATCACTGGCCAGAGCTTGCACAGTATGCAATTGAGCTACTGGCCTGTCCTGCATCCAGCGTTCTTTCAGAACGCACATTCAGTGCTGCTGGAGGATTTGTCACGGATCACAGGGTGCGCCTGTCCACCGACTCGGTTGATCGACTGACTTTCATCAAGATGAACCAGTCTTGGATCACCACCAGCTACCACACACCTGATGCTGATATAACAGACTAATTGATTTTAAAATGTCACATCCCTTCAAGACTGATGCTGATGCTGAGTGCCTGTGCTGTTATGTTGACTGGCTATCCTCCTCCTCCTCCTCAATGATACGATTAATGATGATAGCTTGGAAGATCATTTTGGTTTATGGGTGACGCCACCAGTGGCTAAGGCCCAATTTTTCAGCCCCTGTTTAACAGGGGCGTGTAATTAAAATTTTGGATGCAATACTTTGCAACAGGCCTCATTGCTGTGCTCCAAGTACAGTATCTGTGAGGGGTTGCAGTGTTGTGCCACCAGTGCCTAAGGCCCAATTTTTCAGCCCCTGTTCAACAGGGGCATGCAATTATAATTATTGATCTAATAATTCACAGCAGGGCCCATTGCTGCGCCCACCAAGAGTAACTGTCAGGCCTTACAGTGTTGTGGCACCAGCACCACCATCACCACCACCACCACCACCAAAGGCCTAATTTTTCAGCCCCTGTTCAACAGGGGCATGCAATTATAATTATTGATCTAATAATTCACAGCAGGGCCCATTGCTGCGCCCACCAAGAGTAACTGTCAGGCCTTACAGTGTTGTGGCACCAGCAAACGGAAGAAGACAACAGGAAGTGAGAGGAAATCTACCCCTTGGAAGGAAAATTCTCTCCTGTAAGAATTAATATGGGAGAATGATGTCTCCTCTCTACTGATGCTTTATCACCAATCCTTGTTTCAATACAAACACCACATTTCAAAAACAGTTGTCATTGGGACGCAAAGTGAGGTGAAATGTTCTGAACAGGGGCACAGACAGCAAAAAAAATGTGACAGGGGTGATAACCGTTCCCTATGTTTTCCAAAAAGCTAAAAAAAAGGAATTTGGCATGGAGCTACACTTAAACAATGCAGCTGTTCAAAATTACAAACAGATTCTACATAAGAACAAACCTACAGTCCCTGTCTTGTATGCACCGCCTGTATACGGCTGTTCAGAGTATATAGGGCCTTTTTTATTTTGTGTGCGGGGTTCCCCTTAATATCCATACAAGACCCAAAGGGGCTGGTAATGGGCTGGGGTGGGGGGGGGGTTGATGGGGTAGCTATGCCATTTTTCCTAAAGATTTTCATCCATATTACCGGGACCAGACATTGCATTAAAGCCGCAAGCAGTTTTAAATGACTTTTTTCCCTTTAGAAATGTTATTTTGTGCAGGGACAGTTCTAAACACGGGAAACACGTGGCACTTCACAGGCATACTTTAGACACCCCCCAGGTACAATATTTAAAGGAATATTTGACTTTTTTTTTTTCACTTTATGCATCATTAACCACTTAACGACCGCCCACCGCTGATTTACGTCGGCAGAATGGCACGGACAGGCAGAATCACGTAGATCTACGTGATCGCCTTTGTGCAGTTGGGGGGTCCATCCGGACCCCCCTTCACTGCAGTGAGCGGCCGTTAAGTGTTCGGGAGCGATCAGGCATGAGGGGGGGGGCGCTCGATTCCGCCCCCCCCCCTCGCGATCGCTCCCGGCCAATGAAAATGCTTCCTCCGCCATGTGATGTAAACAAGGCTGGAGGAAGTGATGTCATCTCCCTCGCCGCGGTCTTTCCGTTCCCGGCGCCGAGCAGAGAGGAAGCAGGTTAGTGCACTAACAGTCCACTGACATGTAGGTACACATAGGCACACAAATCACCCCCCAGTCACCCCCAGATCACCCCCCAGGTCACCCCAAAGCCCCCAATCACAGTGTCACTGATTGCAGTGATCATTTATTTTACTGATCACTGCATTTAGTGTCATCTGTGATTGTAAAAAGTTGCAGGGCAGTTAGGATTAGGCCCCTTTAGGTCCAGGGTAGCCCCCTAACCCCCCCTAATAAAGGTTTAACCCCTTGATCACCCCCCAGGTAACCCTTTCACCCCCTAACTTCAGCGTCACTAAGCGATTGTTTTTCCGATCGCTGTATTCGTGTCGCTGGTGTTTTAGATAGGCAGTTATTTTTTTTTAGGTTCGCCGCAGGTTTTTATTAGTGTCAGGTACCCCCATATATTATTTTAACCCCCTGATTGCCCCTAGAGTTAACCCTTTCACCAGTGATCGCCGTATAAGCGTCACTGGTGTCACTGGTTAGCCAGTAAGTTATTTAGTTATTTAGGTTACCCGTCAGGTTTTTATATAGTGTCAGGTACCCCCATATTTAACCTAATAAAGATTTTAACCCCCTGATTGCCCCTAGTTAACCCTTTCACCAGTGATCACCATATAAAGGTTACGGGTGACGCTGGTTGATTAGTTTGCTTTTTATAGCATCAGGGCACCCGCCGTATATAACCCAATAAAGGTTTAACCCCCCTGATCGCCCGGCGGGTGAGATCAATTAGGTTTTAGCGCCAGAGAGGGTCTGCGTCGCCCCAGGCAGTGTTAGGTTAGTGACAGTAACGCTAACACCCACGCGCAAAGCATACACCCCCCTTAGTGGTATAGTATCTGATCAGATCTGATCAGATCTATACTAGCATCCCCAGCGGTTTAGGGTTCCCAAAAACGCAGTGTTAGCGGGATCAGCCCAGATACCTGCTAGCGCCTGCGTTTAGCCCCTCCGCCCAGCCCAGCCCAGCCCAGCCCACCCAAGTGCAGTATCGATCGATCACTGTCACTTACCAAACACAACACACATAACTGCAGCGTTCGCAGTGCTTGGTTTTTGGGGCCCTGTACGCGGCTAGGCTCCCAAAAAGTCCCACACATGTGGTATCCCCGTACTCAGGAAAAGCAGCAGAATGTATTTTGGGGTGCAATTCCACATATAACCATGGCATGTGTGAGCAATATATCATTTAGTGACAACTTTTTGTACATTTTTTTTTTTTCTTTTTGTCATTATTCAATCATTTGGGACAAAAAAAAAAATATTCAATGGGGTCAACATGCCTCTCAGCAAATAGCTTGGGGTGTCTACTTTCCAAAATGGGGTCATTTGGGGGGGTTTTGTGCCATCTTGGCATTTTATGGCCTTCAAAACTGTGATAGGTAGTGAGGAGTGAAATCAAAAATTTATGCCCTTAGAAACCTTGAAGGCGGTGCTTGGTTTTTGGGGTCCCGTACGCGGCTAGGCTCCCAATAAGTCCCACACATGTGGTATCCCCGTACTCAGGAGAGGCAGCAGAATGTATTTTGGGGTGTAATTTCACATATGCCCATGGCATGTGTGAGCAATATATCATTTAGTGACAACTTTGTGCAAAAAAAAAAAAAGTTTGTCATATTCCCGCAACTTGTGGCAAAATATAAAATATTCCATGGACTGAACATGCCTCTCAGTAAATAGCTTGGGGTGTCTACTTTCCAAAATGGGGTCATTTGGGGGGGTTTTGTGCTATTTTGGCATTTTATGGCCTTCGAAACTGTGATAGGTAGTGAGGAGTGAAATCAAAAATTTGCGCCCTTAGAAATCCTGAAGGCGGTGCTTGGTTTCCGGGGTCCCGTACGTGGCTAGGCTCCTAAAAAGTCCCACACATGTGGTATCCCCGTACTCAGGAGAAGCAGCAGAATGTATTTTGGGGTGCAATTCCACATATAACCATGGCATGTGTGAGCAATATATCATTTAGTGACAACTTTTTGTAATTTTTTTTTTTTTTTGTCATTATTCAATCACTTGGGACAAAAAAAAAAAATATTCAATGGGCTCAACATGCCTCTCAGCAATTTCCCTGGGGTGTCTACTTTCCAAAATGGGGTCATTTGGGGGGGTTTTGTACTGCCCTGCCATTTTAGCACCTCAAGAAATGAGATAGGCAGTCATAAATTTAAAGCTGTGTAAATTTCAGAAAATGTACCCTAGTTTGTAAACGCTATAACTTTTGCGCAAACCAATAAATATACGCTTATTGTCATTTTTTTTACTAAAGACATGTGGCTGAATACATTTTGGCCTAAATGTATGACTAAAATTGAGTTTATTCGATTTTTCTTATAACAAAAAGTAGAAAATATCTTTTTTTTTCAAAATTTTCGTTCTTTTTCCATTTATATCGCAAAAAATAAAAATCGCAGAGGCAATCAAATACCATTAAAAGAAAGCTCTATTTGTGGGAAGAAAAGGACGCAAATTTCATTTGGGTACAACATTGCATGTCCGCACAATTTACAGTTAAAGCAGCGCAGTGCCGAATCCCAAAAACAGGCTTGGTCCTAATGGCCCGAAATGGTCCGGGGCTTAAGTGGTTAAAATGACTGCTCCCGGAAAACGTCCGTTTTTAAAACTTCTTTTTGCATTGATACATGTCCCCTGGTGCAGAACCCGGGTTCCCAAACTCTGTTTCGGACAATAACATGGATAATAGTCGTTATAATTAGCACTTTAGAATCCGAACGTTCGCATCCATTGTATTTAATAGGGTTCTAATGTTCGTGCGAACTTTCGGTCCGTTCGCGGGTTCTGGTGCGAACCAAACCCGGGGGTGTTCGGCTCATCACTAATTTTTGGTAAAAAAAATCGCAATCAGCATTTATTGATTGGTTTGCGCAAAAATTATAGCGTTTACAAAATAGGGGATAGTTTTAAGGCATTTTTATTATTTTTTTTTTTTTTTACTAGTAATGGCGGCGATCAGCGTTTTTTTTCGTGACTGCGACATTATGGCAGACACATCGGACACTTTTGACACATTTTTGGGACCATTGTCCTTTTCACAGCGATCAGTGCAATAAAAATGCACTGGTTACTGTGAAAATTACACTGGCAGTGAAGGGGTTAACCACTAGGGGCGCTGGAGGGGTTAAGTGTGCCTAGGGGAGTGTTTACTACTGTGTGGGGGCGTGGCTACGACTGACACGTCACCGATCTCTGCTCTGATTACACAGAGCGGAGATCGCTGACATTGTCAGTAGAGGAGCGGGGAGATATTGTGTTTACACACACATCTCCCCGCTCCGAGCCTCCGTGAGACGATCGCGGGGATCCCCGCGGCGATCGAGTCCGCGGGACCCGCGGCCCCACTCACAGGGAAGGCAGGGGGGTCGCGAGTGTGCCGCCGGCGGCGCGCGCGTGACCCACACGGCAGACAGTTATAGGGGACGTACAGGTACGTGATTGTGCCTGTACGTGCCATTCTGCCGACGTATATATATATACCGTGAGCGGTCGGCAAGTGGTTAAATAAGCAATATGTCAGCAAGAGACATTGTTAGTGTCAATGTGCTCAGTCCTCATATCTGCAATGAGGAAGGGCATTTCCTGTGGTCAGAAGAATATTCAGTTGCCTGTCGAAGTCTTTGCTTGCCCAACATTTCGCTCGTACTTCCTCACGCTTTGTTTTCACACAATCTGTCATTTCTAGTGTCACTTGCATGACAGAAGTATAACAGACACCTACAGGATCTATTTATGCAGTGGCTCCACACCTCTGTAACCTAATCATCGGATGTTGGTGTAGCTTGGCACAAACACTGCAAGAGCTAACAAGAATTAGTTATCACTTCATCACACCAAAGCAAAATGTTCTTAGTTACCATTAAATTATATGTAAACCTCACAATGAGCATCTCTTAATTGCTCCTTTTGTGTCTGATAAATATACTTTTGAAAGCATTTTGTTATATCTGTTCAATAAATGCAAATAAATAACTGTTGATCCTGCCAGAAATCCAATGAGCTTGGCATTCCTTGTTTATGTGGTCTGCGTCCAGGGCTGATCATCTGCGGGTAATCTCTACATGAGCGATTCAATGCGAAGCGCATTGTTTGCGATCGGCAATGACAAGCCAACATCAACTACAAATAAAAGTCACAAAAGATGAAAATAGCAATTATTATGGCTCCTAGCACATTCACAAGTGCGGATGGGGCTAAAAGCTGAATGATCTTCCATATTTATCACTACAAATCACAGGATGAATACCACGATCATGCTCACCGACTTCCCAAATCTGCCTGCTTAGCTCCTAACTTGGAGTACATGGTGCCTGGACTCTATCTGAATTTAGTTACCCCTGATTCATGATGAACAGGCCGACATTCACTCCATGAGTAGCCCTGTTGGCCTCCTTCCGCCCAGCATCCATTGATTGAAAAGTCAAAGGAGCCAGGCAGAAACTTTTCGGCCAAACAGAGCCTGAATCCAATCAGATGCAGCCACTGTATGCATATTTTGACAGTGGCAGGCTGGCTGTCAGAACACAATAGCCACAGCAGGTGATTCATTCATCCGCACTATGTAGCATTGATGAAAGAATCTGATTTTTTTTATCTTGGTAAACTAATAACGGTTTCAGAGCCCATTCACACAGGGGCAACTTTGGATCCGACTTCAAATCGCCCCAGGTCGCCCCTAGTTGCCTCAAGTCGTGCTTGCTGAGGAAATCAATGTAAGTTAATGGAGCCGTCTTAATGCACAATACTGCAGTCGCTCCGACTTCAAAAAAGGTCCCTGTACTACTTCAATCCGACTTCTAGGCAACCTGTACCCATTGATTTCAATGGGAGTTGCCTCTGAAGTCGGATCACTGTCTTAACATAAGCAACTTTTCAGGAAGATAACATACATTTCTCAGGCAAACCCCTCCCTCCCCCCTCCCTCCCACAGAGCTAATTCTTGTTTTATTGGCCACTGGAATGTCTCCTGTCCTGCAGGCAACTTGAAGTTGCCTTGTAAGTTGCCTGGAGTCGTGCTGTGATTCATTCTTAAGTCGTGTCCGAGTTGCCTCATAAAATCGGGCTGGAAGTCGTGTTGCCCCTGTGTGAATGGAGTCTTACTGATATATTTGGTGATCACTTCCTAAACAGTGGGAAGATCTCTGTGTGTCCCACAGCCAGTAAGGCCCCATGCACACTGTGAGATCTCTGTGTGTCCCACAGTCAGTAAGGCCCCATGCACACTGGGAGTTTGCCCAGTTCTTCTAAAACACCTTCCTCCTTCCAGGAGAAAAGCAGCATTAAAAATACGTAAAATATATTCATTTTTCAAAAGCATTTAGGCGCATTTAGGTATGTTTGGACACATTCAGGTGCGTCAAACATTTTGACCATTCATTCATTCAATTGGTCAGAATATTAAAAGAGAAGTATGGGAATATTTTTTTTTTCAGAATCATATTTACCCAGGTGGATGCAGCATCGGACTAATGCTGCATTTGTTCCCCGCTGGCTTTAAGACTGAGAACCAAGCGATCAAACAACGCTGATCGCTTGGTTCACGACCGACCCAGATGATGTCCAATAGGGCAAAACGCGTTGGGTGACGCTCGTGGAGTCATTGTGATCTGCCTATACTACTTAAGGATTACATAGCGTGATTTTATTGGATTTCTTGTAAGTGCACATCTATTTTTTACATTAAAACTTATCATACAGTTTTACACTATGTGCGGCTGTTTGTTTCTTATATATACAGTACTACCGTGAATTGCCTTACTACCTGATGTGGTCTACAGCATATTGGGAGCCTGCTATCTGAAGGTGGAACCTCTCCTTTTAATCTTGGATGGGGCCCATTCCATAACATTGGTTTATCTATGCTGGATTCAGCTGAGGTGTTTCCTCATGACTGCCTGATTGACTCAAATGCTGTATAGTATATGAGTCCACCATTTCTGGTAAGCGTGCCAATGTTATCACATAGTGGTGGACTGAACTTTTAAGAATAAGTTTAAATCTACTGTAAACAGTCACGGGTGATTTCTTCTTCATTTATAGGACTTATTTTCTGTGAGGACTACAACATGATGTCCATTCATGAATTTTGAGCAACACTTATTTTTTCACTTTTACATTATTTATTGTTGTTTATTTTACAATTCACATCATTTATTGCTTATTTCGAACGTTCATTTATTTGAGTTTATAGACCTTAGTAAACCTAGGTTTATACATATATATAAACAGTATATGTTTTCTCTTTGATTTGTATTTTTGGTTCACAATTTTTGAGCGCCGCACTATTGTTTATATGATTATTTGGACTATATGTCTAGTGAAGTGTTGGCAGCTTAGTAGTCTCTAAGCGCAGGTTTTTACTTCTCCATTCGGTTCTCACAGCTCCCTGAGCAGAGAGCTAGTGACTGTCAGTCATCGACTCTCTGCTCTGCCGCCTCCCCACCCGCTCACAGGAGTGCTGGGCTGTGGAGGGGGCGGGAGCAACAAGGTCAGCCTCTAAGCAGCTTGCTTAGAGGCCGAGCCGGGTGCTGGTCTGCGGCTCAACTGAAAATGTCACAAGAGTGCAAAACAAACTGCACTCCTGTGATCCACAGAAGTAAAGTCAACCGAGCTTTGGCTGTACCTCTCCTTTCATTTAATCTGGGCATTGAAATGAATGAACACTAAAGCACTAAACACGCCTAGCGTCTGGGCACCTTTACAGACATTTAGGCGCATCGGGTGTTTTCTCTGCCCAAACACGCCTCACCTGAATGCAATTTTGGTGAATTTAGATTTCTGGCCCTAAACGCTCTTGCCTGTAAACACCTGTAAATGCCTATACCTGTAAAACAGATGTTTTTTGCTGCAGTGTGCATGAGGCTTTAAAGACTGGTGACGTTTAGGGGGCCCAGTTCAAACCTGTGCATTTTATGTGCGATGCGTTGAAATATGTTCTGCATGCTGCATCTTTGATGCGCGTTCATTAAAATGCAAGTTCTATAGAGTTCGATAATAGCACACCTAAAATGCAATGCACCAAAAAAGCATTGCATAGATGTGAATCAGTCCTTGGAGCATTGCTTACATCTCACACAATATCAAGTGACTAATATCATATCCCTCCTACTATATTACTGGCAAAGAACTGCGGCCAACTATTGCAACATACTATTACTAAGGGCCATGAAGTGTTGCTATGCTAATGTGTCCAAAACTGTTATGTTAGCTGTTTTGCAGCTTTTTGTGCTTGTCATCAAAAACCGTGCCTTGCTACTCATCCTGACTGACCGTGACTGTGACTATGTGCAGAGGCACTCAAAGCAGACCCAATGTTGCTGAAACCAACATTTTACAGATGCATCATATAGTCTAGGGCCAAGCAACCCTAAAACATGCAAAATATTCATAGCAAGCCATACCTGTAAAGGGAAAAGGAATACCTTTTCACCTTTCTTGCTGAACACGCTGCTGAAGTCTGCTTCAGTGCTGAGAACGTTTTTCTGAAGTTTGCACAGAAACTGATACTATCAGAACTATCAGAACTAATCCTCCTGTCAATAACTGGATCACCTGCTGGTGGTACTGTGGTTCCCACATCTGAATGATGTGGTCCCAGTGTCCACCAGTAGGTGTCTCCCAGTGGCCAGCAGATCTACGCAATTAGACACTTCTTGATGCTGTCTATTGGGAAAGTATTAAGCCCCTCCTATAGGTTTCCATAGTGCCTCAGCATTTTGCCCCTTGTGCTAAACATCCTGATCATGTGACCATTACAACATTCCAAACAACCACTGACGCTGTATGCGGTGCCCATGGAGCTGTGTTTCTGTGTTCAACAGGTAGTGGTGCTTATGAGGATTGAAAATTTGGCTGTGATTTCAAGTTGACTTGTATATCAAAATTAGGACATTCGGATAAATATATAGTAAATGATAGGCATAGGGTTGCCTCTTGGCAGTGTTTCCCAGCACGGCTAATAAAAATCGGACTTTATGCTAATATTAGTAAATCCAAAGTTAGACTTTTTTATAGCTTTTGATAGAGTAGGGAATGAGTAAAAGATCTGTCAAAATATTATTATTTTTTGGTATGCGTAGTTGGGGAGATTTCCCCTCACTTCCTGTCCAGGAGACACAAAAGAAAGCCCTTCGGGCTCATTCACACCACACAGCATGCATTATTCTACATATAATGCATTGCAGTTAATGCAGTACAGCGTGAACATGCACTGCTGTGCATTGCGATGTGTCCTAAACCACATTACAGTACTTGCTTTTTTTTTTAAGTCTATGTGATTCCATGTGCATCGTGCATTGCAGCATGTTGATGCAACACCGTAAGGAAAACCTTATGGCTAGTTCACTTGCAGTGCACGTGTAGTGCAAAGTTGATTTGCCTTTCGTAAATAACCTCCATTATATATTTGTATTCTTTGCCCACCTGTAAGCATGTCCCATGCTCAACCTTCATGAAGTGGTTAGCCATGGTTGCCACCTGCTGATCCCACAAACCTCCAAGGAACCACTAAAATAATGGTGGCCACACAAAATATTGGCACTTTGGGCCCAATCTGGACATTTTCACTTAGGTGTATACTCACTTTTGTTGCCAGCAGTTTAGACATTAATGGCTGTGTGTTGAGTTATTTTGAGGGGACGGCAAATTTGCTTGTTATACAAGCTGTACACTCACTACTTTACATTGTAGCAAAGTGTAATTTCTTCAGTGTTGTCACATGAAAAGATAGAATAAAATATTTACAAAAATGTGAGGGGTGTACTCACTTTTGTGAGATACTGTATGACCTTGGCACCTTGTGTAGTCTGTTTTCCCCCAAGCAGGAGGTCTGGAGGGAGTTATGTAGGTGGCTGTCTAACCCTCTCAGACCTGCTGCCTGAGGAGGGAGACCATGTGCCTGGATAGAGACCTAGGTTCAAGGCTCAGTATGTTGGAAAGGGGATTGAAGCATCATGGAGAAACTTAAGCTGGACTGGGGTAGCTGGGAAGCTGGGTAAGGCTTGGTCCTTAGTTGAAGTGTTGTGGCCCAAAGAAGTCAGTAGCTAAACCAAAAAAGTGTCTTTCAGTCAGGAGCTGATTTCACAGAAAGCTAGTTTGGCTTGAACGTTCTCTATATATGAAGGCTGTAAGTACTTTTTCACCTGGAGTATGCCTAGTCCATGGGTGTCCTGTACCCTATCCCTCTCTCACAGGAGTATCCATTTCTTGTATCGAAAAATGACTGGTGCCCATCTGTTCACATTGCTACACTATTGCTGAGGACTCGACCGTGAGGTGAAATGCTAGAACACCTTACATGCTTTCGGGGTCAAAGGGTTGCTACATAGCCCCTGAAATATATTAAATGTGTTTGGTGCTTTCCTCTTTGAACACCAGATTTTTATTGCTGTCAGTGTCCACGCTGGGTAAATTCACCCTCTTTATTGGTCCTAGTAACCATTGTCATTGAATTAAAGGGGTTGTAAAGGTTTGTTTTTTATTTTCTAAATAGGCTCACAGCATCACCCCGCAGGGATGTAGGCCCAAGGGAGGGGGCGAGCACGCTGACTAACCCCCAGCCAGAACGGCTCGGATGATGGGGGCAAGCTTACTGAGGAGGAACAGGAAGTAAGAAATTCAGACAAAGAAAAAAAACATTTAGAAGGGAAATCAAAGGAAAAGGTAAGTGAACCAACAATGCACTAGCTTAAAGGAACCTATTTAGAAAATAACAAAAACAAACCTTTACAACCCCTTTAACCGCGTAACGACCGCTCACGGCATATATACGTCGGCAGAATGGCTCGTACAGGCACAATCATGTACCTGTACATGGCCCTTTATCTGCCTGCCGTGTGGTCACGCACGCGCCGCCGGCGGTGTGCTCGCGACCCTGCAGTCATCCCCGTGAGTCGGACCGCGGGTCCCCGCAGGGATCCCCGCAATCGTCTCACGGAGGGATGGAGCGGGGAGATGTTAGTGTAAACACATCTCCCCGCTCGCCTACTGACACTGTCACCAATCTCCGCTGTGTGTAAGTAGAGCGGAGATCGGTGACGTGTCACTCGTAGCCACGCCCCCCTCAGTTAGAATCACGCCCTTAGGCACGCTTAACCCCTTCAGCGCCCCTAGTGGTTAACCTCTTCACTGCCAGTGTCATTTTTACAGTAACCAGTGCATTTTTATTGCACTGATCGCTGTAAAAATGACAATGGTCCCAAAAATGTGTCAAAAGTGTCCGATGTGTCCGCCATAATGTCGCAGTCACGAAAAAAATTGCTGATCACCGCTATTACTTGTAAAAAAAAAAAAAATTATAAAAATGCCATAAAACTACCCCCTATTTTGTAAACGCTATAACTTTTGCTCAAACCAATTAATAAACGCCGATTGTGATTTTTTTTTACCAAAAATATGTAGAAGAATACGTATCGGCCTAAACTGAGGAAAAAAATAAACATTTTATATATTTTTGGGGGATATTTATTATAGCAAAAAGTAAAAAATATTGAATTTTTTTCAAAATTGTCACTCTATTTTTGTTTATAGCGCAAAAAATAAAAACCGCAGAGGTGATCAAATACCACCAAAAGAAAGCTCTATCCAATAAACATTGTTTATTTGTGGGAAAAAAAGGACGTCAATTTTGTTTGGGAGCCACGGGCAATTGTCAGTTAAAGCGACGCAGTGCCGAAGGGGCCTGGTCTTTATGCTGCATATTGGTTTGGGGCTTAAGTGGTTAAAGTGATGACAAATCCAAATTTTTGAGTTTTCAGCAGAAGTTGTTCCAGTGACAACTTCTATCGGGGAATTACATTAGAGAGATTTTAGTTTAAATTTTACAACTAGAATTTTTTTTATTTTTGCGGGTCAGACTTAAGCAGAGAGTTTTCGAGGGACAACCTGCAAAGTTGCGGATGTTTGGCAGGTACTGTATGTATCTATTGTCCCCTGACGGATAAAATTTTCCGAACTGTAAATAAATTGGACAGAATAATTATGTGGTCAGACCCCCATAGCAGCCACACTCTACCACTAACAAGGCTGTAGCTACACCTTTGTTATCAACCAAATACATGATTGTCAGATGTTTTAAAAGCTCATGTGGTTTGGTGTGAAGGGGAAAGGTTTACTTTCATGTGGGTACACACTGTACATCCTGAAATTACACGTCTGGCTTTGTTTCCAAACCGCTGCTAAATAAGACTCATAAGCAGGTGCTGGAGGTCACTTTTTTAGGTATTGTGTGTTCTGTCTCAGTGGGGCAAAAATGAGATGATGATAGGGTGTTAAAAGTTGGCCATGATCCCTTTTATTTCTTTTAATATATACTACATTATCACATGAGATATTTAGATTACCTTGTTTAATTTATTTTATTTAGTTCTGTATATTTTATTTTTCAATACATTCTATGTTTTACTTGCTCATAATATATATTTAATACACTTTATATTTATGAATATTATTCTGAACATGGAATTTCTTTTACTATTGCTAATGCATTTTTTTATATAATATTATTTATACCCCTTTTTTTTTTTATGTTGAAAAAATTATTAAAAACATTGAAACTAAAAGTTGGCCATGAGGTCGTATGGAAATTCAGAAAAATCATTCATCACAGCATTTAATTGTGTTTCTATAGTAAACCCTGAACATTTTTGTTTGATTACCATGCCAAAGTTTTTGTGTTTAATTTCAGGATGCACATTACAATTAATCTGACTTTTCCAGAATGAAAACAACATTCACAAATATATATTTATTTGAGAAAAAATTTCCATCCTTCTCCTTTGATTTTTCTTATCACTATGGTCAAACAAGATGGCGGATTTTACTCCATTACCAATTCAACAATTGAACAAACGTTTCAAAAACAACTTTTTTGAACAAAATTCTACCGGCGTATGGCTTATTTTAGATCTTTGCTAAAGTACTAGGAAAAAGTACTATCCAATAAACATTGTTAAATATATATATTTTTTTATTCTCAAAAAGTTGTATAAATATGAAGGTTGTCAAGAATTGTTATTACTTGCATGAAGCAGCATAGTTCAGTGTGTAGTATATTTAAAAAAGCCTTTATTATACAGCAAAGGAAGGTTACAATTAAAGTGATTGTAAAGTCTTATGCACACACACGCTCGGAATTTCCGACAACAAATGTGAGCTTTTCGTCGGAAATTCCGACCGTGTGTAGGCTCCATTGTACTTCATTTTTCTCGGCTTGTCATAGTGTTGTACGTCTACGCGTTCTTGACCATTGGAATTTCCGAGCAACATTTGTGCGACCGTGTGTGTGCAAGACAAGTTTGAGCCAACATCCGACGGAAAAATGAACCACGGTTTTGTTGACGGAAATTCCGATTGTGTGTACGCGGCATTATTCTTTTTATTTGTTTAAAATAACAAACATGTTATACTTACCTCCGCTGAGCAGTTGGATTTGCACAGAGCAGCCTGGATCCTCCTCTTCTCTGGTCCCTCTTTGCTGCTCCTGGCCCCTCACTCCTGTCGAGTGCCCCCACAGCAAGCAGCTTGCTATGGGGGCACAAGAGCTGAGCTGCAGCTCTGTGTGTCCATTCAGACACTGAGCTGCCGTTCGGCCCAGCCCCCTCTCCCTTCTGATTGGCTAACTGACTATGATTGACAGATGCGGAAACCAATGGCGCCGCTGCTGTGTTTCAGACAATCAGGAGGAGAGTCCAGGATGGCCGAGGGACTCGTGGACATCACTAGATAGAGATAGGGCTCAGGTAAGTATTATGCCTCGTACACATGACCATTTTTCCCGGCAGGAAAAAAACAAAGTTTTTCCCGATGGGATTCCTCTCAAGCCTGCCTTGCATACACACGTTCAGGCCAAATACCGCCCGTCCAAAGCGCAGTGACGTACAACGGAACTATAAAGGGGAAGTTCTATTCAAACGGCGCTACCCTTTGGGCTGCTTTTGCTGATCCTCGTGTTAGTAAAAGTTTGGTGAGAGACGATTCGTGCTTTTCAGCCTTGTGCTTTTCAGTCCGTTACAGCGTGACGAATGTGATATCTCCATTACGAACGCTAGTTTTCCCAGAACGAGTGCTCCCGTCTCATACTTGATTCTGAGCATGCGCTTTTTTTTCCCCTCGGAAAAGCATACACAAGACCAGGTTTTCTAGACGGGAAAAAGTCCGCCGGGAATTCCGATGGGAAAAAAAGAGCTGTTCTCTTTTTTTTCAGGCAGTTTTCCCGGGCAAAAGCTCTCATGGCAGTTTTCCCATCGGGAAAACCGGTCGTGTGTACAAGGCATTAGGGGGTGCTGGGGTGGCTGCTGTACACAGAATGTTTTTTATCTTAATGCATAGAATGCATTAAGATAAAAAAACCTTCTGACTTTACAACCCCCTGAGGGGGTTGTTGCTCGGTTGGGGTGGACAGTATGCTATTGAAGGAGATCAGGCCTAGGGAGTATGGGTCATGTAAGCATTTTCCAAAAAAACATTCAGTTGCCGAATCCCGGATGGGTAAGTGACCCATATATTAGCCAAAAAAGTCAACTTGACACAAACCTTGGCAAGTCACATAGAGCATTTGACTATATATACATGAGCAGAGAATATTTTTGGTGTAACTTTTTTTTTCTCAAACAAAAAAGTGTTCATTGGGCAAAGTTTACAGAGCATACAAATTTCAGAACAAAATAGAACCAGAGGTACATCAAATATTAGTAAATAGAGTATCTCACATAAGTGAGTACACCCCTCACATTTTTGTAATGTGACAACACTAAAGAAATGACACTTTGCTACAATGTAAAGTAGTGAGTGTACAACTTGTATAACAGTGTAAATTTGCTGTCCCCTCAAAATAACTAAAGACACAGCCATTAATGTCTAAACCGCTGGCAACAAAAGTGAGTACACCCCTAAGTGAAAATGTCCAAATTGGGCCCAAAGTGTCAATTTTTTGTGGCCACCATTTTTTTCCAGCACTGCCTTAACTCTCTTGGGCATGGAGTTCACCAGAGCTTCACAGGTTGCCAATGAAGTCCTCTTCCACTCCTCCATGAAGACATCACGGAGCTGGTGGACGTTAGAGACCTTGCGCTCCTCCACCTTCCGTTTGAGGATGTCCCACAGATGCTCAATAGAGTTTAGGTCTGGAGACATACTTGGCCAGTCCATCACCTTTACCCTCAGCTTCTTTAGCAAGGCAGTGGTCGTCTTGGAGGTGTGTTTGGGGTCGTTATTATGTTGGAATACTGCCTTGCGGCCCAGTCTCTGAAGGGAGGGGATCATGCTCTGCTACAGTATGTCACAGTACATGTTGGCATTCATGGTTCCCTCAATGAACTGCAGCACTCATGCAGCCCCAGACCATGACCCTCCCTCCACCATGCTTGACTCCTCACCCGATTGCCGCCACACGCTTGACACCATTTGAACCAAATAAGTTTATCTTGGTCTCATCAGACCACAAGACATGGTTCCAGTAATTCATGTCCTTAGTCTGCTTGTCTTCAGCAAACTGCGGGCTTTCTTGTGCATTATCTTTAGAAGAGGCTTCCTTCTTGGACAACAGCCATGTAGACCAATTTGATGCAGTGTGCGGCGTATGGTCTGACTGACAGGCTGCCCCCCCCACCCCTTCAACCTCTGCAGCAATGCTGGCAACACTCTATGTAACGAGCCCCTTTGCTCGCTCGGCTCCACTCTCCCGACACTCCTCTGCTCTATTGGATCATCCGGTGCTCCAGGATTCAAACTACAGCTATGTGCCATTCAAATCTATTTGTGGTCGGTCAGAACAAACACCAGGCAGGCTGTATGTAAGTTCAACCAAGAGAGCCTTTATTAGAACCAAAAATCAAGTCTTATATACAGTAACAGAGGGTGTAACCAGAACATAAATTAACATGAGCTAATTAACTAAATCCTTTAGTCAGCCAAGGTGACTCATAGAAATGACCTGTCAGGGTAGACATCCCGTCTCCGGTCTCAGTGCTATACAATACACATTATCATAAGTGTAAACATCACACATTTAGCAGGGTCAAATTAACACAGAGGACAGACAGATGGCTGGAGGTGATGGCATTCGCATATCCTTAGTGTGAATGTGTGAACGTCCCAACAGTATGAATCAGCCCTTCTCCCTGGAGTCCTTTCTGCCGCTGGAGAGAAGACAGGGTGACTGGGCTCAGTCCGTCATGTTGTTGGGGATCTGGGTCGACTGCCCGGCATCCCTGGGGTATACAAGTGGAGACTGAAGTCCCATCCACTTGTGGTAGGTGAAAATCCCCCAGTGCTTGCAAAGCAAGGCTGACATCCTCCTGTCTCAGTGTCACACCATTTTCTGGGGTTGTGTCAGTGAGGACTGAAGTCCCATCCAATACCACAGGACCTCCCTCTTCGGTTAGTTGAGAGCAGAGGCCCGTGGCACTCTGCTCTGTTGCCAGCTCTTCTGCTGGGTTGCTGTGAGTGGAGACCGCAGTCCCATCCACCGATATCCGCTCCTGTGGCAGTTGTGTGCCGATGCCAGTAGCATTCTGCCCTGCTGCCAGTGATTCAGCTGGGAGTAAAAGCTTTACTGCCTCAGCTTGTTGCTGGGGAGAGGGGCCAACTGCCCCGGCTCCCTGAAACTCCACAGTGGTTTCCGGTGCTGGGCAGAGGTGGGTATCACTGCCCTGTTGCCAGCACTTCTGCTGGGGACTCCACACCATCTGCTCTGGTTAACTGTTGGGGGGGAGATGGCCTGCTTCTCCTCCCTGCATCTCTCGCAACCTCCTTCCGAATTCCTCTTCCATGGCGGCTGGTTCTTTAGGCATTGTCTCTGATTGCCGTATTACCGCCATTCTCCACTCATGTTGCCGCTCTAGTTCTCTCTTTTGTCGCTCTCGTTCTCTCTCTTGTCGCTCTCGTTCTCTCTCTTGTCGCTCTCGTTCTCTCTCTTGTCGGGCATCCTGCAGCTGGATGTCTTTAATGGCTTCCTGTATGGCGGTCTCTGATGGGTTAGCCCCATATAATGCCAACCGCTGCCGCACTCGTTGCTGAAACAAATCTTCAACTGACCGGGGTCCTGCATCACCCTTCTTCTGGTCCATCTCGGCTCTCAAGTAGGTCTTTCAGCGTGACTTTCCTGCAGGCTGCATAGCTGGTCATTCACTGTGGTGGTTTGGAGTGTCCCAGGAACTGGAGAGCAAATCCCACTGCTGCCAACCAATGTAACAAGCCCCTTTGCTCGCTCGGCTCCACTCTCCCGACACTCCTCTGCTCTATTGGATCATCCGGTGCTCCAGGATTCAAACTACAGCTATGTGCAATTCGAATCCATTTGTGATCGGTCAGAACAAACACCAGGCAGGCTGTATGTAAGTTCCAACAGGAGAGAGTTTATTAGCACCAAAATCAAGTCTTATATACAGTAACAGAGGGAGTAACCAGAACATAATTTAACATGAGCTAATTAACTAAATCCTTTAGACCGCCAAGGTGACTCATAGAAATGACCTGTCAGGGTAGACATCCCGTCTCCGGTCTCAGTGCTATACAATACACATTATCATAAGTGTAAACATCACACATTTAGCAGGGTCAAATTAACACAGAGGACAGACAGATGGCTGGAGGTGATGGCATTCGCATATCCTTAGTGTGAATGTGTGAACGTCCCAACAGTATGAATCAGTCACTCTAATGTGGCATATACAGGGTCCCCAGAGTCTGTGTGTCTTGGGGGGACATGGACCTGAATCCAAAGTAACACCCCCTCAAGGGTCCCCAGGCATACAGCTCACAAAGAGCACCGTTCCCCCAAATGCCAGGGCCCATGGTCGCAAGGCAAGAGGCTTGCATTCAGTCCCCTCCAAAAGCCTCTGTCCCGGCTAGGTCTGTCACACATCTCCCCTTTCGGCAGGAAACTAACATAGGAGGAGACCCCAAACGGGTTGACGCCGAAGTTAGTCCATAGTTCCATTCCCCCAATGCCGGCATCCACACAGTACCCCAAACAAATTGCTCCAAACAGAGCATTACTTACCCAGCCAACCTCTGCCTCTCTCAGAGAACATACCCGCCGCTGGGGAGAGGCCTGGACTGGCCCTTCTCCCTGGAGTCCTTTCTGCCGCTGGAGAGAAGACAGGGTGACTGGGCTCAGTCCGTCATGCTGTTGGGGATCTGGGTCGACTGCCCGGCATCCCTGGGGTATACAAGTGGAGACTGAAGTCCCATCCACTTGTGGTAGGTGAAAATCCCCCAGTGCTTGCAAAGCAAGGCTGACATCCTCCTGTCTCAGTGTCACACCATTTTCTGGGGTTGTGTCAGTGAGGACTGAAGTCCCATCCAATACCACAGGACCTCCCTCTTCGGTTAGTTGAGAGCAGAGGCCCGTGGCACTCTGCTCTGTTGCCAGCTCTTCTGCTGGGTTGCTGTGAGTGGAGACCGCAGTCCCATCCACCGATATCCGCTCCTGTGGCAGTTGTGTGCCGATGCCAGTAGCATTCTGCCCTGCTGCCAGTGATTCAGCTGGGAGTAAAAGCTTTACTGCCTCAGCTTGTTGCTGGGGAGAGGGGCCAACTGCCCCGGCTCCCTGAAACTCCACAGTGGTTTCCGGTGCTGGGCAGAGGTGGGTATCACTCTGCCCTGTTGCCAGCACTTCTGCTGGGGACTCCACACCATCTGCTCTGGTTAACTGTTAGGGGGGGAGATGGCCTGCTTCTCCTCCCTGCATCTCTCGCAACCTCCTTCCGAATTCCTCTTCAATGGCGGCTGGTTCTTTAGGCGTTGTCTCCGATTGCCGTATTACCGCCATTCTCCACTCATGTTGCCGCTCTAGTTCTCTCTTTTGTCGCTCTCGTTCTCTCTCTTGTCGCTCTCATTCTCTCTCTTGTCGCTCTCGTTCTCTCTCTTGTCGGGCATCCTGCAGCTGGATGTCTTTAATGGCTTCCTGTATGGCGGTCTCTGATGGGTTAGCCCCATATAATGCCAACCGCTGCCGCACTCGTTGCTGAAACAAATCTTCAACTGACCGGGGTCCTGCATCACCCTTCTTCTGGTCCATCTCGGCTCTCAAGTAGGTCTTTCAGCGTGACTTTCCTGCAGGCTGCATAGCTGGTCATTCACTGTGGTGGTTTGGAGTGTCCCAGGAACTGGAGAGCAAATCCCACTGCTGCCAACCAATGTAACAAGCTCCTTTGCTCGCTCGGCTCCACTCTCCCGACACTCCTCTGCTCTATTGGATCATCCTGTGCTCCAGGATTCAAACTACAGCTATGTGCCATTCGAATCCATTTGTGATCGGTCAGAACAAACACCAGGCAGGCTGTATGTAAGTTCCAACAGGAGAGAGTTTATTAGCACCAAAATCAAGTCTTATATACAGTAACAGAGGGAGTAACCAGAACATAATTTAACATGAGCTAATTAACTAAATCCTTTAGACCGCCAAGGTGACTCATAGAAATGACCTGTCAGGGTAGACATCCCGTCTCCGGTCTCAGTGCTATACAATACAGATGGCTGGAGGTGATGGCATTCGCATATCCTTAGTGTGAATGTGTGAACGTCCCAACAGTATGAATCAGTCACTCTAATGTGGCATATACAGGGTCCCCAGAGTCTGTGTGTCTTGGGGGGACATGGACCTGAATCCAAAGTAACACCCCCTCAAGGGTCCCCAGGCATACAGCTCACAAAGAGCACCGTTCCCCCAAATGCCAGGGCCCATGGTCGCAAGGCAAGAGGCTTGCATTCAGTCCCCTCCAAAAGCCTCTGTCCCGGCTAGGTCTGTCACACATCTCCCCTTTCGGCAGGAAACTAACATAGGAGGAGACCCCAAACGGGTTGACTCCGAAGTTAGTCCATAGTTCCATTCCCCCAATGCCGGCATCCACACAGTACCCCAAACAAATTGCTCCAAACAGAGCATTACTTACCCAGCCAACCTCTGCCTCTCTCAGAGAACATACCCGCCGCTGGGGAGAGGCCTGGACTGGCCCTTCTCCCTGGAGTCCTTTCTGCCGCTGGAGAGAAGACAGGGTGACTGGGCTCAGTCCGTCATGCTGTTGGGGATCTGGGTCGACTGCCCGGCATCCCTGGGGTATACAAGTGGAGACTGAAGTCCCATCCACTTGTGGTAGGTGAAAATCCCCCAGTGCTTGCAAAGCAAGGCTGACATCCTCCTGTCTCAGTGTCACACCATTTTCTGGGGTTGTGTCAGTGAGGACTGAAGTCCCATCCAATACAACAGGACCTCCCTCTTCGTTTAGTTGAGAGCAGAGGCCCGTGGCACTCTGCTCTGTTGCCAGCTCTTCTGCTGGGTTGCTGTGAGTGGAGACCGCAGTCCCATCCACCGATATCCGCTCCTGTGGCAGTTGTGTGCCGATGCCAGTAGCATTCTGCCCTGCTGCCAGTGATTCAGCTGGGAGTAAAAGCTTTACTGCCTCAGCTTGTTGCTGGGGAGAGGGGCCAACTGCCCCGGCTCCCTGAAACTCCACAGTGGTTTCCGGTGCTGGGCAGAGGTGGGTATCACTCTGCCCTGTTGCCAGCACTTCTGCTGGGGACTCCACACCATCTGCTCTGGTTAACTGTTGGGGGGGGAGATGGCCTGCTTCTCCTCCCTGCATCTCTCGCAACCTCCTTCCGAATTCCTCTTCCATGGCGGCTGGTTCTTTAGGCGTTGTCTCCGATTGCCGTATTACCGCCATTCTCCACTCATGTTGCCGCTCTAGTTCTCTCTTTTGTCGCTCTCGTTCTCTCTCTTGTCGCTCTCGTTCTCTCTCTTGTCGCTCTCGTTCTCTCTCTTGTCGGGCATCCTGCAGCTGGATGTCTTTAATGGCTTCCTGTATGGCGGTCTCTGATGGGTTAGCCCCATATAATGCCAACCGCTGCCGCACTCGTTGCTGAAACAAATCTTCAACTGACCGGGGTCCTGCATCACCCTTCTTCTGGTCCATCTCGGCTCTCAAGTAGGTCTTTCAGCGTGACTTTCCTGCAGGCTGCATAGCTGGTCATTCACTGTGGTGGTTTGGAGTGTCCCAGGAACTGGAGAGCAAATCCCACTGCTGCCAACATATGTAACGAGCCCCTTTGCTCGCTCGGCTCCACTCTCCCAACACTCCTCTGCTCTATTGGATCATCCAGTGCTCCAGGATTCAAACTACAGCTATGTGCCATTTGAATCCATTTGTGATCGGTCAGAACAAACACCAGGCAGGCTGTATGTAAGTTCCAACAGGAGAGAGTTTATTAGCACCAAAATCAAGTCTTATATACAGTAACAGAGGGAGTAACCAGAACATAATTTAACATGAGCTAATTAACTAAATCCTTTAGACCGCCAAGGTGACTCATAGAAATGACCTGTCAGGGTAGACATCCCGTCTCCGGTCTCAGTGCTATACAATACACATTATCATAAGTGTAAACATCACACATTTAGCAGGGTCAAATTAACACAGAGGACAGACAGATGGCTGGAGGTGATGGCATTCGCATATCCTTAGTGTGAATGTGTGAACGTCCCAACAGTATGAATCAGTCACTCTAATGTGGCATATACAGGGTCCCCAGAGTCTGTGTGTCTTGGGGGGACATGGACCTGAATCCAAAGTAACACCCCCTCAAGGGTCCCCAGGCATACAGCTCACAAAGAGCACCGTTCCCCCAAATGCCAGGGCCCATGGTCGCAAGGCAAGAGGCTTGCATTCAGTCCCATCCAAAAGCCTCTGTCCCGGCTAGGTCTGTCACACTCTATTTCCCAAAGACAACCTCTGGATATGACGCTGAGCACGTGCACTCAACTCTTTGGTCGACCATGGCGAGGCCTGTTCTGAGTGGAACCTGACCTATTAATTAAACCGCTGTATGGTCTTGGCCACCGTGCTGCAGCTCAGTTTCAGGGTCTTGGCAATCTTCTTAAAGCTTAGGCCATCTTTATGTACAGCAGCAATTCTTTTTTTCAGACCCTATAGAGAGTTCTTTGTCATGAGGTGCCATGTTGAACTTCTAGTGATCAGTATGAAAGAGTGAGAGCGATGACACCAAATTTAACACACCTGCTCCCCATTCACACCTGAGACCTTGTAACACTAATGAGTCACATGACACCGGGGGGATGGGTACTTGGGCCCAATTTGGACATTTTCACTTAGGGTTGTACGCAAGCGGTTTAGACATTAATGGCTGTGTGTTGAGTTATTTTGAGGGGACAGCAAATTTACACTGTTATACAAGCTGTACACTCACTACTTTACATTGTAGCAAAGTGTAATTTCTTCAGTGTTGTCACATGAAAAGATATAATAAAATATTTACAAAAATGTGAGGGGTGTACTCACTTTTGTGAGATATTGTATACTGTCATACACTTTGGCGTAACTTTAGGTCATAACAATCAGGCAATCCAGAGTTGTAAACAGTTATATGCAAATGCAGACTTTTTCTGTATAAGTCAAGTTTGCTCCCACCTCCACCCCTACTTGTAATTTTAATAATCTAGGAAGTCAACATGTTCACAGATTAGGTCTTGGGTCTACAAAATTAACATTCCTTGTCCAATTTAATCCAGTCATGCATACATTAAATGTATTACTTTTTTTTTAATATATTAAATACAACTAATGTAAGTACTAGAATATGTCTTTGGTTTATCTCCCTGCACATTAGACTTCAGAAAGTGATAGAGAGAAGAAACACTTCATTGCATTGCAAAGTGCAGTCAGTCTAACATTGTGAGTTGCCTACAGATGGGGGGGGGGACCAGTAATAGGAAAAAGTGGGGTCACTGCTGACCTGCTTTGTAATTGGGAGTGCCAGGATCACAAGAGTGGCAGAACAGAAATCCTTAGCAGATAATACTATTCACTTATACAGTATGTATTTCAAAAATTTATATTTAGCAGTTTTCCTGGAGTCTGCATTGTGAAAATACGGTATATGTATATTGTATGTTGTAAAAGGCCCACAGCTTCACAAGGCTGTCTGTCATCAGTCACACAAATATAGTGTGATGGACATCTGTGAAGAACTTTTACAAGTAAGGTGTGAAATTCGCACCCACAGGATTTGCCAATATTAAAACGCTCTCACCCGCCCCCCTCCACAGCCTTGTCAGTGATATCTAGTAAGAACAGATCGACCATGGCTGCATATAATCCACATTATACGCAGTGACTTGCATGTTTCTGCATTGTAAATCGCCAGCCTGAAGCTGCGCTGCTGTACAGTACAGTGTGAATGCTGTACATGAATGAAGTGTACTTTTGTATACTTCAAATAAAGTTCAGTAAAAAAAAAATGGAGCCGTGTGATGCACTGAATTGCACATCACTCCACTCCCTTCCACAGCTGGAATGGACAACTGCTGGAGAAGAAACTTTACCTTTCTGACAGCTATCCGCTCTATGTGAATTAGCCCTTAAACACCCAATGCAAAAAATATTTTAGGTATCACACCAAGACTAGGAGGAAAGTTTAGGTTATTTTCTTTTTTAGATAACTTAAAACTGAACTCCGGGGACAAAAAAACAAAAAATTGTTTCATACTTACCGCAATTTTCTTTCCCTGGTGCCTATCCATGACAGCATACAGGTATGCCGCCATGGAGGCACCAGGAAAAATCTTTACCCTTGCAGTATGTTCCCCTCCCCACTGCAAGAGTTCTGCTTATTTTAGAGGATGATTAATAAGGTAATATACTAGTTGTAATAAAATTACTTTGGACTTTTGATACATTTGTTTAGCGCTCTTATATGCTCAACTACACAAGTTTTTTGGGTTTAGTTATCAGGTTTTATTACTGTCTGTGTCCTCATTAGCAAGGTTTACACCCACTATTTGTCTGGTGATCATTGCCACCAAGACAGAAAGTTATGGGAAATCCAAAGTCTTGCAACCGTCACCAGAACAGAAGTTGAAGGAATGCCTGTTCTGGCAAAAACTCAGTAGCACGGTTTTTCCCTTTACTTTGGAGAGAGATTTCATCACTTCCTGTCCATGAGACACAACAGGAAGTCAGAGATAATCTCTTCAAAGTAAAGGGAAAAACCGTGCTACTGAGTTTTTGCCAGAACAGCCATTCCCTAAGTTTATTTTCTGGTGATGGTTTAAGACTTTGAAAAATGGATGTAAACCTGGGGAAAAAAAATGAATTAAGGCTTGCACCTTGTACAGTATAGGATTTCATGTCATCTGTGCCCAGTCGTGCCACAAAGAGTTAATCCAGCTCTGAGCAATCCTCTTATCTTTTTTCAGTGAGATAAAAATGGACAGACAGAGAAATTGGAGTCCGTTTTCTCCCCCTTGCTGTGAGTGACAGGTAATTTACATATCTCAGGCACGAGTGTAAGAAAGACATTCTGTGTACTTCACATCCCCTCCTCCTTACTTCTCCAGCTTTCCCAGGATTGGCTGCTCTACACCTCAGCATGATTGGGCATGCTGAAGTCATGTGGTTACTTTTATGGGTTTTGATTGGATGTTAGTGGATGTTGACAAGGGGAGTGTAGAGGTGGCCGTGGAGTCTACTGACATCACGACTCCACCCACCGAGCTCCTGACAACAGACCCACCCACAGAATCTGCAGTTTTTCGGGGTCTCATAACAGACAGAAGGGAGACATTTGACAGATAAGGATACATGCAGGAGGCATCTATATCCTTATAGATAACCACTATGGCAGTAGTTTAGAAAAGATAAGAGTGGGTTTATATCCACTTTAACTTTCTGTCCTGGTGACAAAGATCACCAGACAAATAGAGGGTATACACCTCGCAAGTGGGGAAATATAATAAAACCTGATAACTAAACCAAGAAAACTACTTGGACATGTAACAAATTGACTTTAACATTACAGATTAAGTCCAGTTAAATTGTGACTAATGTCTACAAGCAATTGTAATCAGAGGATGAGAAAAGCATGTTGTTGATAATGAGTAGAGATGGCCTTGGGGTTCGCCCCGTGGTCGGTTCGCGGCGAACTTTGCGCGTTCGCTATTCGCCGAACCGGCGAACATATGGCGCTATTCGCGGCCGCCATATTCTTTTACATTGTGAAGAACTTTGACCCATGACACATCCATCATGTGGTACAGGACAGCCAATTGATACATTTCAGCACATGGACATACCCCCTACCTTATAAATAGACCTGATCTGGCTGCCATTTCACATTCTGTCTTTTGTCAGTGTAGGGAGAGGTTGCTGTGTGGAGCAGGGACAGACTGTAGTGACACAAATCGCTAACTTATAGGTCCACAAAAGTCCTTTTAAGGACTGGTATAGGTGTAATATTGTTTGGTGTGCAGTATATAGGGGTGTAATACACTTATAATATACTTTCAAATATAGAAAGCATATTATAGTGCATTTGTATTGTGCAGCATTGTGACTGCTGAGCGGTTCTGAATTGACAAAATTTCGCAGATAAAAAAAGAATGCTTGTCGATCGCAGATTCGCTTAATACTTCTGGTATGTCAGTGTCCATGTTGTGGGACTATGTGTGCACAGCTAGTAAGTATTTTGTGGCTGCAAATATGACCTGGAGGTTTTTCATGTTCGCCTGCCATTAAAATGAATGAGACCCGCCGCAAACATCAGATGTTCGTCCATCACTAATAATGAGGTTTGACCTGGATCTGGCGAATTCATGGGACCGGCGAATACATGGGTTCTCTCTCTTTTGCCATGACTCTGTAAACTGCTTGGTCCCACTGACTCACCTGGTTATATATAATTTAAAGGTTGCACACACCTGTATGACTTAGGTGTTAGTATACTACCACACTATGTTAGCATGCAGGAAATAGGCCACAGGCAACTTGATGCTAGATAAAGTAAGTATTTTATAGCAAGGTAGGATAAACACAATACACAAATCAATAAACAGGTCAGAGAATACATTAGGATGCATTAGACTGACTGATAGGAATACTATTATTATTGTAAGGAATGTCATGTCAATAGACGAGATGGCTCCTCTGGACAAACTTCTGTGCACAAGTTAATATATGTTCCCTCTCGTGCACGCAAGAATTGGGCACATGTGCACCAACGCTCACGTGTACTTGTGACAGATGTTGGCATCAAACAGGCTATTTAAACTGGGCCAGTGCTCAGGATCAGTGCTGCTTTGTCCTCAGCCACCTGTGTATCCTGTGATTCTGTATCCTGATTCCAGTTGCTTACCCAGCTTGACTTGACTATACTCTAAGCTCTGCCTGCACTGACCTTGGCTTGTCCCCTGTCCTCTGTTTCTGTCTTCTCCATTGGCTCCTGCTTTTCTGATCGGTTCAAGACTCGCCTTGTTTCCTAACCACGATCCTGCCTGTGCCCTGTACCTGATTTATCCTGTATAACCCCGCCTGCCTGACTCTGCTGCTCTGCCTACTGTTGCTGGTACCTGCCTTCCACCCTGCTGATCTATAGTCTTCTACCACCAACTGTCTCAGCTGCCCGCTGTCACCAGTACCAGCCTGCCTCAGTCTACTGCCTACCAGCTTGCCTGCTTACTGGAGCTTTCTGAAAGAACTCATCTGTCCGAGGTGGACACCTGCCCTGCTGCTAGCAAGACTTAGGCTGCTTTCACACTGAGGTGGTGGGGGCGTCGGCGGTGAAGCGCTGCTATTTTTAGCGGCGCTTTACCATCGGTTTTGCGTCACTTTTGGCGCTTTTAACGTCCACTAATGGCCGGAAAAGGGTTAAAACCGCCCGCAAAGCACCGCTGCAGCGGCGCTTTGCCGGCAGTTCGGCGGCGCTGCACATTTATTTTTAATGGGCAGGGGCACTTTAGGAGCGGTGTATACACCGCTCCTACAGCGCTGAAAAGATGCGGCTAGCAGGACTTTTTTTACCGTCCTGCCAGCGCACCGCTACAGTGTGAAAGCCCCCCATTTTCTCCCCAGTATTTATTTTTTTGGAACCTTAATGTTCTTCAACTAATTTCCTTCTAAATCCAGGTTGTTCTGTACCCGTTTCCAGGCTGTGATTGGACAGTGAGAGAAAAGCAGCACAGTGATGAGCTCATCTCTCTGTCTCCTCCTATGAAAAAGCTCCTTGTCAGCACGTGAACTTATTTGTACTGCTACTTCCTCCCACAGCCCAGCCCAGCTGTACCTACTACTTTGAGAGTCGCATACAACACCTTCTAAATATAGAGAATTTTACATGGAAACATTATCAGTCAGATGTTAACAGAAGCTGACACAGCGATCACTTGTTGGAATATTATATTGCTACCGGGAACTCACACGCCATCTGTATGCACAGTGCAAGGCAAACAGAACCAGTATATAAAGCAAAGAGCCTATATGACCACTGTCCTAGCAGGATAATAATACTATAAAATGAATACTATGAATGTTACAGACAAAATCTACAACAAGACCTAATTACAGTAATTTATAGGATGGTTAATAGGATAACTAGATTTTATGAAAGAACTAATTAACATTTTGCATGTTTCAGCGTACAGGGCCAGCACCCACGAGGAAATCTTTTTCCACAGTCTGAGTGGTGTTACACTCTTTCTGTTTCAGCTTACTGACCAGAATCAATCTTGCAGTATGATGAATGTCATCAAACAATTAAAAATAATTTTTAAAATAGCTTACAGTGGAACCTTGGATTACGAGCATAATCCGTTCCAGGAGAATGCTTGTAATCCAAAGCACTCGCATATCAAAGCGAGTTTCCCCATAGAAGTCAATGGAAACGAAGATAATTCTTTCCGCGTTGACTTCTATAGCATGCAATCCCATATGTGGCCAGAGGTGGGGGGGGGGCACCTTAGAGCCTCTGAAATACTCTGGGGCAGCTCGGCTGATCTCGGAAACCCTCGGAAAGGCTCGGAAACACTGGGGAACTGAGTATTTCTGAGTGATTCTGAGTATTCCCGAACGGCTCAGATAAGTGTCACTGGCGCCCCTGCACCTCTGGCCAAATGTGGTACTGCACACCCAAATGAGTCAGGATTTTAAAAAAAAGTTGCTCGTCTTTCAAGCCGCTCGTTAACCACGTTACTCGTAAATCAAGGTTCCACTGTATAACATAAACCATTATCATTTTACAAAAGTCCTACAATTTTCATTAATTGAATTTGCTGTTTATGCAGTTCCAATGAAAGAGGTGCACGTCCTTGGGTCTGAAGCCTCGTACACACGACCGATTTTCTCGGCAAGAACCAGCAAGAAACTTGCTGGCAGAGCTTTCTTGCCGAGTAAATCGGTCGTGTGTACGCGGCTTTCAGGTTTCTTGTCAAGAAAACCGACAAGAATCTCGACGAGAAAAATAGAGAACCTGCTCTCTATTTTCTCGTCGAGATTCTCGTCAGCATGTTTCTCGACGACAAAAGTGTGTGTGTGTGTACACTTACCTGTCGCCGTGGAAACCCACGCATGCTTGAAAGGACTTTGACGCATGCGCGGTAGCTTCCTAGGCATAGGTAGGGTGTAGCAAGATGGCGGCGACGGCATCGAATGTGACGAGCGCACGCTCGTCGTAGTCGATGACGTCACCGCGTTCGCTCCATTCAAAGAACCGCGGCTTCTTTGAAATGAGCGTGTGTACACTCGGCCAGGACAAGTTTCTTGTTCAAGAATCTCGTCAAGAAAAACGACAAGTTTTTTCATGACGAGATTCTCGGCCGTGTGTACGAGGCCTGAGAGTTCAAATAGGCTCCAGGATCTGTTTTTTTTTTGTTTATTTATATATAAAATTATCAATTTTTATTGAATAAAGTAACAAACAGTGGACATTATGCAGGGCCAGCAACAGACCAGTATATAGAAAACAACAGGTCATAAGAACGCAACCGGTGCAACAACCAGATAACTTCAGACAGTGTCCAAGATCTGTTTTTAGGGCTCCTGGACCACTGAAGAATTCTATTAAGCCGTGTACACATGATCGGTTTGACTGATGAAAACCGTCCGATGGATGGTTTTCATCAGACCAACCGATCGTGTATGGTACCCATCGGTCTTTTTTCCATCGGTTGGAAAAAATAGAACATGTTTTAAATTTTTCTGATGGATAAAAAACCGATCGAAAACTCAGATCGTCTATGGGCAAGTCCATCGGATCAAAAACCCACGCATGCTCAGAATCAAGTCGACGCATGCTCAGAAGCATTAAACTTAATTTTTCTCGGCTCATCGGAGTGTTTTACGTCACCGCGTTTGGAACGGTCGGTTTTTTGACTGATGGTGTGTGGGCAAGACTGATGAAAAACAGTTTCATCGGATTTCCGATGGACAAATCCATCGGACGAAAATCCATAGGTTATCCGATCGTGTGTACAGGGCTTAACACCCTGTGACCTGCCTATGCAGGCTTATCAGTTCAGGTCCAAAAGCAATGGCCACCGGATGCTTGGGGGTTTCAGCTTAAAGTGATCTTTTGGCTCCATGTACACAGAAACTCAAAAATGGTCGTTTTTAAAGCAGCAGAAAAAGCTAGCTTTCATCAGCGTTTTTTTACTAGCTTTTATTAGCGTTTTTCAGTGTAGCTTTTTTAATTTTAATTTTATTTTTTATTTTTTCAATGTACCAAAAAACGCAAAAAAAACGCTCGCGGCCAGCGTTTTTGAGCGTTTATGAGCGTTTATGAGTGTTTTTCGGCGTCTTGCGTTTTTTTCTGCCGAAAAACGGCACTTTGAACGCGAATTTCTTGCGTTCAGAAAAAAGCCCATTAACTCCACTGCTCAATAAAGCTAAAAAACGTTATGTGTACATGAACACATAGGCTAACATAGAGTGCAGTTAATGGGCTTTTTAAAAAACCTCCAAAACGCCAATAAACTGCAGTTTATCAGCTTCTGTGTACATGGAGCCAAAGTTTTAGTTATTGTTGTGGTTTTTTTTTTTGTTATCTCAGTTATTTTACTTTGTCTCTTTATCACTTTTATGCTTGTTCCCCTTTCCTTTCTTCCCCTCCCCCCCCCCCCTACTTATCCACCCCTGGCCCATCCTGGCCCCCATAAACAAGTTTTACAATTGGGACCATAGCTCTTGACTGGTAATAGGCGCATATACGACCGTCTTTTAACATGTATACTTGTCAATGGTGATACCAATACGCTCTGATTAGCAAGTTCAGATCTGTAACTTTTGCCTTTGTGCCAGTTTGGGCTTTCTATTTTCTATTCTTTAAAGACTACTTAAGTAAGTTTTAGTTTGCATGAATACATTCTTACAACAAAAATGTAATAAAAAAAAAAAAAAAAAAGCCTGTACTTTCATCAATCAGCATTTCCTCTGTCTCTTCTTCCCAACTGATCAGGCTATGTAGTAAGTAAGAACCAGAATTCTAATGATTATACCATCCCTAAGGGTTGGTATAAGCTTCCCCTAAAGGAGTCACATGGGTGTGACTGCGCGTTGGGATTGTGCGATAGGCAAAACCGGAAGTGACGCAGGGGTACGAGCTCGCTGCTCCAGGATTGTTTGTTTGTGAGCCACATTTAAAAGTGAGTGTATCAGCCACATTTTTTATTTTAATAAATCTTTTACCAAACATTTCTAGACCCCGGAGGCCGTCTGTAGCATTTGACTTGGCTCTATGCTGTTACCTTACAGTAGTAAGGCGAGAGGCTAGTGCATACTGAGGTGTCACTGTATTGGATTGGCCAGAAATCAGTCATCTATTCACAGGTTATGGTGAAGGGTATGATTACTTATCCACAGGGCCGCCATCAGGAATTTTGGGGCCCCTTACACAGCTTCAGGCATGGGCCCCCTGGAGCAGAAGAGAACCGGGGGGGGGGGTGCTGCTGCCGCAAATTGTTGAGAAGGAGGGGCTGCCGCGAATTGAGAAGCGGGGGGTGCCAAGAACAAAAAAAGAACAACAAAAAAAAAGGGGGGTTGCCATCCGGGGCCCCGGGGACCTCCGGGCCTCTGGGGACCTCTGTGCCCCTTACAAAAAAATTAATTATAAAAAAAAAAATATATATATTTTTATAAAAAAAGGGGGGTTGCCATCCGGGGCCTCTGGGGACCTCTGGGCCCCTTACAAAAAATACATTAAAATAAATTAAAAAAAATATATATTATTATTTTTTATAAAAAAATACATAAAAAAGGGGGGTTACCATCCGGGGCCCTGGGGACCTTCGGGCCCCTGGGGACCTCTGGGCCCCTTACAAAAAAAGGGGGGTTGCCATCCGGGCCCCTTACAGGTGTACTGCCTGTACCCCCCTGATGGCGGCCCTGCTTATCCATCATCTTTTGATTGTTCTTTGAACTATCATTATTTGATTGCCATCTGTGTCTAAGGTGGCACATGGGACATTTTGAGTTCATTGCACTGTATTGACTTTTCTGTTTGCTTGCACGTCAAGTTTTTCACAAATTCACTGTCTATCTCATTTATATTGTGATGTTATCAATTTATTTATTTTGGGAATATTTACACATTTGCATACATTGATTGTCATTTGCACTTGCACTTTAAATTTAAGATTTTCTATCTGTCATCTATTAATTATCATCAGTCATCCTTCAGGGCAGCACAACCACTTTTACCAATTTTAATTTATCTGCCACAGATTAGCTGAACGATGTCTGCCGCAGTTGGTTGCTTATATACTTAGCTATTCTCAGCGCAAGACTACCACTTACCCATCCCTAAGGGTAGGTTCACATTGTAGCAGGTCCAGGAAGGCGTGTAAATTGCAGAAACGCGTTGCTCTTTTGCAGACACACGGGGGTGTCAATAAATGCTCAATATGCAATTTTTATGAACCTAGTCACTTGCTGACCTGCTCACACAGATATACTACGGCAGGTCGGCTCTCCTGCGCAAATTGACGTACCTGTACGTCAGTCCGCAAAAGCAGGATAGCGGGCACGTGCCGCGGGTTCTGCGGACTCGATGTCCGCCGGCAGCCCGTGATTGCGGGGAGGAGAGGCAGAACAGGAACTGCCTATGTAAACAAGGCATTTCACTGTTCTGTCTAGTGACATGACAGAGATCTACTGTTCCCGGAGATCGGAGATCAGCGATCTCTGTCATGTTTCAGTGAGCCCATCCTCCCTACAGTTAGAACACACACAGTTAACCCCTAGTGTTAAAACCTTGTCTGCCAGGGTCATTTTTACATTGATCAGTGCATTTTTTTTAGCACTGATCAATGTAGTAATGTCACTGGTCCCCAATAAGTGTCATTTGGGGTCAGATTTGTCCGCCGCAATGACGCAGTAACGCTAAAAATCGCAGCCATTACCAGTAAAAATAATAAAAAATAAATAAAAGTCCCTAAATCTATCCCGGAGTTTGTAGACGCAATAACTTTTGCGCAAACCAATCAATATACGCCTATTGCGATTTTTTTTTTTTTTACCAAAAATATGTTTTTTATATAAGAAAATATATCTGCCTAAACTGATGAATAAATTTTTTTCATAGTTTTGGGGGGGGATATGTATTATTACAAAAAGTGCAGAGGTGATCAAATACCACCAAAAGATAGCTCTATTTTTGTGAAAAAAAGGATGTCAATTTTGTTTAGGTACAGCGTCGCACGACCGCGCAATTGTCAGTTAAAGCGACGCAGTGCCACTGATCTGGTCATTAAGGGGGTAAAACCTTCCGGGGGTGAAATGGCTGAATAAAGATGGGGAATCAGAGAAAAGCAGATGAACACATTGTCAAAAAGAGACCTGTGATCTCTGGGAAAGGTAATAGATATCAGAAAGTGTTACACTCACACGTATCTGTATATGTACACAAAGCTGAACTCCAGACCGGTAAAAAAGGCACAATTTATTTCCAAGCAGGGATGAAAACTGTAACTGTAGCGCAGTGGTAGCAAAGGTAAGTGCAGCCTCCATTCGCGGGCCTAGCATAGGGGTGATACGTTTTGGACTTTTTCTTACAAGAGGGTTGCTGGAAATAGAGTTAGTATCACCGCACTTAAAGGACTTAACTACCATTTTCCTGTGTCTGACCACTCTTCCTCCTCCTCTTTTTTTTTTTAAAGGTATTTACTCTTCCTCGATGCTAAGAGACTCTGTCCCCAGACAAGTAATTTCAACAATTTTTTTCCCATAAGATTATATATGTACTTAACCACTTCAATACCAGGCACTACCGCCCCCCCCCCCATCCTGCCCAGGACAATTTTCAGCTTTCAGCGCTGTCATACTTTGAATGAAATTGCGCGGTCATGCAACACTGTGCCCAAACTAATTTTTTTATCATTTTCTTCCCACAAATAGAGCTTTATTTTGGTGATATTTGATCACCTCTGCGGTTTTAAATTTTTTCGCTATAAACGAAAAAACTGGTGGGCACTAATAGGCGGTACTGAAAGGCAGCACTGGCGGCACTGATGGCACTTGTAGGCAGCACTGATGGGCACTAATATGCAGCACTGATGGGCACTGATAGGTGGCACTGGATAGGCAGCACTGATGAGGAGCTACTGACAGGCATTACTGAGTGGCACTGACTGGCATTTTGATGGGGCACTGACAGGCATTACTGATGGGGCACCGATTGGCACTTTTTTGGGCACTGTTGTGGGCACAGTTGTTTGAACTGATGAGCACTGACATCCATTTATTATGGGGCACAGGCTGGCAGGTGTTGGGCACTGATTGGCAGCTGATTTGCACCTTTTGATGGGGGCTGTGCTGATATCAACACAGACCCCCCCTCGGACAGGGAGAGCCGCTGACTGGTTCTCCCTTTCAGCGTGAACCGAGGAGAGCCGTTTACCGGCACTTCCTGGTTCACGCAATGATCAGCTATGATTGGTCACAGCTGATCACGTGGTATGAAGCCTCTATCAGAGGCTTCAGACCACGATCGGAGTTGCGGTATGTCAGACTGACACACAGCATGTGTCAGATACAGCCCACTAAATTTGACACCCGCTACACTCTCCCCCCAGCAATTTTACACTGGTCCCCAGTGTCTGGATCAAGTCATGCCCCAAAGGGAGCCCATATAACCTCCATCCAGAGACTGCTTCAAAAATTGTTAAAAAATCTAAAATTTGAAAACTGGTAGTTGTGCCTGAACCTGACATGGAAGGGAAAAGAAAAGGGGACAGCACATAACAGTACACATATCACAATAACACCATTACCACCTTCTCCCCCTCCCACATTACTAACTAAGACCCGCCCCATCCTCAGCGGTCTTGACAGATGTTCTCCTACAGAGGGGATAAAAGAAAGTTAAACACAAAAACTTCCTGACACATATGTATGTGTTGGAACGAAAAAATCTCTCCAAAGAGAAATCCTTTCCTTCCATGAAGTGTGTGTGTGGTGCAAAGTGAATAACGTTGCGCAACACTGCCACCTAGTGACAGTGCCACGGTAAAGACACTTGTTGAATCCTTGTGTAACTTTTTTTTTCTGTACTTTGGCCCTGACTACCCCAAAGTCCATGATTTCTGTGCGGGAGGGAAGAAGAAAAAAAAACAACAGCAACAGTTCTCCATTCCTCCAAAGAGCACAACACCCATAAAACTTGGGTACAGTTCCTAGGTTTCCCGGGAAAGAAACAAACCCTGGAAAGTTCAGAAGACCTGCAAGGCACTAAGCAAAGAGTTTTTTCTCCTACAAGTAGAATCTGGAATGCGGCAAGACAAGGGGCTTGAAATGCTTATCCACAGTCTCTATGTGATATTCGACATCCCCCCCCTTCTTTCCGTCGAATCAACACTTTGTCAGCATGGATGTGCCAAGCCAACATCCACTCTGCTTTACAGTCCTTAAATCTTTGAGATGCTTTAGGGGAACAAGTGAGGTACCTGCGTGCGTGTGGGACTTTGATGTGTGTCCACACGAAATCATTGTACCAACGTCCCTGCAGACTTCCACTTCATAAAGCAGCTCCTTAGATAAGTATGGGTACTCCCACCCATTGTCGTTGGCGACTTTCTGGCAGAACAAACGCTGTAGCCTAGACAAAGGAGGCATGGTAGAGCGGTCTCCCTCGCCCGGCAGGACGATTGAATCCGGGTGACGAGGTGCCTTGACCACCTCCAAGTTGGGCATAGGTGCCCGCAGCGACAGTCTCTTATCTCCGGTGGTAGGTTCAGGAGGCACCGGGGACTGAAGGACAGGCAGGGGACGGGGTCCCTCCTCAGGCGCTGGTGCCTCCACCCGGGGTGTACTATCCCCTGTAGACATAGGTGGATCCCTGGCTTTACGGGATGAGGAGAGAGGCATCTTGTCCCAGCCCTTCTCAACAAAAATGTTGTCTATGACGACGTTGTCTCCCACATCAGAGACCGATTCCAGGTCGGAGGTGTCACACTCGAGCAGGTAGTTGGTAGTGGACACCGAATCACTCCCACCCATGGGCTCAAGGGGCCTTGAATCCCCGACACCTCCGTCCCAACACCAAGTCCCAGTCCCTGGCTTACCTCGGCCCAAACTTGTGAAGGGATGTCCAGGACTCTTCCTACCGGATCCATCCGGGCTAGGCAAGCACAGGGGTTGTCCTCCATCTCGGCCGCTGGAAGCTCTCACAAGACCGACCTTCCTTGTTGGCGCTGGGAGTAGGGAAACTGTGGTGACCGAAGCAACCTCCCTGGATTTTGCATCCTCAATCCCTTTGTTCGCATCCTCCACGGAGGTCTCTACAGTGCGCAGAGGGATGGCTGTCCAAGCATTGATTTCTCCTTGTTGAGTGGCAGCGCTTGCTGTAGGGCTGAGGTGGAAGACTCGAGGTCTCTCTATGGATTGCTCCACCTCAAACGTGAACTCCCCGCAGGCCTCGCAGCGACCGAAGGGCTTTAGCTGTACCACCAGTCCCGAACATCCGGGACAAATCATACCCAGGGCCTCAACACCCTTGCAGGTGTACAAGGCAAATCGTCCCCGGGGCTTGAGCCGAATCCCCGTATCTGTAATCGGAGCAGCAGGTGAAGTCATCCTCGTAATATTTGAGACTGGAACCCACGAGGCATTGCTGGACATAGTGACTGATTGCTGCTCCATCGCGCACTGCATAACTGGCGCCAAAGTCCCCACGTGTACCTCTTCACATGGCCGAACTCCTCCCCTCTGGCACACCAGTTCGCAGGCTTTCTTCATGTCACGCCCACGAACTGTGCAGGGAGGGTGTGCCTGCTGGCGCAGTGGCCAATGTGGCCGACCTACTCGGAACTCTTCTGGGCAGCAAAGTTCAAACTCCGATAGCTTCGGCTCCATTGCATAAACACAAATCCCGGATGAGCCCCCACGTGTAGCGATCCTCCCCCAGCTTCTCCCCTCTCTTCATGGCTGGTTTTACTCGTCTAGGGGTATCTGGGAGAAGGGGGAAAGATGCACATCACCAGCTCGGCTCTCTGATGTAGGATGCAGAGATATGAGCTAAACCATTTACCCTCGGGTCAGCTTCTCCTATGGAGGATGATTGCCACTGTCACTGACAGGGACACTTAGCTTCCAGTAACATGAGTTCCACACCAAGAAAAGTCCAACACTGTTTTATTGACTTGAAACAGTTTGACTTTTAAAAGAACAGACAAGGTGTAGGGAAGAGTAGGTCCAGGCACAACTGATGAATTAAAGTTTCTCCTGTTCCGTTTAGTGCAAACAGGCTTGGCGCACAGTCGCTGCCACCGACCGTGAATTTGGACACTGCCACTGACCTGGGTGAACGTTGAGGCCCCTGCCACAGGCCTTGGATGAGGCCTGCCACTGACCTGAGAAAGATGGGTCCCTGCCACAGACCATGAGAACATGAAGTACCTTCTTTAGAACAAACGGCCCCTGTCAGAGGAAGACATCCATCCGGATGGTCACCAGAGGCCTCCACCGGCACCAGCAAATGCTGCGCTGGCTCTACGGGGAGGTCACGTCTCCGGTCCCTTACGCCCAGGATTCAGGCACCCAATACCGGGGGCACCTTAGGAATGCTTCGCCCTCGCAGGACCCAGTCGAAGGTACTGGGCCCCAGGCCTCCTGGTATAGTACCTCACCCCAGGCTGAAGGTGCCTGGGATGGAACTCGACTCCACGCGCCCAGGCCAAGGGCGCCTGGGCACAGACGAACCACAGCAGCCCCCAGGCTGAAGGTGCCTGGGGAATGGACCTCGTGTGCAAGATGTCCGCCCCCTTTTATATCCTCTCCCAGCAGGCACAGCGCATTCCCCGCCCCGCCGTACTACTGCTGCGAGAGGAAAAAAAGGGCACGGCTCTAGAATGGTAGTTCAACCCCGGTCCCAGGTGACAGCGCCACCCAGGGACCGCTGGGAACATGACACCATTCATACCTCCCACACTCCAAAGTGTCCATAAATCCCTAAAATCAATGCATCTGGGCCATCTATTGCCCAGATACACCCCACTAAATTTGACACCCACTACACTTATATCTAGCTGTATCTGACATTCATGCAATATGTGACAAAGTCAACAAACACAGCTGGCTCCTGCCAACCCTTTAACCCCTTGAGATCCGGGCCATTGACGAATGACGGCCTCAATGTGGATCTAGAAATCCGGGAGGCCGTCATTATACGGCCTTGGGTATTCTGGCCACTAGGGGGTGCGCGAGCGCCGCGCATGCCCGGCGCATTACTGAGGTGCCGATGCGCGTGCCTGGCGGCCGCGATGTCTGCCAGGTACCCGCGATCGGCGTGTAAACAGAGCAGGGATGTGGATCTCTGTGTGTAAACACAGAGATCCACGTCCTGTCAGGGAGAGGGACCGATGCTGTGTCCCTTGTACATAGGGACACAGCTCGGTCACCTCCCCCAGTCAGTCCCCTCCCCCACACAGTAGTAATCACTCCTAGGGAATATATTTAACCCCTTCCTCGCCCCCTAGTGTTAACCCCTTCCCTGCCAGTGTCATTTTTACAGTAACCAGTGCATTTTTATAGCATTGGTCGCTGTAATAATGACAATGGTCCCAAAATGGTGTCAAAAGTGTCCGATGTGTCCGCCATAATGTCGCAGTCACAATAAAAATCACTGATCGCTGCCATTACTAGTAAAAAAAAAAATATTAATAAAAATGCAATAAAACTATGCCCTATTTTGTAGACGCTATAACTTTTGTGCAAACCAATCAATAAATGCTTATTGCGATTTTTTTTTACCAAAAATATGTAGAAGAATACGTATCGGACTTAACTGAGGAAAAAAAAATTTTTTTAAAAAAAACAATTGGGATATTATTATAGCAAAAACTAAAAAATATTGTGTTTTTTTCAAAATCGTCGCTCTTTTTTTGTTTATAGCGCAAAAAATAAAAACCGCAGAGATGATCAAATACCACCAAAAGAAAGCTCTATTTGTGGGAAAAAAAGGACGTCAATTTTGTTTGGAAGCCACGTCGCACGACTGCGCAATTGTCATTCAAATCGTGACAGCGCTGAAAGCTGAAAATTGGCCTGGGCAGGAAGGGGGTTTAAGTGCCCAGTAAGCAAATGGTTAAGGGGTTCTTTACATCAGAGGCTAAGTAGTGGGTTCCTTCCTGACCATGTGATCACTATGATTGGCTGTCACAGTGGTAACGTGATCAGTCTCTCCCAAACGCAGAATTTTAGCCTTTGGGGGATACTTTGGGGGATACTTTCCTGAATGTATGTGATGTGAAACGTAAATACCACTTAAATCTGCATTCGATTTTGATAGGCTGCTGGCGGTGAGCTGTACATTGCACTACACCAGGATCTTACACTGTATGGGCCTAATCACCCACATGCATGGGGCCTTAGAGCTGTCACTAGAACAGGGGAATGGAATTCTTACAATGGTTCCAGCAGTTCCAGTGATCACTGCATAAGAGGGGACTTCCCATAAATTTGCAGAGACTTCCTTTCACTTCCCTAGTCTTTAATCTAAAATAAAAAAGAAAGTTTTGGCTATGCATTTAATTAGTATTTTAAATTTAGGGAAGAAAGCCTCAACACAACAATACAGTGAAAGCATCTCAGTTCATATTAGTGGACTGAGTGTGTTTCCAATAACAATATACACTGAATTACCAAGAGTATTGGGGCGTCTGCCTTTACACGCACATGAACTTTAATGGCATCCCAGGTCAGGCACTGATGTTGGAGAGAAGGCCTGGCTCCCATTCTCCACTCTAATTCATACCAAAGGTGTCCAGACCAGTCAAGTTCCTCCACCCTAAACTCGCTCATCCCTGTCTTTATGGACCTTGCTTTGTGCACTGGTCCTAATCATTTGGTGGAGGGGGGATTATGGTGTGGGGTTGTCTTTCAGGGGTTGGGTTTGGCCCTTTAGTTCCAGTGAAGGGAACTCTAAAGGGCCGTACACCTGATCAGATATTCCGACAACAATTGTCTGATGGACATGTTTTGTCGGATAATCCGACCGTCTGTATGCTCCATCGGACAATTCTTGTCGGAATTTCCGACAACAAATGTTGGATGGTCATGCTCTCAAATTGTCCGACAACATATGTGTTCCGTCGGATTATCGGATCGTGTGGACACAAGTCCATCGGACTAAAATCCAAAGTACAAACACGCATGCTCCGAACCAATGCTAACCACGAGACAACATTAGCAGAAGTTGCCCAAAGGGTGGCACTAAAGAGCAGAAAAAACCACGTAGTTTTGTGAATGTTGGCTGAAAAAGTTCTGCCGTCTGTATGCAGAACAAGTTCACGGACAATGCCCTTCGGGCGAAAATCCACTGATTTATCCGATGGAAGTCCGATCGCGTGTATGAGGTTTTAAGGCGTCAGGATACCAAGACATTTTGGACAATTTCATGCTCCCAACTTTGTGGGAACAGTTTGGGGATGGCCCCTTTCTGTTCCAACATGACTGCGCACCAGTGAACAAAGCAAGGTTCATAAAGACATGAATGAGCGAGTTTGGGGTGGAGGAACTTGACTGGCCTGCACAGAGTCCTGACCTCAACCCAATAAAACACCTTTGGGATGAATTAGAGCAGAGACTGCAAACCAGGCCTTCTCCCCAAAAAACGGGGCCTGACCTTACAAATGCGCTTCTGGAAGAATGGTCAAACCTTCCCATAGACACACTCCTAAACCTTGTCGACAGCCTTCTCAGAAGAGCTGAGGCTGTTATAGCTTCAAAGGGTGGGCCAACTCAATATTGAACCCTACGGACTAAGACTGTGCGTGTAAAGGCATGCATCCCAATACTTTTGGTAATATAGTGTATCTTCAACCAGATGTCAAATCCACATGCACTAAAGGAAAAGAGTCCCCCTTAGGTCTAATACAGCCCACGGTAACTTTCCCAGTGAAGTAATGCACATTTGGTGGAGAGGTGCCATAACAAGAAGATACAACATTGCAGAGCTGTTGATATCCAGTGCAAATTATTGAGTTCAGGCATCTCCAGTTAGGGGGACTGTGAATACCACAGCATACTAAGATATTGAAGAAAATTGTGCATCTTCAACCTTGTGGTAACAAGAAGGCCCCTTTCTGTTCCAGCATGACTGTGTCTCTGAACAAAGCCAGCTCCATAAAGACATGGTTGGGTCAGTTTGGACTTGATTGACCTCAACCTTACTGAACACGTTTGGGATGAATTGGAAAAACGATTGCAAGCCAGATCCAACATCAGCACCTGACCTCACAAATTGCTCTTTTGGTTGAACAGGCACAAATTCCCACAGACACACTTCAAAATGATGCCAGAAGCCTTGCTGCAAGAGAGAAGGCTATTATAGCCTCAAAAAAAGGGGCAACTCCATAGTAATGGCAATAGTGTTCGAACGGAATGTCCAACAATCATATATTTTTGTGAAGGTCAGGTATCTACAAACATGTGGCCATAGGTAGGTAGAATGTTTAAAAAAAAGCATTTAAATAACTTTTATGAAAGGTGGAGCTACATGCACAGGGCCGCCATCAGGAATTTTGGGGCCCCTTACACAGCTTCAGGCATGGGCCCCCTGGAGCAGAGGAGAACCGGGGGGGGGGTGCTGCCGCCGCAAATTAAGAAGCGGAGGGGGCAGCTGCGAGTTGAGAAGCGGGGGGGGGTGCCACGAAGCCACGAATTGAGAAGCAGGGGGTGCTGCCGCCGCAAATTGTTGAGGTTGGGGGGCTTTGGGTGCTGACGAACGAAAAAAGAACAAAAAAAGGGGGGGGGTTGCCATCCGGGGACCTCCGGGCCTCTGGGGACCTCTGGGCCCCTTACAAAAACAAAAAAAATTATAAAAAAATGTATTAAAACAAAATTGTTTTTATAAAAAAATAAAAAAGGGGGGTTGCCATCTGGGGTCCTGGGGACCTCCGGGCCTCTGGGGACCTCTGGGCCCCTTACAAAAAATAAATTAAAATAAATTAAAAAATATATATATTTTTTTATTATAAAAAATACATAAAAAAGGGGGGTTACCATCCGGGGCCCCGGGGACCTCCGGGCCTCTGGGACCTCTGGGCCCCTTACAAAAAATAAATAAATGATAAAAAAAATTATAAAAAAAATATATTTTTATAAAAAAAAAGGGGGGTTGCCATCCGGGGTCCTGGGGACCTCTGGGCCCCTTACAAAAAAATAAAAAATAAAATAAAATAAAAAATATATATATATTGTTTTTTTTATAAAAAAATACATCCGGGGCCCTGGGGACCTCCTGGCCTCTGGGGACCTCTGGGCCCCTTACAAAAAAATAAAAAATACATAAAAAAGGGTGGTTACCATCCGGGGCCCTGGGGACATCCGGGCTCCTGGGGACCTCTAGGCCCCTTACAAAAAAAAAGAAGGGGGGTTGCCATCTGGGCCCCTGGGGACCTCCGGGCCCCTTACAGGTGTACTGTCTGTGCCCCCCTGATGGTGGCCCTGTACATGCATTGCTAGTTGCCAAAATAGAAGAGAAGCTTAAAAAAAAAAAGAAAATGTGTCTAAGTAATCATATTTTGAATCACATCAGCAGTGCTGGAGTTTGCATATAAATTAGAGACAATTCAGCAAAAACGTAGCACTTTGCATGACCCACGAGAAGAGTAAACTTGCCGTGTTTGCACAGCTATCCTCATTTATAACACAAAGGTTATGGCTGCACTTGCAGATGATAGATCTTCTGGAGAATTTCTGTATGTTTTAAACCCAAATTAACCTTCAGTTTAATTCAGCTAACTACATTCCAGGTGCGACAAAGCAAAATGTATGCAAAGCCTCAGCTTGAGTAAAAAAGCCTGTCCCCTGCCAGCATACTACAGAGACAGACCCTTGTTCTCTGTGTGGAAACAGTCATCTCTCTGCAGAGGTCTGACATGCTCTAACCCAGAGGTCTCCAAACTGCGGCCTGGGAGCCGGATGTGGCCCTTTGCTTGCTTTTATCCTCCACTTTGGGGACTTATTCCCCCCTGTCAGCAATAATGGGGCATAGTTCTTGCCAATGACACCAACAATGGGGTACTAGTCCTCTCACTGACATCAATGATAGGGCACTATTCCTCCCGCTGACGCAAATGATGGGGCACAATTACTCCGTTTAATAAAAATGTCAGGGCATTGTTTACTCCCACTGACTCCAGGACATTTTCTTCTCCCATTGGCCACAGTTCGACCCCTCTAAAGTCTGAAGGACAGTAAACTGATTAGAAAGTTTGAAGACCCCTGTTCTAAGCTGAGTCAGAGCCAGAGTACTCTAATCAGGGAGCCTGCACTTTGCTGATCGCAAACCTACTGGTGTGACTCAGTGGAGGTATGTATGGGCAAATTTACCGTGTCTTGAAAAAGTATTCATACCCCTTGACATTTTCCACATTTTGTCATGTTATAACCAAAAACGTAATTGTATTTTATTGTAAGGGTAAAATTAGGGGTTAGGTTATTTTTAATTCTTGTCCTCCAACTACTACAATTGTGTATCCTTTAGTCTTTATTAAGGCAGGCCACACATGGTTAGAATCTGTTCCTGCTGAACCGGCCGAGATTTAAACTGTGTATGGGCAGACTGAATGTACCAAGTTGATTGATCGACAACCAGCATGCTGGGTTTTACCTGCAATTATCGCTAGCGGCTGCGATAGTCGCTGGCAATAATCACTGTCTTCCCCCACCGGGAGAAGACAATGGCTTGGCAGGAGGGATTCCCACATCAACACTGTCTGTTTTGATGGAGGAATCCATGTATGGCCGGCCTTAAGCTCCGTACACAAGGGCCAAATTTTGGGAGACGACGGCGGGTTAAAAAAACCAAAAAAAAACGCCTGACATTCGCCCGTGTGTGTGTCGGTCTGTCCGAAAGAAGCCAACCGTTTGCCCGGCTTCTGTCAGATGTGCATGCTGGAAAACCAGCAGCCAACCAACTCCCGATCAGCACTCTCAGCCAATGGCAGAGAGCGCTGATCAGAGTCTTCTGGCGGGGGGACATCCCTCTTTTGGAACACAACAGCTCAGCAGGGGAGATTGCTGGACTAACCTTGCATGGTTAGTACAGCGGCTCCGACCGGAGCTCTCAGTTTTTTTTTTCGTGCAACCCAGCGGGTTGTGTGTACCCAGCTTTACCCTCTTTCAGTTTTCAAACGATATCTTAAGACAGGGGTGCCCCAACGTTTTGAAGGCTGAGGGCCACTTAAGCGACTTAGTAACCAGTCGCGGGCCACAATGAACGGAGTGGGCAGATAACAGGTCTGTGTCCATTTTGCATATGCAAAGCAGACACATACACAGCCTAATCTACTCTATGGGCCCTCTGATCCAATCAGATGGAAGGGGACGGATCCACTTCTGTTTTTTTTTTAGCAGATCGGATTGGAGGTAGGCGGGTGTAAACGGACAAAAGTCTGTTTACATCTGCCGCTCCATAGAGGTGAATGGAGGGTCCAATTGGGTCGGGCCGATCGCGTGAAAGGGCCCTAATGCCGTGTGCACACGATCGAGTTTCACGGCGGTGAAAACACCGCCGTGAAACCCGACGGGAAAAACGAGGACCGGCTTGGTCCCCTACACACGGCCGTTTTTCACGACATGTTTTCTCTTGGTCGAAAAAACCGGCCTTGTGTAGGCTCCCTAGCAGTGTTTCCCTATGGGAAAACTGCCGAGGAAAAAAATGCCGTGATTCGCAACGAGAAAAATTAGAGGATGTTCTAATTTTTCTCGTCGTGATTCTCGCCGTTTTTCTCGTCGGGGAAAAATGCTGGAGAGCCCACACACGGCCGTTTTTCTCGTCCAAAATAAAAAATAAAAATTTTCCCGACGAGAAAAGTGATCGTGTGTACGCGGCACAAGGCTTCTTTTACACTGATGGTCTGCGGTCTACCCACACAGTGGATGCAGCGCAGCGCACCTGTGGTTTTCCCACCAGTTAGCTGCACTTTGCCATAGACGTCTATTATATCCTGCAGGTGTGGTGCACTTTCTGAAAAGCCGCTTGCTTCCTCTACAGCCGGCTTCATTCATATCACTGATGCTCTGGGATGGCAGGTCGGCAACCTGCAATATGGGCTTGCCAACCAGCCATTCCAGAGCAGCCGGTCGCGGGCCACATCAGAGGGCTCCGCGGGCCACATGTGGCCCCCAGGCCACTGGTTGGGTACCCCTGTCTTAAGAGATCAAAACTTTTTCCTGTATAGGTATCTTGAGTTCTGCCTCACCTAGCCTCATTATTACCCCCTAGGCACTTTTTGTGTCTTCATATCTCTAGAAGTTCATCCTAAATCTCCATTTTAATAGCAAAGCTGTATGACATTAGATTGTCAATCGTGTTTTGGAGATTTATTTTCCCTGAGTTACTGCTGCAAAGTGTTTTTGGAATGTATGTAAAATTATTCAATGTCACTCATCACATGTTAACTTTGCATTGTACTTATAAATCATCTCAAGGACTTCGCTTGGTAAATAAAGATTTTCCCCAAAAAATAAAAAATATGACTAATGAAGGGAAAACATGTAATGATTGTGTAGGGTTAACCTACTCTGATGGAAAGAGTGTGTGCTTGTGGGGGGGGGGGCAGGTTTATGGTTGGAATCTTTGCGCCGGTCACAGCGTCTTATGACCGGTTGCAGGATGGATGATGTGTGAGTCACAGCTGTGGCCCGCTCATAGGCTTTACAGCAAAATTATATATCAGTATCATCACTGTATAATCATTATGAAAATGAAGATAAACAGTTTTCCGAAGCTTTTTAATGTAAACACATTATCTATTTTTTATTGTAATAAAAAAACATGTTTTTATGGGAAAACACCATTTGAATCAGTAAAAACTGCAAACAAATAAAAAAAACATGCCATGCTGCACATTCATGAAAGTCTGGGGTCTCTTTCTCTCTCTGTCTGCCAACTAACAATCTCTTAAACTGGCCCTTTTGTTAGAATTGTTTTTGTTTCAAGAATGTTTGTTCGATTTTCGAATCATTAGTGGGTTCAAATGGAAGTTTGTTTTTGACTGCAGTAACGAGAAAATTTCAAGAAGCGCGATTCCTCAATCTAACGAATTTCGAATGCCTTGTACATACCATCGTTTTTCCTGACGTGCAAAAAGCCATCGTTTTTCCCAACGTGATTCCTCTCCAGCCTGACTTGCATACACACGTTCATGCAAAAAACCGCCCGACCAAAGCGCGGTGACGTACAACACGTACAACGGCACTATAAAGGGGAAGTTCCTTTCAAATGGCGCCACCCTTTGGGCTGCTTTTGCTGATCCTCGTGTTAGTAAAAGCTTGGTGAGAGACGATTCGCGCTTTTCAGCCTCGTGCTTTTCAGTCCGTTACAGTGCGACGAATGTGCTATCTCCATTACGAATGCTAGTTTTACCAGAACGAGCGCTCCCGTCTCATACTTGATTCTGAGCATACGCGGGTTTTTTTCCCCTCGGAAAAGCATACACACGACCGTTTTTTGCGACGAGAAAAAGACTGACGGGAAACACAACGATAAAAAAGAGAGCTGGTTTTAATTTTTTTGCGGCCAGTTTTTTCGTTGAGAAAACTGCTAGGGAGCATACACACGACCGGTTTTCACGACCAATATAAAAAATGGCAGTTTTCTCGCCGTGAAAACCGGTCGTGTGTACAAGGCATTACATTGAATGTGGTTCTCGTTAGGGAAAGACTATTCATTCAAGAATCAAATGTTAACCACATAGCGACCAGCGCACGCACATTTACGTCTACACAATGGCACGGGCAGGCGAATGGGCGTACCTGTACGTCCCTGTAAATTTGCCACCCAGCGGGTGCGCACGCCCGCCGCGTGCCTCGTAAGTGTGCTCGCGGGTCCTGGGAACTCGATGTTTCCGGGCAGCCCTCAATTGTGGTCAGCAAAGGCAGAACAGGGGGATGCCTTTGTAAACAACGCATTCCCCTGTTCTGCCTAGTGACATGTCACTGATCGAATGTTCCCTGTGATAGGGAACAGTGATCAGTGATGTGTCACTGGAAGCTCCTCCCCTAACAGTTAGAATCACTCCCTAGGACACACTTAACCCCTTCAACGCCACCTAGTGGTTAACCCCTTCACTGCCAGTGTCATTTTCACAGTAATCAGTGCATTTTTATAGCACTGATTGATGTAAAAATGACAATGGTCCCAAAAATGTGTCAAAAGTGTCTGATGTGCCTGCCATAAAGTCGCAGACACGATTAAAATTGCAGATCGCCGCCATTACTAGTAAAAAAAAAATGAACACTAAAAATGCCATAAAATATCCCCTATTGTAGACGCTATACCTTTTGCGCAAACCTATCAATATACGCTTATTGCAATTTTTTTTACCAAAAATATGTAGAAGAATACATATGGGCCTAAACTGAGAAAAAAAAATAGCTTTTTTTAAAAAAAAATGGGGATATTTATTATAGCAAAAAGTAAAAAATGCTTTTTTTAAAAATTGTCGCTCTATTTTTGTTTATAGCGCAAAAAATAAAAACCGCAGAGGTGATCAAATACCACCAAAAGAAAGCTCTATTTGTGGAAAAAAAAGGATGTCAATTTTGTTTGGGAGCCACGTCGCATGACCGCGCAATTGTCAGTTAAAGCGACACAGTGCCGAATCGCAAAAAGTGCTCTGGTCTTTGGCCAGCCAAATGGTCCGGGGCTTAAGTGGCTTAAGCTTGTTTGGCTGTACTTCTCCTGTGGATCAGGGTAGTGCAGTTTGTTCTGCACTCCTGTGACCCGTTTTCAGCAGACAGTGGTCTGAAGCCCATTGCTGGCTGATGTCACAGAGCCGGTCCAGGCTCAGACAAGATTGCGACATTGAAGTCAGGATCAGCCCACATGCCTGGACCGGCACCCAGCTCAGCCTCTTAGTGAGCTGCTGAGAGCCTGAGCCGGCCGCTCTAAACCCCTCCACAACCCAGCACTCCAGTGAGCATGGGGGGCAGAGCAGAGAGCTACTGATTGACAGTCAGCAGCTCTCTGGTCAGGGAGCTGTGAGAACTGAGCGATCGGTAGTGTTAGATTGTTTGGTTCTCAGTGTTAGAGCCGGCGGTGTACAGATGCAGTATTGGACCGATGCTGCATCCACCTAGATAAGTATAAATGTGCAAATACCGTATATATTCGAGTATAAGCCGAGTTTTTCAGCACATTTTTTTGTGCTGAAAATGCCCTCCTCGGCTTATACGCGAGTCACCTTTTTGCGCCTGATCTCACGGAATTTGGGGACCCGGTACCAGCCAGCCGTAAGTCTCTGGACCCCAAACGTGGCACACATGTAGCCCCACTCTTCCTCTACAAGTGTGCAAAGACTGTTGTCCGGGGGACCTACGGCTGGGGAGCACCGATTTTTCAAAGCCGGGCACCCCTTCCATAGACTCCCATGTTAAACGGTCATTTCTCCGGTAACTTTGGGGACCCAGTACCGGTCAGTCGTATCCCCATTTCTCCTCTACAAGTGTACGGCCGGGGAGCACCGATTTTTCAAATATGGCACCCCTTCCATAGACTCCCATGTTAAACGTCAGTCTAGTCATGGGCACAGTGAGGCATGGGCACAGTGAGGCATGGGCACAGTGAGGCATGCGCACAGTGAGGCATGGACACAGTGAGGCATGCACATGGACACAGTGAGGCAAAGTGAGGCACAGTAAGGCATGCAGATGGTTCAAAACAGCAAGACATGCACCAATGCAGTGGGATGTGATGGTACTAATACAATACACAGTAGTAGAAAATAAAGCGCATATGAAAGGATACCCAACATAATGAAACCTCCGTCTTTGATGTCTGATACATAAAATTATTCATTAGGACATGTAAGAGGGAAATAAGGGAAAAAGCAATGGGATTAGTAACAGGAAGAGTGAGGGGAAAGAAAGAGGAAGAAACTAATGCCGCGTACACACGATCATTTTTCCCGTCGGGAAAAATTAAAAAACAATTTTTAACAAGAAAAACGACCGTGTGTGGGCTTTTTGTCATTTTTTTCGACGGGAAAAACGGCATTAATCACGACGAGAAAAATTAGAACATGCTCTAATTTTTCTCGTCGTGATTCCCGTAGTTTTTTTCCACGGCAGTTTTCCCATAGGGAAACACTGCCACGGAGCCCACACACGGTCGTTTTTCTCGACCAAAAAAAAATGTCGGGAAAAACGGACGTGTGTAGGGAACCAAGCCGTTCCCTCGTTTTTCCCGTCGATTTTCTCAACGGTGTTTTCACCGTCGAGAAAATCGATCGTGTGTACGCGGCATAAGGGGAATCCAGGGCTGGGCAGGGTAGGACCTCTCAGACACCTGTTCTCATGAGAACAGTCAGGAGAATTAGAGGTGTAAAAGTCTGTAATCAAATTGAATTCAAAGGGACCAAATCTTTTCAAAAAGTGCCATTTTATATTAGCCATAATGTTAACACTGGTCATCATCTAAGTGACTCGAGCCTTGACTTGCGATGAATCCAAGGTGGGAGTTTTCCATGCTAACTTGTGTTTCTTTATTTGAGCATCAAGCAATATTTGGGTAGATACTTTTTAACTCAACAGTGTTTGTAATCTCTTCCTTACTGAGCAGTCTCTCTGTAACTTAGCAGTCTCTGTAAAATGAAAGCTACTTTTCTTAACATGGAAGGAGTAAAAAGCAAGTTTCAAATTTGGTTATGGGCATAAGGTCTGCAGGTTGGGTTGAGTTGGGTTGTGGGTCTGGACCAGAAGGGTGTGTGTCTATGAAAACTGACCTGTGTAGTGGGCACAGTACATATCCCGGTGACTCAAAATAATCCTAAAATGTAAGTCCTGAATGTTTTTTTAAATTATAATTTGAGTGGGTTGACTAAACCAGCCCCTGGCTTCTTGTATATATTGGATACTCCAATAGTGTTTTTTTTAACCATATTTCACCATACAGTATTTCACTTGACTGTTCCTGTGCACCTGAAATTTTAAAAGTTCCTGCCTACCTTTGTATGTTCCAGCTCCTCGTGTTACATTCTCCATAATATAAAATAAATAAAAGGCCCAACTGGGAAAGTGGGAACCCTTCATAATGCCCACAGCAAGTGTGCCGAGCCAGGATCTCAGCACAGAAAGTTCACCAATAATGTCCCCAAGAGAAACCATCAGATGGTTTAACTTTTCAGGATCTGCCAATACTGAAGTACCAGATTTGGTTAGGCTCACCTTTTAATGTGTTGGTTAAAGACAATGCATATTGGGAGCCTGATTTAGGAATAAGGCCTCCTTTACACCGTGCCATTTCCTAAAGTATCAGCAGGGGAAAAAAATCGGCATGTACTTTTTTGTTTTAGTTTTGAATAGATTTGAAAATAAAACTATTGGGCTATTTTTTGCTGATTGCATACAATTTGGGAAATTTCCCTTCATTTCCTGACTCAGAGATGCCACAGGAAGTATGAGCTAATGATCCAAAGTGAGGGGAATTCCAATCTTAAGCTGTCAGCTGGGAATAAGTGTCCCTACTGAAAGATTTCCCCTTACCTCTTATAATGGGGGCAGCTCTATGTAGGATTTTTCTTCTGTCTCTCTGCTTGTATCCCGATTGGGAAGATTCACCCCTCAGAACAAATAGAGAGGTTAAAGTGGTTGTAAAGGTTCATTTTTTTTTTTGGTTTTTAATAACAAACATGTCATACTTACCTTCACTGTGCAGTTCGTTTTGCACAGAGTGGCCTCGATCCTCCTCTTCTGGGGTCCCACGGCAGCTCTCGCAACTCCTCCCCGCAATAGCTAACCCCCTCTGGGAAGCTTTCTCCTGGGGGGGGGTTACATTGTGGGCGCGCTCCCGTGTCATACACTCGGCACCCATAGCCACCGAGTGTATGACTCGGCCCGGCCCCCCGGGGGCAGCGTCATTGGATTTGATTGATAGCAGTGGGAGCCAATGGCTGCGCGGGGGATGGGGTCATCCCGGTGAGTCGATTCGGGCCCATCCTCCATCGTCCGGTTACCAGAGCGAGCGGCTGGCGTGGCTGGCGAGGTACCGGTCGGCACGTCTGCCCGGCGTGGGAGGGGGAGAGATGCGGCCTCTGGCCTGTCGCCTGGTGCGGCCGGACGCTCGTCCCGGATGGCGTGGGGAGCGGCGATGGAGGGCGGGCACGTCTGCCTGCAGTGGAGTCAAGATGGCGGCGCCCACCTCCGGGTCACGCGCTGTGTCCGGGAGTTCGGGACTGGACGGGGCGCCTGTCGTCGGTGGTGGCGGGAGGCAGCGTTCAGGTCGGTGGAAGGAACCCAGCGCTTCAGCTGTGAGGAGCACGTCTGCGGCAGGCGGCGGAAGAGGACGGTCGGCCGAGCGGAGGTCGGTGTAGCCCGTGGTGCCAGTCAGTCGGGAGCGGACTACAGCAGCGCAGAGGACGGGGACCTGGCTGATGAGGATGCAGGGGCGGCGGGGGAGTTCGATCCGGCGGCTGGTGGGGTTCCCTGCCCCTTGCAGCCTGGTGAGTGTGATTCTGGGATTCTTCCTTTCCTTTCTCTCTCTCTGTTGGCTGGGGGTTAGGCCCGGGGTGGGGGGACTGGGATCCAGGACTCAGAAGGGCTCACCCGGGAAGTGCTGGAGGGCTTGAGGGTGATGTTGCTGAACTTGGATAAGGGGTTGGGGTGCAGGGTGGTGCAGTAGTGACGCCGTGGGACAACCCAGGAACTTTGGGGGAGTCAACGCCGTACATCATTCTCTCTGCTGCGCGGCAGCAGTTTATGGAGGCGCCGCAGGCACTGTGCCCTGTGGCTTTGGGTGAGTAGTCCAACGAGGACAATGAATTGGTCAGGATGAGTTTGGCGGACTGACCAAGTGCGAGGTCTAGGTTGAGGGGCCCCTTGGGGCGCACCTTCAGCCGGAAGTGGGGGAAAGGAAAATAACAGATTTGGCAGGGGGAGTGTGTGGAAAATCTTTCCCTTCTCTCGCTAGAAAATTCGACCTTGATCGGGTGAAATCGGAGGAGAGCAGGAAGGAGGATGAGGTAGAAGCGTGGGTACAGACTTATTCCTCGCACGTTTGCCTACTGGTTGCAGGCGTTTGCGATTTTTGGCGGGGGTGGTCGGCGAGAAGACGCCGGAAGGCTGTTCGGCCTTGTATTGTTTTGGATGAGTTTGGGGTGGCTTGGCTAGGACAAACAGTTCCGGCAACGCAAGGCGGTTTGCTCTGCGATTCGCTGGGATCACAAGGACATTGGCCTCTGGATGCAGCCGATGACCCCGGCTAAGGTGGGGAGCCAGTCGTTTCCAGGGGGGGCTGGTGGAGCCTCCACCGGGTACCGTCGGCCGCTAGGAAGAAAGGGGTTTGCTGGCAATTTAATGACAGCTCTTGCCGGTTCGGGCCCACCTGTCGTTTCAAGCACGAATGTTCCGGGTGTGGCGGGAACCATTCGCACGCAGGTTGTTTCAAGGCTGGAAAGGGGCATGCAGGCGGGGCGCCTGGTAAAAGGGCCGACTCCGGTGGGGGGGGAAGGATGCTTCCTTTCCCAAGTGGGTTTCCGGATCGGGAGTCGGCTCGACTCTTGGGGGAGGAGTTTACGGTGGGTTTCCATATCCCTTGCGCGTTGCCAGTTGTTGCTCCCGTGGCTCCGGACTTGCGGTGGGCTCTCCAGATCCCGATGGGGGTGTCGGGGACACTTCTTAAAGGGGTTTCTCTGGGTGGGCTGAGCGGGCCATTTTCCGCTCCTCCACTTCCGGGACTGGTGGTGCCTCCTCTGGGGGTGGTTATCAAGAAGGAACCGGGAAGTACCGTTTGAGCCATCATCTTTCCCATCCGACAGGGGGCTAGGTCAACGATGGTATTGATCCGCAAGCCTGGGCGGCCACCTATACGTCGTTGGACGTGGCGGTGGCATGGGTTCGGAGGTACGGACGGGGATCGTTGTTGGCCAAGGCGGACGTGGAGGCGGCGTTCTGCCTGCTTCCTGTTCATCTGGACAGTATGCACCTCTTGGGTGGTAGGCGGAACGATTCTTAGTTTGTCTATCGTTGCTGCCTATGGGGTGTTCCATTTCTGGTGCACTGTTGGAGGCATTCAGCTCGTTTGTCGAATGGGTCATGCGGGATGTGTCCGGCCTTGGCTCCGTCATCCACTACCTGGATGATTTCTTGTGTGTTGGGCCACCGGATTTCTTCCATACGTGCGGTGTTGCTGGGGGACGCTTCAGCGCATTGCGGGTTGTTTCGGGATTCCTTTGGCTCTAGGAGGAGACAGAAGGCCCGGCGACGGAGCTGATTTTCTGGGCATTAAGATAGTTTTCGTGGACATGGAGTGTCGTTTGCCCGAGGACAAGCCGAGGGCGCTGCGGCACGGGGTGTCTAGCAGGGCCGGCAGGCGGAAGGTCAGGGTGCGGGAATTGCAGTCCCTGCTGGGAAACTGAATTTTGCTTGTTGGATACGTCCGATGGGCAGGAATTTTTGCCGGCAGCTATCTTGGGCTACGGCGGGAGTCAGTGGACCGCGGCATTGCGTCCGTTTGTCTGGGAGTCTCTGGGGGTCAACTTTTTGCTGACTTACAAGGGACGGTCGCTCTGGATGTCAGGGCCGGTGAGCAATCCGGTTTGCTGTGCTTACGGATGCGGCAGGTTCGGTGGGCGGTGGTGCGGACCATTGATAACAACATCTCGGCCTCCTCACTGCCGGGGGTGCGCCTCTTGCGCCATTTGGTTTTGTTGTGTCTCCGATAGGGGGCTTTGATACATCCTGGTCATGTACCGGGGGTTCATAACAAGATTTCGGATGACTGGTCTCGTTCGCAGTGGACGGAGTTTCGAGTGTTGGCCCCGGAGGCGGAGCGGCGTGGAACACCTTGTCGACCGAGGATTTGGAGGATAGTGTTGGAGTTGCCGCAGGATTGATCTAGGATTCCCTGAGTGCAGCTACGTGGGAAGCGTATTTCAGAGCGTGGAAGGAGTGGAATGCATTACTGGCGGAGGTTGGGGATAGGGGGATACTTTTTCTGTGGTGGTCTATTTCATTCTGTGGAATTGTGTTCGGGGCGTGTCTGCATCAGCGCTTGAATGGAAAGTGGCGGGCCTGGCGTTTCGGTTTAAGTTGCGGGGTGTGGGGGATGCCACAAACTCTTTTATGGTTCGCCAGGCTAGGAAGGGATACCGCAAGGGCTGTAGGTCCCGGGATTCCATGCGGCCAGTGTCGTTTGCCATGTTGAGGGCGGCCCTGGGACGGCTGGGATTGGTTTGTTCGTATGGCTATGAACAGGCTTTGTTCTAGGCAGCCTTTTTGATTGGCTTTCTTCGGGGCCCTTAGGCTGGGTGAGCTGGCCAGCCCTTCTAGAGCTGTCACGGGTGGGGTTTTTGTGGGAGGAGGTGGTGTACTCGGAGTATTCGGGTCAGATGGGAATACGTCTTGCCAAGACGGATCAGTTATGGAAGGGGGCACAGTTGGAATTGTTCCGGGGCACGGAGACGGGCCTTTGCCCGATGGGTGCGTTTGTTCGCTTCGCGGACTTCCGTCCGCATATAGCAGGCCCGTTCTTGGTGCCTGCAGATGGGTCTCGTTTATCGCGATTCAAGTTTGGGGCTGTCTTTAGGAAGTGTCTGGGGGTGGTAGGTTTGGATCCCAAGCATTGTGGGTCTCACTCTTGTCGCATCGGTGCGGCTACCGAGGCGTTTCGCTGGGGTTGGCCGTGGCTGCGGTCCGGTGGTTTGAGCTAGTGCAGAGATAGCATAGTGGTCAGGATGGTAGGCTTCCATCGGTGAAGTTGTGGGTTCTAATCCTGGTGACAGTATATTTAGGAGGTGGGAGTCCGACAGGTACCGGTTGTACTTCATGCCACATTTTATGTAGGTAATGGGGGGGGTGCTGGTTCGTGGGTCGGGTTGTGCCCTGCCAGGGTCTTGTGTGTGTTTCCACCCTTTCTCTTCTGTTTGTGTATGTTGTGTATTACTGTGTTTCCCAGTTTGCCGGTGGGTGGGACTGTGTTGTATGGTTTTGCTTACAGGTCGGAGATGCCTCGTGGGAATTTGGGGGGCACTCTTACGTATACTGGTGAGCCAGGGGGGCAGAAGTCAGGCTTGGGGCCAGGCAACTGGGGCATTCCCCGTGAATTAGGCAGTGTCCGCTGGATAGGGGTCCGGGGCGTGATATGGAATCAGGTGGTGCCCGAAGCTAATAGGTTTGCCCGTTGAGGTAGGCCACTTGACATTTTAGTTGTTCACTCAGGGGGCAATGATCTGGGCGTCAGGGCTTCCAGAGAGCTCATTCGCGACATCCATTTTTATTTTCTCCGGCTTAGTGTGATTTTCCGCGTACATTATTGGTCTGGTCGGATATCGTGGATCGCACTGTGTGGCGAGAGGCCAGATCGGTGGCAAGGATCAACAAAGATCGGGTGACAGTTGACAGAGAAGTGGGGACGTTTTTTGTTAGGAATAGTGGTCTGGTGGTTCGTCATTTGGACTTGGTGGGAGGACACGTGGCGTTTTTCTGTAGGGGGGAGGGCGTTCACCTTAACGCCGTGGGGCACAGATTTATGGTGGCTGGGTTTGGAGGATGGAGTGCAGAGGGCTTTTTCGGGTTTGGTGGGGGCGCGCAGGTGTAAGGAGTCACACCTGCGGCGCTGTGGCGTTTTTGGGGTCCTTGGCGGTGGTATAATTAGGTTCATTTGGGTAAGCGGTGGGGAACCATCTCAGGTATGGTATCCTCGAGTGGGAACGATTCACTGGCTAGTGAACGGAGAGCGGTAAGGACCCTGGGTGACTGAGGTCAGCTGGGTTTAGGCCCTGAGTCTATAAGTAGCGACTGGGGTGGCAACTCAGCTAGGTGGTGCCTCGGACACAATAAAAAGGGGGATGTTGGAGTGGTACCGTCAAGGACCTTAAAAATCATTATGTCTGTTTTTTGTTTGGTCAATAGAAATGTTATGATGGTTAATATAATGATAACATTTTGCTTTGTTAATAAAAGGCCGGGCTCGGCCATTTACCCCAAAAGAAAGCTGGTGTGGTCTCTTACTCAGGTGAAGGCGCGGGTATCTGGAATAGCAATTAAGGGTTATGGTTAAGTGGCATGGTTAGCTCTTAGCTGCCCTTGTCAAGAACAGTTTCAGCTAATGGATGCAAGTTCAGTCTTTAGTATACAGTGAATGACTTGGCTACTGCATGCCATCAAACTGACATTGTACTAATGGAATCTTAGTCTACCACTCTCATAGTAAACTATAGACACACAATATAATATAATGCAGAAATGAGCAAACAGCTGTCATGTAATTGGCAAATCTGATAAAGGAAAAACAGAAGTATCAACGCATTGTTGTCTCAGTTATGCTACTCATGTGGAACAAACACAAATTGTAATGTATGACCATGTAACATATTTTTATTGCCTACTGTACTGTGAAAACCTTCCTTTCATGGTCAGAGAATGGATTCCATATTTTACTGCTTACCCATAATTACATTCTACATTGGTAAACACGGTTTAAAGGGGTTTTCCATGTTTAATGAAAAACTAAGGCTTAAAGACTATCTGAAGACCAATTTTTTTTTTTAAGACAACATTGTCACTAGCACTAGGCAATGAGGAGAAATCTCCCCAAGAGTTTTTTTTTAATAAATTAGAGGAAGACTTGTACCTTCAATATCTTTTATTGTTGTTTATGTCCCATTGGTGTTTTTTTTTATTTTTTACTTTCTGTCCCGTTGACAGCATTGTCATAAGGACAGGAAGTAAGGGAAAATCTCCTCTAAGGTAAGGTGACCAGATTTTTTTAAATGAAATCCGGGGACATATTTTATTTATACTAGTAATTGCGGAAATCAGCGACTCTCTGCCCGTTGCCGCCACCGGCTCCCTCACAGCCTGTCAAGTCTTACTCTCCGGGCCCTGGCTAGAACTGGGTGGGGAGCGGAGGAAGATCACTCCGCCAGGGAAGGCAAGGAGTTAGGCAGGTGGCTGGCCGGAACTTGAGCCAAGGTAGAAGTACATGCGAGCGGGGGCGGAACGGGCATGCACCCGAAACTGAAGAAATATTTTTATTCTGCACTGACTGTCTTCGAAATTGTCCCAGCTGCTGTTCAAATCCAATCTGGGGACAAAACCGGGGACAGACTTGGTCCGGGGACAGTGTCCTCATTTCGGGGACTGTCCCCGGAAACCGGGGATGTCTGGTCACCCTACTCTAAGGGCCTTGGACAGCAATAAAACTCCAGCAAGGCTTTCATCTTTCTACCTTTTTAAAATTAAGCAAAGCAAACTCATACTTTGTTCATGCAAGACAAGGGATTCAGGTTGACTTTAAAGTGGTTCTAAAGCCTAAACATTCTTTACCCTAATGCATTCCCTGAATTAGGTTAAAAAATGTTTAGGTAGCAGGATTGCCTCCTCACCCTGCCTATTACTTACCTAAACCCTCATTTGATCCAGTGCTGTGCCCATCTGTAGTGCCACTGTCTTCTCTCCCTGCTCTTACAGGCTTTTCAGAGGCAGCAAGATCCATTGGCTCCCACTGCTGTCAGTCAAATTCTGTGACGAGGGAACCGGGGGGGGGGGGGGTCAAGCTGTGCTGTATCTATGAATGCAGACAGTGCCGTTCAGGATCGAGCCCGCAGGTGTGCTACAATAGGAATCGGTTTTCTATGGTGGCACACCAAGAAAAGGAGAAGCCAGGAGCACCAGCGGGGTACTTGAGAAGTGAAGAATCGGGGCCGATCTGTGCAGTTCCATTGCAGAGAGCGGGTACGTATAACATGTTTCTTTTTTTTTTCTTTTTTTACTTTTGACTTTACAATCACTTTAACGTGGAAGTAAAATCTATTTTTACACTTGTACCTACAGGTAAGCCTATAATAAGTCTTACCTGTAGGTACCATGAATATCTCCTAAACCTGCACTGTTTAGGAAATATTTACACTGCATGCAGCCGATGATGTCACTGGCGCAATGCGCTCTGAAAGGACGGCATACCCGTGCCGTTCCTTCAGAGCCTCGTGCCACGGTCTGTGACTCCCAAGGCGCGGCCAATCAAGCGGTGGCTGCCTGCGAACCCGGAAGGAAGACCAGGTGAAGATGGAAGCCCTTGCATACTAGCACATTATGCCTTTACCTTGCAGGGTTTAAAAAACAAAATTGTGTGGTTTACTATCGCTTTAAGGCCTTTCACACCAGCAGCACATAATCACCTTCCATTTTACCCCCGCCGTTTTGTTCAGCCACCGAAAACGAGAAAAATAAGCCTTTTGTTACATTCAAGTCACTCTAGGCAGAGCTTAGACAGGGATGAAGACTCTTTCCCAGACCCCATGTGACAGTCACCAAATACCGGTGCTGTCTCAGGATGGGAAGGAGAATGAGTCACATGTTCCTCCATATCTGGAAATACTGGTTACTTTCTTTACTCCCCGCACCTGAACGGAGCAGCGGGGACACGATGAAAAGGTGAGTGTGTGGTCCGGGGGAATCGCGCATTGAATCAAACCTGTGCTTCGTCCATACAGAGCAAAATAGAAAGGTTGCTGCAGTTGCCAAAAGCTGATCCTAAGGACCTTACCCTCGCTTTTAAATCTTCCAAAGCACCATGAGAGTTCTGTACTAATGTCAACTTTGTGAAAACCAAAACCAGCAATGGGGTGCAGCAAGCACCTCCCTGCCCCCACTTGTCAGTGCTTTGGCTTGGCAAATTACCGAGCAGGCATCAAGCACTTATGAGAAAGTGGGAGAGGTAACATGTTACCCATACTTGGAAGTACAAGGCATTTCTTGTGGTTGTAGTGGTGGATTTGGGGTTGGGTGTGGTGTCAGGGAAGTACCGGTAGGTTTAGACACCCTATGGTGCCTGTAATTGAGCTTTTTAGATGGTTCAACTGCTGCTACACCCATGGCAGGTCCAAGAACCTGAAACAGATCTTTGCAGAGATACTGGCACTGTAAGGAACACTAACAAATAACATGGGATAATTCTGATGCCACATATGTCAATAGCCTACTTTAAGGGCTGCATGTGTGCCAAGAAAACATTAACCACATCATTACACCACCACCTTCAGCCTGAACCATTGACATTAGAAAGGTATGACTACTATATTATTGCTGTGTAAGGCAAATTCTAACAGTGCATGTCACTAAGGCTAGGGTCTATACCCACTGCTCCTCTAAAGAGCGGTCTGCGTTTGGATTGATTTTCAATGGCAATTGACAGGTAGCGAGGAGGTGATGTGACACCTCCTCATTGCCGGTTTAAACCCCATGTTTGCTGCAGGGAGTTTGCAGCACTTCCCTTTTCACCTGAATGGGTCATGTAACCGTGTTCATCTGATTTGCTGCTCACTATATGCAACACGTTGGATGGCGCAGGCATGAAGAATTACAACCAATACATGTAATCACCCCCATCTGCTGCCATTTTAGCTTGCAGGTGCAATAACAGGAATATATTGTAACAGAAGTCCATAAATACACAACAGGCCTGGCGGGAACAATCATAAGATGTAACAGCGAAGTGTCAGTAGATTGAAGTCTCAGGGAAGCCGACAGTTCTTTTTTCGAGGAGCGGAATGTGGCCTGGCCGGTCCGTACCCAAATGGGGAGGTTTCCAGGAAGGATGGCGTGTCCCAGCGCTTTCCCTACTCCTCTGGAAACCTTTCTCTGATGGTAAGCATTGTCGCTGACAGATGGGAATCCTGCCACTTGCAAAATGCACGCTAAACCTGGAAGCCAGGGACTTAAATAAACTCTGCCTGACCCAAGATGGCCATCAGAGTCACATGAGTCGCTGCCTCCCTGTGACCGAGGAAACCATAGAGTAATTAGGTTCCTTTCCACTTCCTCCTCCACCTTCATTGGCGCTGCGTACGAGTGCCCCCTGCTCTAGAGAAAATAGACTGCACCTCCCTACATGCCTTTGGGGGTTGCAACATAAATGCACCACTAAACTTAGGCAAAAGGAATAAACACTGGATAGACCAGGAAATGTTTTACTAAAAGTCAATCATCCAGGTTTAGTGACCCTGTGCCTACTGTAGCCTAATATTACTCTTCCTCATTTTTGGTGTGCATTGCATGCATTTTTGAGCATTTTTGTTAAATGCGATTTGTTCATGGATTATGCATTGTGAGGAAAGAATTCTGCTGAAAGCTAAACCCTGAGAAAACGAAATGTCCTCCCACACTGCAAGGGCTAACTGCTTGTTAAGTCTACAGTACAGGAATAGCAGTTTTACTTACCTGAACTGCCGCTCCCCTGGCAAATGGCGCTCCCCTCTGCTCCAGCAGTGGACTGTCCTTCTGCGTCCTCATGTCCAATGTAGGACTCTTCATCAATCTTGGTAATGTCAGAGGACCTTTGACTGCCAGAGTTCAGGGGAGTATAGGCTGCAAGGGCTGCTTTAGTAGTGCAGAAGAGCCTGCGGGAGCAGATAATCAGGTAAGTAAAACTGCTTGTTCCCTAGGCATAAATGAGTGGTTAACCCTTGCAGTGCAGGATCAGGTCCACTGCAAGGGAGGACTTTTAGTTTTCCAAGAGTTCAGCTTTAAATGTATAAAAATGCTAAATTTTCCTTCATCCATTGGGGCAAATACAATGTGCACTTTTCAAGTACAGTTGTATTCATTTCCATTACGAGCATAATCCGTTCCAGGAGAGTGCTTGTAATCCAAAGCACTCGCATATCAAAGCGAGTTTCCCCATAGTAGTCAATGGAAACTAAAATAATTTGTTCCACATTGACTTCTATGGCATGCAATACCGCATGTGGCCAGAGATGAGGGGGGGGCAGGAGAGACTCGGAAATATTCGGAGATCGATCGGCTGCCCTCGGAAGCCCCCGGAAAGGCTCGGAAACACTCGGGAACTGAGTATTTTCGAGTATTTCCGAGTATTTGCGAACTGCTCCGATCAGCTCTGGCGCCCCCGCACATCTGGCCAAATGCGGTACTGCACACCGCAGAGGCTTGAATCCTGATAGTTTCGCGAGACAACACTCGCAAACCGAGTCAGGATTTAAAAAAAAAAATTGCTCGTATTGCGAAACACTCGTTAAATGCGTTACTCGCAATCCGAGGTTCCACTGTACAAGCAAAAAAATGTTTTTTTTCATTTTCCTTGCACCTGATTTACAAAGCGAAGCTTCATCACATTTACATTTACTAAGGAAAATGAGTGCAACTGCAGAGTGCACCGTCTATTTGCCATTAGTAAATCAACCCCATTGCATCCTGTTTTCCTTCACCCACAGCTCAGATCAAACCTCATTTCAGGTATCTTTATCATTTTCACCACTAGTCCAGTTGTATCCATGGCTTCAGGCCAGTCCTGTTTCTTTCACTGACATAACCTTCAATTATAGCTTTTTACATACAGTCGTTTTTTTACATCCCATGCATATTCTTTAATTGCTTTTAGTTTATGTGACCGCCTTATGGCTGTTGTATATTATACAATTAACTTATTATGATTTTACCTGAACATGATATATATATTCTTTTTTTACATATATAAATATATGCACCATGACCTTTTTTTAATATGAGCTTTTCTTTTTATTTATATTCTACAAATAATCTGGTTGCTTTTGTGTAAATTATGTATATAAAGTTTCATTTTCTGTATAATAGCCCTGAAGAATGGGGAATCGGTTCCCCTAAAACACGTTGGCTTTTTTTGATACTCTATATCAGGGGTCTCCAAACTTTCTAAACAAATTGCCAGTTTACTGTCCTTCAGACTTTAGGAGGGCCGGACTGTGGCCATTGGAAGGTCCTGATGTCCATGGGAAAAAACAATGCCAATGGTGCCAGTGGTGTCAGTGGGAGGAATCGTGCCCCATCATTGGTGTTATTTGACACCACCATTGTTGGTGTCATTGGGAGAAATGTTGCCTCATCATTGGCATCATTGGGAGAAATTGTGTCCCATTGTTGGTGCAATTGGGAGAAATTGTGCCCCATCATTGGTGTCATTGGGAGGAATCGTGTCCCATTGTTGGTGTCATTGGGAGAAGTTGTGCCCCATCATTGGTGTCATTGGGAGGAATTGTGCTTCATTGTTGGTATCAGTGGGAGGAATTGTGCTTCATTGTTGGTGTCAGTGGGAGGAATTGTACCTCAACATTGGTGTTATTGGATGCCATTGTTGGTGTCATTGGGAGAAATGTTGCCTCATCATTGGTATCATTGGGAGAAATTGTGTCCCATTGTTGGTGCCATTGGGAGAAATTGTGCCCCATCATTAGTGTCATTGGGAGGAAACGTGTCCCATTGTTTGTGTCATTGGGAGAAATTGTGCTTCATTGTTGGTGTCATTGGGAGGAATTGTGCCCGTTCATTCTTGTCAGTGAGGGAAATTATGCCGTACTGGTATCAGTGGATGAAAAAGTGCCTCAAGGGCCAGATAAATAGCCGATTGGCTACCATGCACTGCTGCACCAGATTTTACTCTCCCCTAGTTTTAGCAAATCAACCCCATTGGGTCATTTTAATAAAGATTTAAACAGTTAGAGCAGATCAGTGGGCATGTGTTATACAGAACATAAGAAGCTCCCGGGCTGCAGTTTGGAGACCAGTGCTCTATCAATAAAGATTTGGACAGATACTGAAGTGTCATGAACTTTTCTACCAACACTCACCCCAAAAAATGCTATGTAGCGGCCTCCTCACTCCCCTCTTTGTCTCAGCTCGTCTTTCTCTTGTCTAGGGGTACCTCAGAGGGGAGAGAGCGGGGTCACCACGCCTGGCCTTCACCACAGGTGTCTGTGCGGTGTAAGCAAAGTTCTTTCTCTACCTTCGGGTCAGTGTTGTGCACCTGGAGTTACCTTGAACAATGTCCACCAGAAAAGAGCCCCACACCATTAAAGTCCAACACTCCTTTATTCTTCTCGAGTGAACAGCATAATCAGTTAGACTCCCTTAAAGAACAGAACAAACAAGGAGGTGTGGATGCGAGTAGGCCCAGACACAATGAACTATCCACTTTCTTCCATGAAAGTGGGCTGAGGTCTCCGATCGGGGGGGGGTTTCCTTCCAGGCGGTCTCCGATGGGAGGCTCACCCGTCACTGGCAATCTGCTGCACCGGGTCTTCAAGTGCGTATCTCCCCTCGGTCCATTACGCCTTACGGATTCGGGTACCCAATCCCTGGATTCCCTAGGACCTCCTTCCCTCGCGGAACTCAGTGGTGGGCACTGAGCTCCAGACCTCCATCCAAGTACCTCACCCCAGGCTGAAGGTGCCTGGGATGGAACACAACCTCCGGACGTCCTCTAGGCCTAGGCCCGCCTAGAGGACCGACACGAACCACCGCCCTCAGGCTGAAGGTGCCTGGGACTCGAACCCTGACAAAGATGGCCGGCCCCCTTTATACCCTCTCCCAGCAAGCACAGCGGGTTCCCCGCCCCACCATACCGCTGCTGAGGGAGGACAAAAAGGGAGGCACGGCACACAGCAATGGTTCAACCCCAGCCCAGGGCGACAGCGCCACCTGCTGGACCGCAAGGAACTGCACACTGCTGGTGTCTCTCCAAGTTTTAAATAGAGAGAAAAGTGTATACCCGCTACAGCTACATTTCCTATTTTGCAAAAATACACTAAATAGCACCAAATAGGTAAGAACCCCCTATTTAAAATGCCTGAACTGTGTGAATTGACTTTGTGTAACTGAGCTGTTTTGAGACCTATTGAATTTCTATTAATGCAAAGACAGCATCTGTATTTCCTGCAGTATTAGAATCTGGTATTCCCCGGCTCTATCTCAGCATTACAAATTTATGAAAAAACTATCAGTGTCTGACCACAATTCTGACTTGGTAATGACTAAGGACTAAGGACGTGCGGTGAGTGGCGTTTTTTCCGCACTGGCTAAACACCATCTCTAGGGCACATAGAGACACGCCAGTATCTGTGGGGCAGTATTCTGCCCACAGTTGAACACTCACCTGGTTTGTAAAAATTTTGGAACCTATTCACGTCGGCGGGAGCTTCTTATGTTCTGTATAACACATGCCCACTGATCTGCTCTAACTGTTTAAATCTTTATTAAAATGACCCAATGGGGTTGATTTGCTAAAACTAGGGGAGAGTAAAATCTGGTGCAGCAGTGCATGGTAGCCAATCGGCTTCTAACTTCAGCTTGATCAATAAAAGCAGATCTTCAGCCTCCCAAACATGATCCTGCCTCTCCACCCCGCCTCCCAGCCTTTGCAGGAATAGGGCTTTTTTTATCGGCTGCTCCTCTGACAGGGGTGGGGTTTGTGCTGATCCATTATCAGCACAGCCCCCCCGAGGATGCCCACTGGACCACCAGGGATGCCACTAGACCACCA